>CM042405.1:2896744-3244244 GCA_023634145.1 Thymallus thymallus
TACAGTATATATCAGTATAGGACTGTCTCGTTCCTGTGAAGGAGAGTGCCTCCTGTCAGCCCCATCCTGAGGTCTCAGAGGCTTGGCCTTTGTCCCTTCTAGTAATAACATTTCCATGATCTATGATAAGCTTCACCTACTTAAAGGACCACTACGCACTAAGCACCACCTCCCTGTAGACCACGCCCACTAAGCCTGTCCTACCTACAGAGAGAAACCCTGTTAAGCCCTGCTTATCTACAGAGAAATACCCCGTTAAGCCCCTCCTACCTATAGGACTACGCCCCACCAGGAACACAACCCACTAAGCCCCTCCTACTGTACCTGCAGAGCTGCACGGCACTAAGCCCCTCCTACTGTACCTGCAGAGCCTCGCCCCACTAAGCCCCTCCTACTGTACCTGCAGGACCTCGCCCCACTAAGCCCCTCCTACTGTACCTGCAGAGCCTCGCCCCACTAAGCCCCTCCTACTGTACCTGCAGGACCTCGCCCCACTAAGCCCCTCCTACTGTACCTGCAGGACCTCGCCCCACTAAGCCCCTCCTACTGTACCTGCAGGACCTCGCCCCACTAAGCCCCTCCTACTGTACCTGCAGGACCTCGCCCCACTAAGCCCCTCCTACTGTACCTGCAGGACCTCGCCCCACTAAGCCCCTCCTACTGTACCTGCAGAGCCTCGCCCCACTAAGCCCCTCCTACTGTACCTGCAGGACCTCGCCCCACTAAGCCCCTCCTACTGTACCTGCAGGACCTCGCCCCACTAAGCCCCTCCTACTGTACCTGCAGGACCTCGCCCCACTAAGCCCCTCCTACTGTACCTGCAGAGCCTCGCCCCACTAAGCCCCTCCTACTGTACCTGCAGGACCTCGCCCCACTAAGCCCCTCCTACTGTACCTGCAGAGCCTCGCTGCGTTTCTGAGTCAGGTCTCCCAGGGCGTCCCATTGGTCACAGATGTTCTGGCAGCGAGCGTTCACACTGGGGGAGTCATAGTAGTCCAGCTCACTGAGGAACAAGACAGGGGAACGAGACAGAGCAAGTCAGTATAACAATGTTATGTTATAGCAGCCATATTGTAAAGATAGTGGAGGAACTGATCAAACAACCACTCCTGTAAGATGGTAATCTGCCGTTAACTATCATTGTTCTTGTATAAAGTCTCCCTCCTCCATCCCTCCTTACTTTAACTCCTGTGCCTCCCTCCCTCCTCCATCCCTCCCTCCCTCCTCCATCCCTCCTCCCTCCCTCCTCCATCCCTCCCTCCCTCCTCCATCCCTCCCTCCCTCCTCCATCCCTCCCTCCCTCCTCCATCCCTCCCTCCTCCATCCCTCCTTACTTTAACTCCTGTGCCTCCCTCCCTCCCTCCTCCCTCCTCCATCCCTCCTCCCTCCCTCCTCCATCCCTCCTCCATCCCTCCTTACTTTAACTCCTGTGCCTCCCTCCCTCCTCCATCCCTCCCTCCCTCCTCCATCCCTCCCTCCTCCATCCCTCCTTACTTTTAACTCCTGTGCCTACCTCCCTCCCTCCTCCCTCCCTCCTCCCTCCCTCCCTCCTCCATCCCTCCCTCCTCCATCCCTCCTTACTTTAACTCCTGTGCCTCCATCCCTCCCTCCTCCATCCCTCCTTACTTTTAACTCCTGTGCCTACCTCCCTCCCTCCTCCCTCCCTCCTCCCTCCCTCCTCCATCCCTCCTTACTTTAACTCCTGTGCCTCCCTCCCTCCTCCCTCCCTCCTCCCTCCCTCCTCCATCCCTCCTTACTTTAACTCCTGTGCCTCCCTCCCTCCCTCCTCCCTCCCTCCTCCCTCCCTCCTCCATCCCTCCTTACTTTAACTCCTGTGCCTCCATCCCTCCTCCATCCCTCCTCCCTCCTTACTTTAACTCCTGTGCCTCCCTCCCTCCCTCCTCCATCCCTCCTCCCTCCTTACTTTAACTCCTGTGCGATGGCAGCTATCTGCTCTACACGGTCCTGGTGTGCAGCCAAGTCGCTCTCGAAGGCCTCATGTTTCTTCAGCAGAGCCTTGATCTCAGACAGAGAGGCCGTCTCAAAGTCCCGCGCCTGCAGCATCACCTCTTTACCTGCAGGGGGAGACACACATCAGATATCACACATTTGATATGGAATGTAGGATCACTGTGTGCAGCACCTTAAAGATGTATCATGTCCTCTGTAATCTGTTTTTGTTCTACATAGATTCTGTATTAGTGTACTTACTGTATCCATCTCCCATTTATACACACATCAATGGGAGATGGATACAGTAAGTACACTAATACAGAATCTATGTAGAACAAAAACAGATTACAGAGGACATGATACATCTTTAAGATGCTGCACACAGTGATCCTACATTCCATATCAAATCATTTCTGGGTAATAATTAAGTCACTTATAATAACAGTTTCAATTAAAATGTTTTTGCTTAGCTTGGTTCTGGTACCTTCAGTCCAGGTTTCGTGGATGGCTGCTTTCTGGCGGAACTTCTCGGCTAGGTGGTCGAGTCTCTCCAGCCGGCGTATCTCGTTGAGGAGCCACTCCTCATAACCCTTCTCCGCCCCCTCCAGACCGCCCCACGCGTTAGAGACGTCCTGCAGAAATACAGCAAGCTGATTTAAAGGCTTCAGGGTGTTTGAGAGGATCATCCAGAGCTAGGTTCTGCGCAGAATTACTGGTCTACAAATCATCTTGCATCCCAAATACACAGAAGACAAATATAAACGCTAACAATGTAAAATATTTTACTGAGTTCCAGTTCATATGAGGAATTCAGTCAATCGAAATAAGTTTATTAGGCCCTAATCTATGTATTTCACATGACTGGTAATACAGATGAGTATCTGTTGGTAATACAGATGAGTATCTGTTGGTAATACAGATGAGTATCTGTTGGTCACAGATACCTTAAAAATAGGTAGAGGCGTGGATCAGAAAACCAGTCAGTATCTGGTGTGACCACCATTTGCCTCATGCAGCGTGACATCTCCTTCACATAGAATTGATCAGGCTGGTGATTGTGGCCTGTGGAATGTTGTCCCATTCCTCTTCAATGGCTGTGCGAAGATTCTGGGTAATATTTTTGTTTTGTTTTTTACTTTTTACCCAACAGGGGGCAGAGAATATTATGTAATAGTTTAACATCATGATGATGTGTTGTTTTAGAGAACTATGTCTTAAATTACATCCCAAATGGCTCCCTATCCCCTATGGAGTACTTTTTAAATCAGGTCTCTGGTCAAAAGTAGTGCACTACATAGGGAATAGGGAGCCATTTTAAGACGCAATCTTAGTGAACTCTGTGTTAATCTCTCCTCCAGTACATCTTGTCTGGATCAGATGACTTCAACCTCTATATGTGGAGAATCCCAAAGGATCCTGAAGAAGGTAAGAGTGTGTGTTTCCGTATCAGTTTGTCAATCTTGTTTGTGTCAATAGCTAAGATTCTGTCCAGTTTGTGACAGATAAAACAATATGCACATCTTTCCCACCAGAGATTTTCCAGCAAACTGACTTTGTGCGGATAAAAGGTTGTGTGTTATGACGTAGTGCACATAAACATTACCTTTGCTGTTATATTCCCATGAACAGATTGAAAAATACAAGATAAATGGATTTCCATGACATTTTCAACACACCGATCCAGTGCATCCCAAACATGCTCAATGGGTGACATGTCTGGTCAGTATGCAGGCCATGGAAGAACTGGGACATTTTCAGCTTCCAGGAATTGTGTACAGATCCTTGCGACATGGAGCCGTGCATTATCATGCTGAAACATGAGGTGATGGCGGCGGATGAATGGCACGACAATGGGCCTCAGGATCTTGTGCATTCAAATTGCCATCGATAAAATGTAATTGTGTTGGTTGTCCGTAGCTTATGCCTGTCCATACCATAACCCCACCGCCAGCATGGAGCACTTAGCAAACCTCTCGTCCACACGACACCATCTGCCTGGTACAATTGAATCCGGGATTCATCAGTGAAGTGCACACTTCTCTGGCATAACAGTGGCCATCGAAGGTGAGCATTTGCCCATTGAAGTTGGTTACGATGCCGAACTGCAGTCAGGTCAAGACCCTGGTGAGGATGACGAGCACACAGATGAGCTTCCCTGAGACGGTTTCTGACAGTGTGGAAATTATTTGGTTGTGCAAACCCACAATTTTATCAGCTGTGCATGTGAAGACGCTGGATGTGGAGGTCCTGAGCTGGCGTGGTTACACGTGGTCTGCGGTTGTGAGGCCGGTTGGACGTACTGCCAAATTCTCTAAAATGACATTGGAGGCGGCTTATGGGAGAGAAATGAACATTACATTCTTGAGACATCTGTGGCATTGTCTTGTGTGACAAAAATTCACATTTTAGAGTGACCTTTTATTGTCCCCAGCACAAGGTGCACCTGTGTAATGATCATGCTGTTTAATCAGCTTCTTGATTGGGTAGGATTAGGATATTTTATTTCAGCTCATGAAACATGGGACCAACACTTTACATGTTGCCTCTTTATTTGTGTTCAGTGTAGTTATCAAGATTGGGGAATCTGTGCAGCATCTTTCTCAAGCCGATGCCGATCTCCTCAAATGTGCTGTGTAAATAATAACTGACTTAAACAGAGTGGTGTGAGAGAGAGAGAGAGAGAGAGAGAGAGAAAGAGAGACCGAGAGAGAGAGAGAGAGAGAGAGAGAGAGAGAGAGACAGAGAGAGAGAGAGAGAGAGACCGAGAGAGAGAGAGAGAGAGAGAGAGAGAGAGAGAGAGAGAGAGAGATAGAGGTGTGTAGTATACTTCATAGGTTACCTACCGAGACCATCTTGCCCTCAGAAGGCATGAAGGCAGGTCTGTTGCTGAGTCTCAGCTTGGTCTGCAGGGTGTTGAAGTTGATCTCCAGCTGGCACTTCTCCTGAACCTTAATATCATAATAATAATAATATATGCTACTTTAATCCTAAATGACTTAGTCACATGCATACATTATTAGTCCCATTGAGACCGATGTCTCTTTTACAAGGGAGCCCTGATTAAAAAAATATGAAGTGCAGACTGAGGAATTAGTGATAATTATTTTAACAAT
Source organism: Thymallus thymallus (assembly GCA_023634145.1). Taxonomy (NCBI): domain Eukaryota; kingdom Metazoa; phylum Chordata; class Actinopteri; order Salmoniformes; family Salmonidae; genus Thymallus; species Thymallus thymallus. The sequence goes on from CM042405.1 coordinate 2,901,811, forward strand.
CCAAGTGGGTGTTGGCCCCAGCTGGAATGGAACCTTGGGGGGCTTGTGCTGGCGGCGATAGTCCCTGAAGTCCTCCAGCTTCTGCTGCATAGCCTGCATGGTGTTCTCTGGGGCACGGTTCTCCAACCACGGGATGGTGCGACGGATCCATTCTAGGAGCTATGGGGAGGGGGGGGGCGGTAGAGGAGGAGAGGAGGAGAGGAGGGAGAGAGGAAGGAGGAGAGGAGGAAGGAGAATTGGAGGAGAGGAGAGAGAGAGGAACAGGAGGAGAGGAGAGAGAGAGGAACAGGAGGAGAGGAAGAAGGAGAATTGGAGGAGAGGAGAGAGAGAGGAACAGGAGGAGAGGAGAGAGAGAGGAACAGGAGGAGAGGAAGAAGGAGAATTGGAGGAGAGGAGAGAAACAGGAGGAGCGATTAACACAATGACAAAAAGGAATGGAAACAGAGAGCGAGAGATCCTTTTGTTACCAATAGTGAATAACTAATATAAGTAGCACAGTGAGAATGCAGGAAGCTAATTCAATAAGCACAATTCTACCTACTATTGTTATTTGTTAGCCTGGTCCCAGATCTGTTTGTGGTATCTTTCCACCCAAGTGGGCTCCCAAGCATCTCAGTGCTAGAGGCGTCACTACAGACAACCTGGTTCGAATCCAGACTGTATCGCAACCGGTCGTGATTGGGAGTCCTATAGGGCGGTGCACAATTTTCCAGCGCCGTCCGAGTTTGGCCGGTGTAGGCCGTCATTGTAAATAAGAATTGGTTCTTATATACATTATTATTATTATTATTATTATTATTATTTTAACTCTAACATGACAGCATGGGACCCAGGCGACTCATTTGCTGCTTTACTCAAATTTCTGATACTTAGTTGTTTCACCTGTGTTGTGTGACCTGGTGAGGTCTTAGTCTCTACACTGTCAGAGCAACCAGCCTCTGGGCTAGGACTGGGAGCAGGGAGGGAGGAGAGGGGGATGCAGGGGCATTATGGGGAGGAGGACAGAGGAGGGGTGTGGTGCTCACATCACTGGCCAGCTTCTCGTAATCCTCCATCAGCTGCTCATTCTCCTGGTTGACAGCCAACACCTTGCAGATCCGATTGGCTGCTGTCTCCGCCTGGGGGAGGAAGAGGAAGGAACACGGTGAATACATTCTATCATCGCCATGGGAACTGGTGCTGTTACTGTAGTCAGTCAAAACATGTCATGGTTGCATTGCAGAAAACTATCTAGATATCTAACTCTCTCTCTAGATATCTAACTCTCTCTCTCTCACTCTCTCTAGATATCTATCACTCTCTCTCTAGATATCTAACTCTCTCTCTCTAGATATCTATCTCTCTCTCTCTAGATATCTATCTCTCTCTCTAGATATCTATCTCTCTCTCTAGATATCTAACTCTCTCTCTAGATATCTATCACTCTCTCTAGATATCTAACTCTCTCTCTCTAGATATCTATCACTCTCTCTCTCTAGATATCTATCACTCTCTCTCGATATCTAACTCTCTCTCTCTAGATATCTAACTCTCTCTCTCTAGATATCTATCACTCTCTCTAGATATCTAACTCTCTCTCTAGATATCTAACCCTCTCTCTAGACATCTATCACTCTCTCTCTAGATATCTAACTCTCTCTCTCTAGATATCTATCTCTCTCTCTCTAGATATCTATCTCTCTCTCTCTAGATATCTATCTCTCTCTCTCTAGATATCTATCTCTCTCTAGATATCTAACTCTCTCTCTAGATATCTAACTCTCTCTAGATATCTAACTCTCTCTCTAGATATCTAACTCTCTCTCTCTAGATATCTAACTCTCTCTCTCTAGATATCTAACTCTCTCTCTCTAGATATCTAACTCTCTCTCTAGATATCTAACTCTCTCTCTCTAGATATCTAACTCTCTCTCTAGATATCTAACTCTCTCTCTAGATATCTAACTCTCTCTCTCTAGATATCTAACTCTCTCTCTCTAGATATCTAACTCTCTCTCTCTAGATATCTAACTCTCTCTCTCTAGATATCTAACTCTCTCTCTCTAGATATCTAACTCTCTCTCTAGATATCTATCACTCTCTCTAGATATCGAACTCTCTCTCTCTAGATATCTAACTCTCTCTCTCTAGATATCTATCTCTCTCTCTCTAGATATCTAACTCTCTCTCTAGATATCTAACTCTCTATCTCTAGATATCTAACTCTCTCTCTAGATATCTAACTCTCTCTCTCTAGATATCTAACTCTCTCTCTCTAGATATCTAACTCTCTATCTCTAGATATCTAACTCTCTCTCTAGATATCTATCACTCTCTCTAGATATCTAACTCTCTCTCTCTAGATATCTATCACTCTCTCTAGATATCTAACTCTCTCTCTCTAGATATCTAACTCTCTCTCTCTAGATATCTATCTCTCTCTCTCTAGATATCTATCACTCTCTCTAGATATCTAACTCTCTCTCTAGATATCTAACTCTCTCTCTAGATATCTAACCCTCTCTCTCTAGACATCTATCACTCTCTCTCTAGATATCTAACTCTCTCTCTCTAGATATCTATCACTCTCTCTCTAGATATCTAACTCTCTCTAGATATCTAACTCTCTCTCTAGATATCTAACTCTCTCTAGATATCTAACTCTCTCTCTCTAGATATCTAACTCTCTCTCTCTAGATATCTAACTCTCTCTCTCTAGATATCTAACTCTCTCTCTAGATATCTAACTCTCTCTCTCTAGATATCTAACTCTCTCTCTCTAGATATCTAACTCTCTCTCTCTAGATATCTAACTCTCTCTCTCTAGATATCTAACTCTCTCTCTCTAGATATCTAACTCTCTCTCTAGATATCTATCACTCTCTCTAGATATCTAACTCTCTCTCTCTAGATATCTAACTCTCTCTCATCAGAGAGTACAGTAGAGGGTTTCTCTAGCAGGGAGGACCCCAGAGATACAGAGGGGTCGGCACAGCCAAGGACACAGGTGTGTGTGTCCTAAGGCAGTGGTTCCCTAACTGTGGGGAGTGCGGGAGTCAGCAGGGCGGTGAGGGGATCGGCAGGGCGGTGTGGGGGGGTCGGCAGGGCGGCGTGGAGTCTCCCCTCTGCCAACAAGAGGGGTGTGAACAGTTTGTGTCATGGACAGTGTTTGTGCCCATAGAAAATGTATGATTAAAAAAAAAACAGAAATAGCTTATTTACATAAGTATTCAGACCCTTTGCTATGAGGCTCTAAATTGAGCTCAGGTGCATCATGTTTCCATTGATCATCCTTGAGATGTTTCTACAACTTGATCGGAGTCCACCTGATTAGACATGATTTAGAAAGGCACACACCTGTCTATATAAGGCCCCACAGTTGACAGTGCATGTCAGAGCAAAAACCAAGCCATGAGGTCAAAGGAATTGTCCGTAGATCTCCGAGACAGATCTGGAGAAAGGTACCAAAACATTTCTGCAGCATTGAAGGTCCCCAAGAACACAGTGGCCTCCATCATTCTTAAATGGAAGAAGTTTGGAACCACCAAGTCTCTTCCTAGAGCTGTGCCGCCCGGCCAAACTGAGCAATCAGGGGAGAAGGGCCTTGGTCAGGGAGGTGACCAAGAACCCGATGGTCACTCGGACAGAGCTCCAGAGTTCCTCTGTGGAGATGGGAGAACCTTCCAGAAGGACAACCATCTCTGCAGCACTCCACCAATTAGGCCTTTATGGTAAAGTGCCCAGACAGAAGCCACTTCTCAGTAAAAAGCACATGACAGCCCGCTTGGAGTTTGTCAAAAGGCACCTAAAGGACTCTCAGACCATGAGAAACAAGATTCTGTGGCATTGTCTTGTGTGACAAAAATTCACATTTTAGAGTGACCTTTTATTGTGGCAGAGACTGGTAGACTAGTCAGGATCGAGGCAATAATGAACGGAGCAAAGTACAGAGAGATCCTTGATAAAAACCTGTTCAGGACCTCAGACTGGGGCACACAGCCAAGACTATGCAGGAGTGGCTTTGGAACAAGTCTCTGAATGCCCTTGAGTGGCCCAACCAGAGCCCGGACTTGAACCCGATTGAACATCTCTGGAGAGACCTGAAAATAGCTGTGCAGCGACGCTCCCCATCCAACCTGATAGCACTTGAGAGGATCTGTGTCACGATTGCTATCAGACAGGACCCGAGACGCAGAGCTGTAGTGAGATAACAAAACACAACAATAACAAAAGGAGAGACAGCGACCATGAACCGGCGCGAACACAAAGGAACACACACAAACCCACAAACACAGGTGGGAATAACTACTACTTAAATAGGCTCCCCAATTAGAGGCAATGCGGCGCAGCTGGTCTAATTGGGGACCAATCCCAAACTAAACATAGAGATTTCCAGAGAGGTCTCTGGACACCAAACCTGAAAACCATAAAGGTTTCAAATACAGGTGTGCCAAGCTTGTATCGTAAAGGGTCTGAATACCTATGTAAATGTTATTTTTCAGAGTTTTAATGACTTCAACCTAAGTGTATGTAAACTTCCGACTTCAACTGTAGCTGCATTCGCTAGCTAGGTAAGTGAAACTGAAAATAAATATGAAATATAGCTAGCTCTCTCTCTCTCTCTCTCTCTCTCTCTCGCTTCCCCTTCATTTTTGAAGAAAGGTATTTCAAAACTGTTAAACTATTGTCTTTCTCTCTCTTTGAGTCAACTACTCACCACATTTATTATTATGGTCTCTAGTGGTATAGGACTATTATGTCTCTAGTAGTATAGGACTATTATGTCTCTAGTGGTATAGGACTATTATGTCTCTAGTAGTATAGGACTATTATGTCTCTAGTGGTATAGGACTATTATGTCTCTAGTGGTATAGGACTATTATGTCTCTAGTGGTATAGGACTATTATGTCTCTAGTGGTATAGGACTATTATGTCTCTAGTGGTATAGGACTATTATGTCTCTAGTGGTATATGACTATTATGTCTCTAGTGGTATAGGACTATTATGTCTCTAGTGGTATAGGACTATTATGTCTCTAGTGGTATAGGACTATTATGTCTCTAGTGGTATAGGACTATTATGTCTCTAGTGGTATAGGACTATTATGTCTCTAGTGGTATAGGACTATTATGTCTCTAGTGGTATAGGACTATTATGTCTCTAGTGGTATAGGACTAGTGGTATAGAAAGACTAGAGACAAGAGGGAGGAGCTCACCTTCTGTTTGTCTGAGAAGGCGTGGTAGTAACACTGTGGTACTGCACCTCCTGTTTGTCTGAGAAGGTGAGGTAGTAACACTGTGGTACTGTACCTTCTGTTTGTCAGAGAAGGTGAGGTAGTAACACTGTGGTACTGTACCTTCTGTTTGTCAGAGAAGGTGAGGTAGTAACACTGTGGTACTGCACCTTCTGTTTGTCAGAGAAGGTGAGGTAGTAACACTGTGGTACTGTACCTTCTGTTTGTCTGAGAAGGTGAGGTAGTAACACTGTGGTACTGTACCTTCTGTTTGTCTGAGAAGGTGAGGTAGTAACACTGTGGTACTGTACCTTCTGTTTGTCTGAGAAGGTGAGGTAGTAACACTGTGGTACTGTACCTTCTGTTTGTCTGAGAAGGTGAGGTAGTAACACTGTGGTACTGTACCTTCTGTTTGCCTGAGAAGGCGTGGTAGTAACACGACACATAAGTCATGATGGCCTTCTCATCCGGCCTCAACGTGCTAACGATGTCTGCCCAGGGAACAGAGGGAGGAGGAGAAAGGGAGAGGGAAGGAGAGAGGGAAGGAGAGAGGGAAGGAGAGAAGGAAGGAGAGAGGGAAGGAGAGAGAAGCGCAGAGTAAAAGTGTGCAGAGACAAGGTTCCAGCAGGTGGATCAGTACAGTCAGTCACCAGGGAGAGAGGAGACAACAGGCACCAGTTTGACCAGGTTGTCAGACACCAGGGAGAGAGGAGACAACAGACACCAGTCTGACCAGGTTGTCAGACACCAGGGAGAGAGAAGACAAAAGGCACCAGTCTGACCAGGCTGTCAGACACCAGGGAGAGAGGAGACAACAGGCACCAGTCTGACCAGGTTGTCAGACACCAGGGAGAGAGGAGACAACAGGCACCAGTCTGACCAGGTTGTCAGACACCAGGGAGAGAGGAGACAACAGGCACCAGTCTGACCAGGTTGTCAGACACCAGGGAGAGAGGAGACAACAGGCACCAGTCTGACCAGGTTGTCAGACACCAGGGAGAGAGGAGACACCAGGCACCAGTCAGTCATCATCTACAGGCTGACCAGTTGGTTGGTTTGTTAGGTTATCTGTTATCTGTTTGGATCCTAGTAAAGGTTAGCTGTTGCTGTAGTCCCAATGGCTACTATTCCTGTCACCACAAAACAGGTGGGTAGGAGTTAGTAATGTTTCTGACTGTATTCATCATACTTGATAATACTAGTGTTCATCTGTCTGATCTAGCCTTCTTTATACAGTCATCTGAGTCATCTGAGGTAACGTGACTTTCACTATATGCTGGTCATACTATTCTTCTTGATCCCATTCTTCTTCTACGTGCCATAATAAGGAAAGGCAGAATCATCTTTTCCAATTATAAACAGAGATCATCTTTCCCCCACAGCTGGTCATTCTGCTGCCTGACTGCTGCGATGTGTTCTTTAGTTCTGCAGGGAAATTAGCCCTTATACACAACATACTGTAGGATAATGTTACATACTGTAGGATAACGTTACATACTGTAGGATAATGTTACATACTGTAGGATAACGTTACATACTGTAGGATAACGTTACATACTGAAGGATAACGTTACATACTGTAGGATAATGTTACATACTGTAGGATAATGTTACATACTGTAGGATAACGTTACATACTGAAGGATAACGTTACATACTGTAGGATAATGTTACATACAGTGGGGAGAACAAGTATTTGATACACTGCCGATTTTGCAGGTTTTCCTACTTACAAAGCATGTAGAGGTCTGTAATTTTTATCATAGGTACACTTCAACTGTGAGAGACGGAATCTAAAACAAAAATCCAGAAAATCACATTGTATGATTTTTAAATAATTAATTTGCATTTTATTGCATGACATAAGTATTTGATCACCTACCAACCAGTAAGAATTCCGGCTCTCGCAGACCTGTTAGTTTTTCTTTAAGAAGCCCTCCTGTTCTCCACTCATTACCTGTATTAACTGCACCTGTTTGAACTCGTTACCTGTATAAAAGACACCTGTCCACACACTCAATCAAACAGACTCCAACCTCTCCACAATGGCCAAGACCAGAGAGCTGTGTAAGGACATCAGGGATAAAATTGTAGACCTGCACAAGGCTGGGATGGGCTACAGGACAATAGGCAAGCAGCTTGGTGAGAAGGCAACAACTGTTGGCGCAATTATTAGAAAATGGAAGAAGTTCAAGATGACGGTCAATCTCCCTCAGTCTCACCTCGTGGGGCATCAATGATCATGAGGAAGGTGAGGGATCAGCCCAGAACTACACGGCAGGACCTGGTCAATGACCTGAAGAGAGCTGGGACCACGGTCTCAAAGAAAACCATTAGTAACACACTATGCCGTCATGGATTAAAATCCTGCAGCGCACGCAAGGTCCCCCTGCTCAAGCCAGCGCATGTCCAGGCCCGTCTGAAGTTTGCCAATGACCATTTGGATGATCCAGAGGAGGAATGGGAGAAGGTCTGATGAGACAGAAATAGAGCTTTTTGGTCTAAACTCCACTCGCCGTGTTTGGAGGAAGAAGAAGGATGAGTACAACCCCAAGAACACCATCCCAACCGTGAAGCATGGAGGTGGAAACATAATTCTTTGGGGATGCTTTTATGCAAAGGGGACAGGACGACTGCACCGTATTGAGGGGAGGATGGATGGGGCCATGTATCGCGAGATCTTGGCCAACAACCTCCTTCCCTCAGTGAGAGCATTGAAGATGGGTCGTGGCTGGGTCTTCCAGCATGACAACGACCCGAAACACACAGCCAGGGCAACTAAGGAGTGGCTCCGTAAGAAGCATCTCAAGGTCCTGGAGTGGCCTAGCCAGTCTCCAGACCTGAACCCAATAGAAAATCTTTGGAGGGAACTGAAAGTCCGTATTGCCCAGCGACAGCCCCGAAACCTGAAGGATCTGGAGAAGGTCTGTATGGAGGAGTGGGCCAAAATCCCTGCTGCAGTGTGTGCAAACCTGGTCAAGAACTACAGGAAACGTATGATCTCTGTAATTGCAAACAAAGGTTTCTGTACTAAATATTAAGTTCTGCTTTTCTGATGTATCAAATACTTATGTCATGCAATAAAATGCAAATTAATTACTTAAAAATCATACAATGTGATTTTCTGGATTTTCGTTTTAGATTCCGTCACTCACAGTTGAAGAGTACCTATGATAAAAATTACAGACTTCTACATGCTTTTTAAGTAGGAAACCTGCAAAATCGGCAGTGTATCAAATACCACTGTACTGTAGGATAACGTTACATACTGTAGGATAACGTTACATACTGTAGGATAACGTTACATACTGTAGGATAACGTTACATACTGTAGGATAACGTTACATACTGTAGGATAACGTTACATACTGAAGGATAACGTTACATACTGTAGGATAATGTTACATACTGTAGGAAATTTTTTTCATACTGTAGGATAATGTTACATACTGTAGGATAACTTTACATACTGCCCCTCCCCCCCTGCTACATCAAGTGATAAATACAATCAATCAATTACATGTACTAGGAGTTGAGTTAGTTGTGGTAGACTGGTCTGACTGACTGGAGACTGTCTGACTGGTGCCTGTTATAGCAACAGATACAGAGTATTTATTTTCCCATCATGCATTTGGAGGTGTGAAACTGTGAACCCATGCGGAGAGAGAGGAGGAAGAGCTTGAGCGGTCCCCCCTGTGGGGCAGGGTGAGGCTGTGGGGCAGGGTGAGGCTGACAGACAGAAGACAGACAGACAGACAGACAGACAGACAGACAGACAGACAGACAGACAGACAGGAACTGAACCACGGGAGTGGAGGGGAGTGAGGAAGAGAGGTAGAGGAGGGGGAGAGGTGAGGAGGAGGAAGAGGTGAGGAGGAGGAGAGGTGAGGAGGAGGAGAGGTGAGGAGGAGGGTGAGAGGTGAGGAGGAGGAAGGAGAGGGGAGCGTTGCATCCTGGGATACCTTCTGGGCGCCAGAGAAGGCATGGTAGAAGCTAGACACGTAGGTCATGATGGCCTTTTCATCCGGGCGGGCTGTGCCTACGATGTCTGTAGAGAGAGAGGGAGGGTGGATGGAGGGAGGAGGAGGAGGAGGAGGAGGAGGGGGGGGGGGGGGGTATGGTAATGACCATGTTAAACACAACAGATAAATGACATGTCGTAAAGACTGGGGGTGAATGGTAAACACACTCTATTCCTATATAAAGTCATAGAACTCCTTATCTGACTAGAGTTATATTCTGATTATGAGGGGGTCTTTGAGAAGCCCTGCTCTATCCAACTCTATGGTACAGACCTCCACCCCAAAATGACATCATGACAGGTTGATAAAATTAGTCTGAGGATATCAAAACAGGAGCACAATATCCAGGAAGAGAAACACCACTTTGAGTCACTCCAGATGGCGTACTAATCTAGGGAAAATTCTATAAACTCACTGGCACACACTCTCTCCCTCTCTCTCTCCCTCCATGACTGTATATTCAGGTACAGAGCTAGGGGCACTGGGACTCTCTCTCCCTCCATGACTGTATATTCAGGTACAGAGCTAGGGGCACTGGGACTCTCTCTCCCTCCATGACTGTATATTCAGGTACAGAGCTAGGGGCACTGGGACTCTCTCTCCCTCCATGACTGTATATTCAGGTACAGAGCTAGGGGCACTGGGACTCTCTCTCCCTCCATGACTGTATATTCAGGTACAGAGCTAGAGGCACTGGGACTCTCTCTCCCTCCATGACTGTATATTCAGGTACAGAGCTAGGGGCACTGGGACTCTCACTCCCTCCATGACTGTATATTCAGGTACAGAGCTAGGGGCACTGGGACTCTCTCTCCCTCCATGACTGTATATTCAGGTACAGAGCTAGGGGCACTGGGACTCTCTCTCCCTCCATGACTGTATATTCAGGTACAGAGCTAGGGGCACTGGGACTCTCACTCCCTCCATGACTGTATATTCAGGTACAGAGCTAGGGGCACTGGGACTCTCACTCCCTCCATGACTGTATATTCAGGTACAGAGCTAGAGGCACTGGGACTCTCTCTCCCTCCATGACTGTATATTCAGGTACAGAGCTAGGGGCACTGGGACTCTCTCTCCCTCCATGACTGTATATTCAGGTACAGAGCTAGGGGCACTGGGACTCTCTCTCCCTCCATGACTGTATATTCAGGTACAGAGCTAGGGGCACTGGGACTCTCTCTCCCTCCATGACTGTATATTCAGGTACAGAGCTAGGGGCACTGGGACTCTCTCTCCCTCCATGACTGTATATTCAGGTACAGAGCTAGGGGCACTGGGACTCTCTCTCCCTCCATGACTGTATATTCAGGTACAGAGCTAGGGGCACTGGGACTCTCTCTCCCTCCATGACTGTATATTCAGGTACAGAGCTAGAGGCACTGGGACTCTCTCTCCCTCCATGACTGTATATTCAGGTACAGAGCTAGGGGCACTGGGACTCTCTCTCCCTCCATGACTGTATATTCAGGTACAGAGCTAGGGGCACTGGGACTCTCTCTCCCTCCATGACTGTATATTCAGGTACAGAGCTAGGGGCACTGGGACTCTCTCTCCCTCCATGACTGTATATTCAGGTACAGAGCTAGGGGCACTGGGACTCTCTCTCCCTCCATGACTGTATATTCAGGTACAGAGCTAGGGGCACTGGGACTCTCACTCCCTCCATGACTGTATATTCAGGTACAGAGCTAGGGGCACTGGGACTCTCTCTCCCTCCATGACTGTATATTCAGGTACAGAGCTAGGGGCACTGGGACTCTCTCTCCCTCCATGACTGTATATTCAGGTACAGAGCTAGGGGCACTGGGACTCTCTCTCCCTCCATGACTGTATATTCAGGTACAGAGCTAGGGGCACTGGGACTCTCTCTCCCTCCATGACTGTATATTCAGGTACAGAGCTAGGGGCACTGGGACTCTCACTCCCTCCATGACTGTATATTCAGGTACAGAGCTAGGGGCACTGGGACTCTCTCTCCCTCCATGACTGTATATTCAGGTACAGAGCTAGGGGCACTGGGACTCTCTCTCCCTCCATGACTGTATATTCAGGTACAGAGCTAGGGGCACTGGGACTCTCTCTCCCTCCATGACTGTATATTCAGGTACAGAGCTAGGGGCACTGGGACTCTCTCTCCCTCCATGACTGTATATTCAGGTACAGAGCTAGGGGCACTGGGACTCTCACTCCCTCCATGACTGTATATTCAGGTACAGAGCTAGGGGCACTGGGACTCTCTCTCCCTCCATGACTGTATATTCAGGTACAGAGCTAGGGGCACTGGGACTCTCTCTCCCTCCATGACTGTATATTCAGGTACAGAGCTAGGGGCACTGGGACTCTCTCTCCCTCCATGACTGTATATTCAGGTACAGAGCTAGGGGCACTGGGACTCTCTCTCCCTCCATGACTGTATATTCAGGTACAGAGCTAGGGGCACTGGGACTCTCTCTCCCTCCATGACTGTATATTCAGGTACAGAGCTAGGGGCACTGGGACTCTCTCTCCCTCCATGACTGTATATTCAGGTACAGAGCTAGGGGCACTGGGACTCTCTCTCCCTCCATGACTGTATATTCAGGTACAGAGCTAGGGGCACTGGGACTCTCTCTCCCTCCATGACTGTATATTCAGGTACAGAGCTAGGGGCACTGGGACTCTCTCTCCCTCCATGACTGTATATTCAGGTACAGAGCTAGGGGCACTGGGACTCTCTCTCCCTCCATGACTGTATATTCAGGTACAGAGCTAGGGGCACTGGGACTCTCACTCCCTCCATGACTGTATATTCAGGTACAGAGCTAGGGGCACTGGGACTCTCTCTCCCTCCATGACTGTATATTCAGGTACAGAGCTAGGGGCACTGGGACTCTCTCTCCCTCCATGACTGTATATTCAGGTACAGAGCTAGGGGCACTGGGACTCTCTCTCCCTCCATGACTGTATATTCAGGTACAGAGCTAGGGGCACTGGGACTCTCTCTCCCTCCATGACTGTATATTCAGGTACAGAGCTAGGGGCACTGGGACTCTCACTCCCTCCATGACTGTATATTCAGGTACAGAGCTAGGGGCACTGGGACTCTCTCTCCCTCCATGACTGTATATTCAGGTACAGAGCTAGGGGCACTGGGACTCTCTCTCCCTCCATGACTGTATATTCAGGTACAGAGCTAGGGGCACTGGGACTCTCTCTCCCTCCATGACTGTATATTCAGGTACAGAGCTAGGGGCACTGGGACTCTCTCTCCCTCCATGACTGTATATTCAGGTACAGAGCTAGGGGCACTGGGACTCTCTCTCCCTCCATGACTGTATATTCAGGTACAGAGCTAGGGGCACTGGGACTCTCTCTCCCTCCATGACTGTATATTCAGGTACAGAGCTAGGGGCACTGGGACTCTCTCTCCCTCCATGACTGTATATTCAGGTACAGAGCTAGGGGCACTGGGACTCTCTCTCCCTCCATGACTGTATATTCAGGTACAGAGCTAGGGGCACTGGGACTCTCTCTCCCTCCATGACTGTATATTCAGGTACAGAGCTAGGGGCACTGGGACTCTCTCTCCCTCCATGACTGTATATTCAGGTACAGAGCTAGGGGCACTGGGACTCTCTCTCCCTCCATGACTGTATATTCAGGTACAGAGCTAGGGGCACTGGGACTCTCTCTCCCTCCATGACTGTATATTCAGGTACAGAGCTAGGGGCACTGGGACTCTCTCTCCCTCCATGACTGTATATTCAGGTACAGAGCTAGGGGCACTGGGACTCTCTCTCCCTCCATGACTGTATATTCAGGTACAGAGCTAGGGGCACTGGGACTCTCTCTCCCTCCATGACTGTATATTCAGGTACAGAGCTAGGGGCACTGGGACTCTCTCTCCCTCCATGACTGTATATTCAGGTACAGAGCTAGGGGCACTGGGACTCTCTCTCCCTCCATGACTGTATATTCAGGTACAGAGCTAGGGGCAAAATATCTTGCTATAAACAAATACCACTGAAACACACTGTGTACGTCCCAAATGCCACCCTATTCCCTATATAGTGCAAAACCTGTGCACTTAATAGGGAATAGGGTGCCAGCTGCATTTGCTTCTTGTGAAACACCAAACAACACTGTTAAGGTTGTTTTTCATGAATGTCAGTCTCCACTTCTGTCTGCTTAACCCAGTGTTTCTTAATCCTGGTCCCTGGGGACCCAAAGGAGTGCACATGTTAATTTTTGCCCTAGCACTAACACCTGATTCAAATAACCAAAGGGTTGGATCTCCAGGACCAGGATTGAGAAACACTTCCTTAACCCTTGACCCTGGACCCTGCTGGTCTTACCCTCAGCGTCCAACATCTTGGGGATGTCAAGGTACTTCTCTGCCACGTCGAAGGCTGTGTTCAGGTTAGTCATGGGGTCATCCTACAGGAGAGGCAGAGAGATAGAGGTCAGGGGTCATCCTACAGAAGAGACAGAGAGATAGGGGTCATCCTACAGGAGTGAGGAGACAGTGGTCAGAGGTCATCCTACAGGAGAGAGGAGAGACAAAGATAGAGGTCAGAGGTCATCCTACAGGAGAGAGAAGAGACAGAGATAGAGGTCAGAGGTCATCCTAGGGGAGAGAGGAGAGACAGAGAGAGGTCAGAGGTCATCCTACGGGAGAGAGGAGAGACAGATAGAGGTCAGAGGTCATCCTACGGGAGAGAGGAGAGACAGATAGAGGTCAGAGGTCATCCTACGGGAGTGAGGAGAGACAGACAGAGGTCAGAGGTCATCCTACAGGAGAGAGAAGAGACAGAGGTCAGAGGTCAGAGATCATCCTACGGGAGAGAGGAGAGACAGAGATAGAGGTCAGAGGTCATCCTAGGGGAGAGAGGAGAGACAGAGATAGAGGTCAGAGGTCATCCTACAGGAGAGAGGAGAAATAGACAGACAGAAAGGTAAAGGAGCATGTTTTTAGGTGAGAGGAAAAACAGATGGAGGATTTTTTCCACATCGTTAGGTGTGATTGCATTATTGTTGGAAAGACTGCTTAGGCAAAGTAGTAGCAGTAGTCTCACCTTGCGCAGCTTGCCATAGTCAATGAGCTCTGGACGGTGTCTGTGAATGAGAGCACAGAATCCCAACCCATCTTTCCAGCTGTGAGAGAGAGAGAGAGAGAGAGAGAGAGAGAGAGAGAGAGAGAGAGAGTGTGAGTGAGTGAGTGAGTGAGTGAGTGAGTGAGTGAGTGAGTGAGTGAGTGAGTGAGTGAGTGAGTGAGTGAGTGAGTGAGTGAGTGAGTGAGTGAGTGAGTGAGTGAGTGAGTGAGTGAGTGAGTGAGTGAGTGAGTGAGAGAGAGAGAGAGAGAGAGAGAGAGATAATGTAAGAACATTTGGATGAATCATGATAAACAAATCCATCACCATAGACCAGCACTGAGGAATCCCTACATCAAATCCATCACCATAGACCAGCACTGAGGAATCCCTACATCAAATCCGTCACCATAGACCAGCACTGAGGAATCCCTACATCAAATCCATCACCATAGACCAGCACTGAGGAATCCCTACATCAAATCCATCACCATAGACCAGCACTGAGGAATCCCTACACCTAAAATAATTGTGACCTTCTTTCTCTGTCAGTCCTTCCAGAAGACTAAGCTTTGCCGCATCAGATAATCTAGCCTATATGGAGGTCCAAGTCCTCATTAAACAACCACGAGCTGATGCACACCACAGAACACATTGTTGGTCTGACCAGCCTCCGCTGGAATACCCCCCCCCATCCATCCATCTTTTCTCATCTTTCATCCCCATTAGAGACTGTCTTCCTCCTCTTTTTGAATCAAACAGTCTTCCTGCTATTTATACACTCCATTCCTCTCCTCCTTCATTTCAACTGAAAACAACCAGTGTCTGGAACAGGTCTCCATATTCAGAGTTTCAGAAAGGTCATGTGTTTTATGTGTATGTCTTTGTGGAAACTCTCTCATCAGTCTGTTATGTAAGCTCTGTTGGCTCTGTCTGGAATCTGTTTTCCATTAGCCCTGTCTGGCTCTGTTCCTCTGTTCGTCCCAAACTGTACAATATTCCCTATGTACTGTATAGCCGTTTTGGTGTTTTCTGGTATATCATCAAAATAAATCAATCACAGCATGTTTTTGGACTCATTCAGCAGTTTCTCCTTGATTAAGTACAATACAGTTGGAAATTAATGTTCAAAGTTCTGTTTATATTCCTAAAACGTAATTTGAAGATGATGCTGTCGCTGCTTCCTGTTGACATGTCATTTTGATAAATAGCCCAATGTCAAAACACAGTTTTAAAGTGTCCAAATCAATAACCAATATGCAGAAACAGTTAGTGATATCTTGAAAACCTAAACCTAAAATGTACCTTACTACACATACGCTACCTGCTCTTTCCATGACAGACTGAACAGGTGAATCCAGGTGAAAGCTATGATCCCTTATTGATGTCACCTGTTAAATCCACTTCAATCAGTGTAGATGAAGGGGAGGAGACAGGTTCAAGAAGGATTTTTAAGCCTTGAGACATTTTAAACATTGATTGTGTATGTGTGACATTCAGAGGGTGAATTGACTTGACAAAATATTTAAGTGCCTTTGAACAAGGTATGGTAGTAGGTGCCAGGTGCACCGGTTTGTGTCAAGAACTGCAGTTTTTCACCGTTTCCTGTGTGTATCAAGAACTGTCCACCACCCAAAGGACAGTCAGCTAACTTGACACAACTGTGGGAAGCATTGGAGTCAACATGGGCCAGCATCCCTGCCCTAACGAATTGAGGCTGTTCTGAGGGCAAAAGGGGGTGGAACTCAATATTAGGAAGGTGCTCCTAATGTTGTTTAGGATATTCAGTGTGCATGCGCAACAACAATCATTCTATTATTTGTGTTTTTTTAAAGGAGCACCTTATAAACTGCACCTTGCTGTTGTAAGGTTTATGTTCAGAGAGGTCTCTAGAAACCTTTATGTTTTCCAGGTTTAGTGTCCAGAGACCTCTCTGGAAATCTCTATGTTCAGTTTGGAATTGGTCCCCAGTTAGATCAGCTGTGTTTCATTTGGGATTGTTGCACGCCATTTCGAGGTCGCTGTCTCGCCTTTGTTCGGTTTGTTGATTATTATATGGAATAAAGGAATGTATTCACACTCCAGCTCTGCTCCTCAGGTCCTGTCTCATGGTGATAGTGACAGTTGTTTTAACAAATCACTCCTCGATTGTTGGGGTGGGGGGCGGGGCATGCGCTGTTGAAACTACCATCACTGGTCAGAGGACAAGCTGCACAACACAGTCAGCTACTGTACATGTTGGAATGTTGCATTTGATTGGCTCCCGAGTGGCGCAGCGGTCTAAGGCATTGCATCTCAGTTCTAGAGGCGGTTCGTGATACCCCGGGCTGTATCACAACCGGCCGTGTTTGGGAGTCCCATACGGCAGCGCACAATTGGCCCGGCATCGTCCGGGTTAGGGGAGGGTTTGGCCGGGGGAGGCCGCCATTGTAAATAAGAATTTATTCTTAACGGACTTGCCTCGTTAAATAAAAGGTAAAAAGATACAGGGGTTACTGTTTTGTTTTGATACAGGGGTTACTGTTTTGTTTTGATACAGGGGTTACTGTTTTGTTTTGATACAGGGGTTACTGTTTTGTTTTGATACAGGGCTTACTGTTTTGTTTTGATACAGGGGTTACTGTTTTGTTTTGATACAGGGGTTACTGTTTTGTTTTGATACAGGGGTTACTGTTTTGTTTTGATACAGGGGTTACTGTTTTGTTTTGATACAGGGGTTACTGTTTTGTCAATCACTCATATTGATTATCACATTGAAATGAGAGAGGAGATGAAGTTACACGTCCTGTAAAAACTAACAGCTCAGAAACAACACGGAATCTGAGAATAATGTGTATCACTGCTTAGAGGACAATTTGTAGAAGACAGCTAGCTACATTTGGAAGTGTTGCATTTATATTCAAGCGGCAATGTCTTTTATTTTTATGTATTTTCATTTAACCTTTATTTACAGAGGCCTTGTGTGCGTCCCAAATTGTACCCTATTCCCTATATAGTGCACTACTTTAGTGCACTATATAGAGAATAGGGAGCCGTGTCAAAGGTAGTGCACTACATAAGGAACAGACACTTGGTATATTCAAATCCCATTCAAATTACATGACCTATTGTGAAATGTCATAGAAATTGTACCCTATTCCCTATATAGTGCACTACTTTGAACCAGGGCTTTATATACGGAATAGGGTGCCATTTGGGACGTAGAGTTCTATTACCTAATGTGAAAGTTCTGAATGTTGACATTCTTGTAGGGAGCAGTCTTCCTCTGGCACCACAGAAGAAGACCCTCTTTGGCTGATGTTTCTGTAGGTAGAAGAGGAGAGGAGAAGAGGAGGGGAGGGGAGGGGAGGGGAGAGGAGAAGAGAAGGGGAGAGAAGGGGAGAGGAGAGGAGAGGAGGATGTAGGCGGAAAAACAATCAACGAGAAGTTAGTTAGTAAAAACTGTGACATAGGATTGATCCCAAAAGCCACCCCATCCTTAACCTGGACTGTTTCTGTTCAGCCAGTTCAAATAATCACATTTAGCCCATTGTGGCTGTAGGGGGTTTTAAAATGAGTCATCTCTGAAATATCTAAAGTTCTCATGTCTCCATATAAAAGAAGATGTGTTAAATAGTTTAATTAAATCAAAACATCAGCAGGAAGGATGTTCTAATGTTCTAATGTTACATGATATATTCTATACTGTATATATTCTATTATAACAATATATATATATATATATATATATAATGTTATATTCTATTACTTGTGTATAACTAATATGTTAGTAATAGTATACATTCACAAAGCCAACAATACAAAATGCGTCTGATACTTACTAATGAAATTCTAATGTAAAAATGAGCTGTCTACAGCAGTGGTTCTCAACCTTTTTTGGTTACTGTAATCAAGTACCCCTGTGGATAGGCCAATTACCCCTGTGGACACGCCAAGCACCCCTGTGGACACGCCAAGCACCCCTGTGGACACGCCAAGCACCCCTGTGGACACGCCAAGTACCCCTGTGGACACGCCAAGTACCCCTGTGGATAGGCCAAGTACCCCTGTGGATAGGCCAATTACCCCTGTGGACACGCCAAGCACCCCTGTGGACACGCCAAGCACCCCTGTGGACACGCCAAGTACCCCTGTGGACACGCCAAGTACCCCTGTGGATAGGCCAAGTACCCCTGTGGACACGCCAAGTACCCCTGTGGATAGGCCAAGTACCCCTGTGGACAGGACAAATACCCCTGTGGATAGGCCAAGTACCCCTGTGGATAGGCCAAGTACCCCTGTGGGCAGGCCAAGTACTCATGCGGATAGGCCAAGTACTCATGTGGATAGGATAAGTACCCCTGTGGATAGGCCAAGTACCCCTGTGGATAGGCCAAGTACCCCTGTGGAAAGTTAGTACCCCTGTGGATATAATGATTTATAACATGTTGAAAGCATGAATAAGCCTTTATCATGTGTTATAAACAAGATTTAGTCAGATGAGGACATCCACATCCTGGTACCTTCCACAGAGATGTCCTGGATGGCGAAGCGAAGGATTATGGTCCAGATCATTCCCAGGGTCATTTTAGCGTTGCCATCGACGATCTCTGCAGGTGAGGAGAGGAGAGGAGGTTAGCCTGAGGTCACATTTACAGTGCTAGTTACAGTTTCCCCGTGGTAGTTAGAGTTTCCCCATGGTAGTTACAGTTTCCCCATGGTAGTTAGAGTTTCCCCGTGGTAGTTACAGTTTCCCCGTGGTAGTTAGAGTTTCCCCGTGGTAGTTAGAGTTTCCCCGTGCTAGTTACAGTTTCCCCGTGGTAGTTCCAGTTTCCCCGTGGTAGTTACAGTTTCCCCGTGGTAGTTCCAGTTTCCCCGTGGTAGTTACAGTTTCCCCGTGGTAGTTACAGTTTCCCCGTGGTAGTTACAGTTTCCCCGTGGTAGTTACAGTTTCCCCATGGTAGTTACAGTTTCCCCGTGGTAGTTACAGTTTCCCCGTGGTAGTTACAGTTTCCCCGTGGTAGTTACAGTTTCCCCATGGTAGTTACAGTTTCCCCGTGGTAGTTACAGTTTCCCCGTGGTAGTTACAGTTTCCCCATGGTAGTTACAGTTTCCCCGTGGTAGTTACAGTTTCCCCGTGGTAGTTACAGTTTCCCCGTGGTAGTTACAGTTTCCCCGTGGTAGTTACAGTTTCCCCGTGGTAGTTACAGTTTCCCCGTGGTAGTTACAGTTTCCCCGTGGTAGTTACAGTTTCCCCGTGGTAGTTACAGTTTCCCCTCCGCTGCCTATGTAGCTGCTGTGCTGCTTTGCTTTATCTTGGCCAGGTCACAGTTGTAAATGAGAACTTGTTCTCAACTGACCTACCTGGTTAAATAAAGGTGAAATTAAAAAAAATTTAAATCTGTCTCGCCCTCCCTAGGTAAGCTGGCACCACACTCACCCAGAGCCCTCTGTTGGTAAGCTGGCACCACACTCACCCAGAGCCCTCTGTTGGTAAGCTGGCACCACACTCACCCAGAGCCCTCTGTTGGTAAGCTGGCACCACACTCACCCAGAGCCCTCTGTTGGTAAGCTGGCACCACACTCACCCAGAGCCCTCTGTTGGTAAGCTGGCACCACACTCACCCAGAGCCCTCTGTTGGTAAGCTGGCACCACACTCACCCAGAGCCCTCTGTTGGTAAGATGGCACCACACTCACCCAGAGCCCTCTGTTGGTAAGCTGGCACCACACTCACCCAGAGCCCTCTGTTGGTAAGCTGGCACCACACTCACCCAGAGCCCTCTGTTGGTAAGCTGGCACCACACTCACCCAGAGCCCTCTGTTGGTAAGCTGGCACCACACTCACCCAGAGCCCTCTGTTGGTAAGCTGGCACCACACTCACCCAGAGCCCTCTGTTGGTAAGATGGCACCACACTCACCCAGAGCCCTCTGTTGGTAAGCTGGCACCACACTCACCCAGAGCCCTCTGTTGGTAAGCTGGCACCACACTCACCCAGAGCCCTCTGTTGGTAAGCTGGCACCACACTCACCCAGAGCTCTCTGTTGGTAAGCTGGCACCACACTCACCCAGAGCCCTCTGTTGGTAAGCTGGCACCACACTCACCCAGAGCCCTCTGTTGGTAAGCTGGCACCACACTCACCCAGAGCTCTCTGTTGGTAAGCTGGCACCACACTCACCCAGAGCCCTCTGTTGGTAAGCTGGCACCACACTCACCCAGAGCCCTCTGTTGGTAAGCTGGCACCACACTCACCCAGAGCCCTCTGTTGGTAAGCTGGCACCACACTCACCCAGAGCCCTCTGTTGGTAAGCTGGCACCACACTCACCCAGAGCCCTCTGTTGGTAAGCTGGCACCACACTCACCCAGAGCCCTCTGTTGGTAAGCTGGCACCACACTCACCCAGAGCCCTCTGTTGGTAAGCTGGCACCACACTCACCCAGAGCCCTCTGTTGGTAAGCTGGCACCACACTCACCCAGAGCCCTCTGTTGGTAAGATGGCACCACACTCACCCAGAGCCCTCTGTTGGTAAGATGGCACCACACTCACCCAGAGCCCTCTGTTGGTAAGATGGCACCACACTCACCCAGAGCCCTCTGTTGGTAAGCTGGCACCACACTCACCCAGAGCCCTCTGTTGGTAAGCTGGCACCACACTCACCCAGAGCCCTCTGTTGGTAAGCTGGCACCACACTCACCCAGAGCCCTCTGTTGGTAAGCTGGCACCACACTCACCCAGAGCCCTCTGTTGGTAAGCTGGCACCACACTCACCCAGAGCCCTCTGTTGGTAAGATGGCACCACACTCACCCAGAGCCCTCTGTTGGTAAGCTGGCACCACACTCACCCAGAGCCCTCTGTTGGTAAGCTGGCACCACACTCACCCAGAGCCCTCTGTTGGTAAGATGGCACCACACTCACCCAGAGCCCTCTGTTGGTAAGCTGGCACCACACTCACCCAGAGCCCTCTGTTGGTAAGCTGGCACCACACTCACCCAGAGCCCTCTGTTGGTAAGATGGCACCACACTCACCCAGAGCCCTCTGTTGGTAAGCTGGCACCACACTCACCCAGAGCCCTCTGTTGGTAAGCTGGCACCACACTCACCCAGAGCCCTCTGTTGGTAAGCTGGCACCACACTCACCCAGAGCCCTCTGTTGGTAAGCTGGCACCACACTCACCCAGAGCCCTCTGTTGGTAAGCTGGCACCACACTCACCCAGAGCCCTCTGTTGGTAAGCTGGCACCACACTCACCCAGAGCCCTCTGTTGGTAAGCTGGCACCACACTCACCCAGAGCCCTCTGTTGGTAAGCTGGCACCACACTCACCCAGAGCCCTCTGTTGGTAAGCTGGCACCACACTCACCCAGAGCCCTCTGTTGGTAAGCTGGCACCACACTCACCCAGAGCCCTCTGTTGGTAAGCTGGCACCACACTCACCCAGAGCCCTCTGTTGGTAAGCTGGCACCACACTCACCCAGAGCCCTCTGTTGGTAAGCTGGCACCACACTCACCCAGAGCCCTCTGTTGGTAAGCTGGCACCACACTCACCCAGAGCCCTCTGTTGGTAAGCTGGCACCACACTCACCCAGAGCCCTCTGTTGGTAAGCTGGCACCACACTCACCCAGAGCCCTCTGTTGGTAAGCTGGCACCACACTCACCCAGAGCCCTCTGTTGGTAAGATGGCACCACACTCACCCAGAGCCCTCTGTTGGTAAGCTGGCACCACACTCACCCAGAGCCCTCTGTTGGTAAGCTGGCACCACACTCACCCAGAGCCCTCTGTTGGTAAGCTGGCACCACACTCACCCAGAGCTCTCTGTTGGTAAGCTGGCACCACACTCACCCAGAGCCCTCTGTTGGTAAGCTGGCACCACACTCACCCAGAGCCCTCTGTTGGTAAGCTGGCACCACACTCACCCAGAGCTCTCTGTTGGTAAGCTGGCACCACACTCACCCAGAGCCCTCTGTTGGTAAGCTGGCACCACACTCACCCAGAGCCCTCTGTTGGTAAGCTGGCACCACACTCACCCAGAGCCCTCTGTTGGTAAGCTGGCACCACACTCACCCAGAGCCCTCTGTTGGTAAGCTGGCACCACACTCACCCAGAGCCCTCTGTTGGTAAGCTGGCACCACACTCACCCAGAGCCCTCTGTTGGTAAGCTGGCACCACACTCACCCAGAGCCCTCTGTTGGTAAGCTGGCACCACACTCACCCAGAGCCCTCTGTTGGTAAGCTGGCACCACACTCACCCAGAGCCCTCTGTTGGTAAGATGGCACCACACTCACCCAGAGCCCTCTGTTGGTAAGATGGCACCACACTCACCCAGAGCCCTCTGTTGGTAAGATGGCACCACACTCACCCAGAGCCCTCTGTTGGTAAGCTGGCACCACACTCACCCAGAGCCCTCTGTTGGTAAGCTGGCACCACACTCACCCAGAGCCCTCTGTTGGTAAGCTGGCACCACACTCACCCAGAGCCCTCTGTTGGTAAGCTGGCACCACACTCACCCAGAGCCCTCTGTTGGTAAGCTGGCACCACACTCACCCAGAGCCCTCTGTTGGTAAGATGGCACCACACTCACCCAGAGCCCTCTGTTGGTAAGCTGGCACCACACTCACCCAGAGCCCTCTGTTGGTAAGCTGGCACCACACTCACCCAGAGCCCTCTGTTGGTAAGATGGCACCACACTCACCCAGAGCCCTCTGTTGGTAAGCTGGCACCACACTCACCCAGAGCCCTCTGTTGGTAAGCTGGCACCACACTCACCCAGAGCCCTCTGTTGGTAAGATGGCACCACACTCACCCAGAGCCCTCTGTTGGTAAGCTGGCACCACACTCACCCAGAGCCCTCTGTTGGTAAGCTGGCACCACACTCACCCAGAGCCCTCTGTTGGTAAGCTGGCACCACACTCACCCAGAGCCCTCTGTTGGTAAGCTGGCACCACACTCACCCAGAGCCCTCTGTTGGTAAGATGGCACCACACTCACCCAGAGCCCTCTGTTGGTAAGCTGGCACCACACTCACCCAGAGCCCTCTGTTGGTAAGCTGGCACCACACTCACCCAGAGCCCTCTGTTGGTAAGCTGGCACCACACTCACCCAGAGCCCTCTGTTGGTAAGCTGGCACCACACTCACCCAGAGCCCTCTGTTGGTAAGCTGGCACCACACTCACCCAGAGCCCTCTGTTGGTAAGCTGGCACCACACTCACCCAGAGCCCTCTGTTGGTAAGCTGGCACCACACTCACCCAGAGCCCTCTGTTGGTAAGCTGGCACCACACTCACCCAGAGCCCTCTGTTGGTAAGATGGCACCACACTCACCCAGAGCCCTCTGTTGGTAAGCTGGCACCACACTCACCCAGAGCCCTCTGTTGGTAAGCTGGCACCACACTCACCCAGAGCCCTCTGTTGGTAAGCTGGCACCACACTCACCCAGAGCCCTCTGTTGGTAAGCTGGCACCACACTCACCCAGAGCCCTCTGTTGGTAAGCTGGCACCACACTCACCCAGAGCCCTCTGTTGGTAAGCTGGCACCACACTCACCCAGAGCCCTCTGTTGGTAAGCTGGCACCACACTCACCCAGAGCCCTCTGTTGGTAAGCTGGCACCACACTCACCCAGAGCCCTCTGTTGGTAAGCTGGCACCACACTCACCCAGAGCCCTCTGTTGGTAAGCTGGCACCACACTCACCCAGAGCCCTCTGTTGGTAAGCTGGCACCACACTCACCCAGAGCCCTCTGTTGGTAAGCTGGCACCACACTCACCCAGAGCCCTCTGTTGGTAAGCTGGCACCACACTCACCCAGAGCCCTCTGTTGGTAAGCTGGCACCACACTCACCCAGAGCCCTCTGTTGGTAAGCTGGCACCACACTCACCCAGAGCCCTCTGTTGGTAAGCTGGCACCACACTCACCCAGAGCCCTCTGTTGGTAAGCTGGCACCACACTCACCCAGAGCCCTCTGTTGGTAAGCTGGCACCACACTTATTTTAGCAGATTACGTTTCCTGAGTTTTCCCAGCATTCCCAGCATAAGGCGCTAGTCGATTCAGGCACGGCTGGGAATTTATAGACAAAGCATTTGCCCTGAAGTCAGGGATCCCCATTGTTCCTGTGTCTATGCCCTTCCCAGTGAGCGCCCTTGACAGTCGACCATTAGGGTCCGGGTTTATTAGGGAGGCCACCGCTCCCTATTCATCTTAGCTGCTGAGTTACAGCTATCAGCACATATGGCAGAACTACAGTGATGGAAAAAGTCAAGATACCTTAATATAAAATGAGTGAAAGTCACCCAGCAAAATACTTCTTGAGTAAAAGTATTTGGTTTTAAATATAGGCTACTTAAGTATCAAAAGGTAATGTAATAGCTAAAATATATTTAAGCATCTGTCAGGCTCTGGCCATAGAGAAGCCTTTTGCTTCTCTATACAGCCTTGGTCAGAGTCTGACAGGTCTATTGTTTCTGTTGGTGGTTTGTGTTGGATCCCTAATTAGAGGCAGCTGCACTGCATTGTCTCTAATTAGGGATCCTACATATGTTTGTATGTTCCACACCGGGTTGGTGGGTCATTGTGTATTATTCTCCAGTCACAGTAAGTGTGTTTCAGTTTTTGTAGTGTTATACCGTGTTTTGGTTGATCGTTCGTCATTTTTTGAATTTGTAATAAAAAAAATGACGAACTATTACTTCGCTGCGCCTTGGTCTCTCACCGTCCCGACTCGTGACAGCATCAAAACAATTGTCCTATGGAGAGCCAGGGGAACACTCCAACACTCAGACATCATTTACAAACGAAGCCTGTGTGTTTAGTGAGTCCTCCAGATCAGAGGCAGTAGAGAGGACCAGAGATGTTCTCTTGATAAGCGTGTGAATTGGACCATTTTTATGTCCTGCTAAGCATTCAAAATGTAATGAAAACCTTTGGGTTTCAGGGAAAATGTAGGAAGTAAAAAGTACATTATTATCTTTAGGAATGTAGTGAAGTAAAAGTAAAAGTTGTCAAAAATATAAATAGTAAAGTAAAGAACAGATTCCCCAAAAAACTACTTAAAGTATTTTTACTTAAGTACTTTACACCACTGCATAACTATGGCAACGGGCGATGCAAAACAAACTCGCCCACTGTCAAGACTTTTCACCGGTTCGGATACACACTCAACTGCCTTGAACATTCGGCTTCCCAGAAGTGGAATGTAGGTCACCCTGCTTCTCCTCTCCTCCCTGTAAGTCACCCTGCCTCTCCTCTTCTCCCTGTAGGTCACCCCGCCTCTCCTCTTCTCCCTGTAGGTCACCCCGCCTCTCCTCTTCTCCCTGTAGGTCACCCTGCCTCTCCTCTTCTCCCTGTAGGTCACCCTGCCTCTCCTCTTCTCCCTGTAGGTCATCCTGCCTCTCCTCTTCTCCCTGTAGGTCACCCTGCCTCTCCTCTTCTCCCTGTAGGTCACCCTGCCTCTCCTCTTCTCCCTGTAGGTCACCCCGCCTCTCCTCTTCTCCCTGTAGGTCACCCCGCCTCTCCTCCCTGTAAGTCACTCTGCCTCTCCTCTTCTCCCTGTAGGTCATCCTGCCTCTCCTCCCTGTAAGTCACTCTGCCTCTCCTCTCCTCCCTGTAGGTCACCCTGCTTCTCCTCTTCTCCCTGTAGGTCATCCTGCCTCTCCTCTTCTCCCTGTAGGTCACCCTGCCTCTCCTCTTCTCCCTGTAGGTCACCCTGCTTCTCCTCTCCTCCCTGTAGGTCACCCTGCCTCTCCTCTTCTCCCTGTAGGTCACCCTGCCTCTCCTCTTCTCCCTGTAGGTCATCCTGCCTCTCCTCTTCTCCCTGTAGGTCACCCTGCCTCTCCTCTTCTCCCTGTAGGTCACCCTGCCTCTCCTCTTCTCCCTGTAGGTCACCCCGCCTCTCCTCTACTCCCTGTAGGTCACCCCGCCTCTCCTCCCTGTAAGTCACTCTGCCTCTCCTCTTCTCCCTGTAGGTCATCCTGCCTCTCCTCCCTGTAAGTCACTCTGCCTCTCCTCTCCTCCCTGTAGGTCACCCTGCTTCTCCTCTTCTCCCTGTAGGTCATCCTGCCTCTCCTCTTCTCCCTGTAGGTCACCCCGCCTCTCCTCCCTGTAAGTCACTCTGCCTCTCCTCTCCTCCCTGTAAGTCACTCTGCCTCTCCTCTCCTCCCTGTAGGTCACTCTGCCTCTCCTCTCCTCCCTGTAGGTCACCCTGCTTCTCCTCTTCTCCCTGTAGGTCATCCTGCCTCTCCTCTTCTCCCTGTAGGTCATCCTGCCTCTCCTCTTCTCCCTGTAGGTCACCCTGCCTCTCCTCTTCTCCCTGTAGGTCATCCTGCCTCTCCTCTTCTCCCTGTAGGTCACCCCGCCTCTCCTCCCTGTAAGTCACTCTGCCTCTCCTCTCCTCCCAAACTAATTATGTGTTTCTGCCTCTAATCTCATAAGACCCAGCTAGGGCACATAGTGTGTGTGTTAGTTATCCACTGAACTGGAACCAGTTTGGGCTCACTTCCAACATCTCACATCATAGAAAACACAGACACCATATAACATCAGGTCTTCAAGGTTAATGCTACAAAATACTTCAAGACAATGTATAAAACACCAGCATGTTAATATGGTGAGATTAGGGCTGAACTGAACAAAGATCCACCTGGAGGAGGGAACCACAAATCCTGTTAATTCCATTTGAATCTCTGGCTTCGTCCCAAATGGCACCCTATTCCTTATTTAGAGTCCTACAGGGCTCTGGTCAAAAGTAGTACACTATATAAGAAATAAGGGGCATTTCAGATGCAACCTCCATCTTCCCCCACCCCCAGTCCTGTCACTAACCCCTAATCCCAACCTCCCACCCCCAGTCCTGTCACTAACCCCTAATCCCAACCTCCCACCCCCAGTCCTGTCACTAACCCCTAATCCCAACCTCCCACCCCCAGTCCTGTCACTAACCCCTAATCCCAACCTCCCACCCCCAGTCCTGTCACTAACCCCTAATCCCAACCTCCCACCCCCAGTCCTGTCACTAACCCCTAATCCCAACCTCCCACCCCCAGTCCTGTCACTAACCCCTAATCCCAACCTCCCACCCCCAGTCCTGTCACTAACCCCTAATCCCAACCTCCCACCCCCTGTCCTGTCACTAACCCCTAATCCCAACCTCCCACCCCCAGTCCTGTCACTAACCCCTAATCCCAACCTCCCACCCCCAGTCCTGTCACTAACCCCTAATCCCAACCTCCCACCCCCTGTCCTGTCACTAACCCCTAATCCCAACCTCCCACCCCCAGTCCTGTCACTAACCCCTAATCCCAACCTCCCACCCCCAGTCCTGTCACTAACCCCTAATCCCAACCTCCCACCCCCAGTCCTGTCACTAACCCCTAATCCCAACCTCCCACCCCCAGTCCTGTCACTAACCCCTAATCCCAACCTCCCACCCCCTGTCCTGTCACTAACCCCTAATCCCAACCTCCCACCCCCAGTCCTGTCACTAACCCCTAATCCCAACCTCCCACCCCCAGTCCTGTCACTAACCCCTAATCCCAACCTCCCACCCCCAGTCCTGTCACTAACCCCTAATCCCAACCTCCCACCCCCTGTCCTGTCACTAACCCCTAATCCCAACCTCCCACCCCCAGTCCTGTCACTAACCCCTAATCCCAACCTCCCACCCCCAGTCCTGTCACTAACCCCTAATCCCAACCTCCCACCCCCTGTCCTGTCACTAACCCCTAATCCCAACCTCCCACCCCCAGTCCTGTCACTAAC
Organism: Thymallus thymallus; assembly: GCA_023634145.1. Classification (NCBI taxonomy): domain Eukaryota; kingdom Metazoa; phylum Chordata; class Actinopteri; order Salmoniformes; family Salmonidae; genus Thymallus; species Thymallus thymallus. The sequence continues at coordinate 2,929,855 of CM042405.1, forward strand.
CCCTAATCCCAACCTCCCACCCCCAGTCCTGTCACTAACCCCTAATCCCAACCTCCCACCCCCAGTCCTGTCACTAACCCCTAATCCCAACCTCCCACCCCCAGTCCTGTCACTAACCCCTAATCCCAACCTCCCACCCCCTGTCCTGTCACTAACCCCTAATCCCAACCTCCCACCCCCAGTCCTGTCACTAACCCCTAATCCCAACCTCCCACCCCCAGTCCTGTCACTAACCCCTAATCCCAACCTCCCACCCCCTGTCCTGTCACTAACCCCTAATCCCAACCTCCCACCCCCAGTCCTGTCACTAACCCCTAATCCCAACCTCCCACCCCCTGTCCTGTCACTAACCCCTAATCCCAACCTCCCACCCCCAGTCCTGTCACTAACCCCTAATCCCAACCTCCCACCCCCAGTCCTGTCACTAACCCCTAATCCCAACCTCCCACCCCCAGTCCTGTCACTAACCCCTAATCCCAACCTCCCACCCCCAGTCCTGTCACTAACCCCTAATCCCAACCTCCCACCCCCAGTCCTGTCACTAACCCCTAATCCCAACCTCCCACCCCCTGTCCTGTCACTAACCCCTAATCCCAACCTCCCACCCCGTCCTGTCACTAACCCCTAATCCCAACCTCCCACCCCCTGTCCTGTCACTAACCCCTAAACCCCACCCCTCATATGGCCCTCTGCCTGTCCTGCCGCCTTCTAAAAGCTGTAGCCTCTGTTTTAGTGTCGACTGCCTGAACTCCTGCCCTCACCCCGTCACCCCTGTCCTGTCATATGGTCCTCCACCATGCCCCCTGTCCTGTCATATGGTCCTCCCCATGCCCCCTGTCCTGTCATATGGTCCTCCCCATGCCCCCTGTCCTGTCATATGGTCCTCCCCATGCCCCCTGTCCTGTCATATGGTCCTCCCCATGCCCCCTGTCCTGTCATATGGTCCTCCCCATGCCCCCTGTCCTGTCATATGGTCCTCCCCATGCCCCCTGTCCTGTCATATGGTCCTCCCCATGCCCCCTGTCCTGTCATATGGTCCTCCCCATGCCCCCTGTCCTGTCATATGGTCCTCCCCATGCCCCCTGTCCTGTCATATGGTCCTCCCCATGCCCCCTGTCCTGTCATATGGTCCTCCCCATGCCCCCTGTCCTGTCATATGGTCCTCCCCATGCCCCCTGTCCTGTCATATGGTCCTCCCCATGCCCCCTGTCCTGTCATATGGTCCTCCCCATGCCCCCTGTCCTGTCATATGGTCCTCCCCATGCCCCCTGTCCTGTCATATGGTCCTCCCCATGCCCCCTGTCCTGTCATATGGTCCTCCCCATGCCCCCTGTCCTGTCATATGGTCCTCCCCATGCCCCCTGTCCTGTCATATGGTCCTCCCCATGCCCCCTGTCCTGTCATATGGTCCTCCCCATGCCCCCTGTCCTGTCATATGGTCCTCCCCATGCCCCCTGTCCTGTCATATGGTCCTCCCCATGCCCCCTGTCCTGTCATATGGTCCTCCCCATGCCCCCTGTCCTGTCATATGGTCCTCCCCATGCCCCCTGTCCTGTCATATGGTCCTCCCCATGCCCCCTGTCCTGTCATATGGTCCTCTGCCGCCCTCTGTTACTGTCTGCTAGCCATTTAGCCTGCTATCCTAGATGAGCTAACTGTGTCCACTTCTCCCGCCCACTAAACTCCAGCCCTCTCCCCGTCCCGCCCACTGAACTCCAGCCCTCTCCCCGTCCCGCCCACTGAACTCCAGCCCTCTCCCCGTCCCGCCCACTGTACTCCAGCCCTCTCCCCGTCCCGCAGTGTATCCAAGAGGGGATTCCAATCGGCTAATCTGTCTGGAATGCAAGTCTGGTTTACTGTGGCCTCGCTGTGGATTAACCCCAGGAGAGGAAGAGAAGAGAAGAGAAGAGAAGAGAAGAGAAGAGAAGAGAGAGGCAGGCACTGTCACAGAGAGAATGAAAGAAAGAAAGTGAGACAGCACATAGAGAGATTTTTATAAGGCTTACTGGGAGACAGGAAGAAGGAAAAACAGACAGACAGACAGACAGACAGAAGGAAAGAGCGAGAGAAGAGGAGAGAAGGAGAGAGAGAGAGAATACAGTTATGAGTACATAGTATAAGATACTATGAGGAGTCAATGACCAATCATATTCACCTGAAGAAAACGAAAGGGCCAATGAATGCAGAGCCCGCCCTTGGAAAGCCCCGCCTTCCTGGCTATAACGCCGGGGCTCCAAGGGCTTACAGAAGACACCTTCTTCCCTAATACTTACCCTAGAAGCCTGAACTGTCAGAGCCCCATGAAGCCTGAACTGTCAGAGCCCCATGAAGCCTGAACTGTCAGAGCCCCATGAAGCCTGAACTGTCAGAGCCCCATGAAGCCTGAACTGTCAGAGCCTCATGAGGCCTGAACTGTCAGAGCCCCATATAGGGAACCAGAACCTGATGCAACTTGGCTATGCAGCAGAGGCAGAGGCTCAAACCCACAGAAAACCTGCAGTAACCTGGAAACTGTACACTTGCACGCAGCTACGGCAGCCCAAGGCTCAAACCCACAGGGGAATGTAGTAACCTGGACAAAACGCTGCCTAACATCGACCACGGCGGCCCAAGTGACTTGATCATGCGCATTCGCGTACAGAGAGATCCTTGATGAAAACCTGCTCCAGAGCGCTTGGGACCTCAGACTGGGGACAAGGTTAACCTTCCAACAGCACAACGACCCTAAGCACACAGCCAAGACAACGCAGGAGTGGCTTTGAGACAAGTCTCTGAATTTCCTTGAGTGGCCCAGCCAGAGCCCGGACTTGAACCCGATTAAACATCTCTGGAGAAACCTGAAAATAGCTGTGCAGCAACGCTCCCCATCCAACCTGACAGAGCTTGAGAGGATCTGCAGAGAAGAATGGGAGAAACTCCCCAAATACAGGTGTGTTAAGTTTGTTTTATCATACCTAAGAAGACTCAAGACTGTAATCGCTGCCAAAGGTGCTTCAACAAAGTACTGAGTAAAGGGTCTGAATATTTACAGTACCAGTCAAAAGTTTGGACACACTTACTCATTCCAGGGTTGTTCTTTATTTTTACTGTTTTCTACATTGTAGAATAATAGTGAAGACATCAAAACTATGAAATAACACATATGGAATCATGTAGTAACCAAAAACGTGTTAATCAAAGTAGCCACCATTGATGACAGCTTTGCACACTGTTGGCATTCTCTCAACCAGCTTCATGAGGTAGTTATGGAATGCATTTAAATTAACAGGTGAATTGTATGTGCGTAAAGCATGTTCTGAGGGTAAAGGGGGGGGTGTTCCTAATGTTTTCAGACTGTTCTGAGGGTAAAGGGGGGGTATTCCTAATGTTTTCAGACTGTTCTGAGGATAAAGGGGGGGTATTCCTAATGTTTTCAGACTGTTCTGAGGATAAAGGGGGGGTATTCCTAATGTTTTCAGACTGTTCTGAGGATAAAGGGGGGGTATTCCTAATGTTTTCAGACTGTTCTGAGGATAAAGGGGGGGTATTCCTAATGTTTTCAGACTGTTCTGAGGATAAAGGGGGGGTATTCCTAATGTTTTCAGACTGTTCTGAGGATAAAGGGGGGGTATTCCTAATGTTTTCAGACTGTTCTGAGGATAAAGGGGGGGTATTCCTAATGTTTTCAGACTGTTCTGAGGGTAAAGGGACTGTTCTGAGGGTAAAGGGGTTCCTAATGTTTTGTCCACTCAGTGTATATTTTCTTTCTACTTCTGTGCTATCCAATAGGAACACAGTACTGCAGTATGTCAGGAATAGGGTGCCAATTGGGACACAAACAATGTTGACAATCTGAGCAGAGCCACCCCTAGCAAAGGGGAAATGAACCGCAAAGCACTACCTTGGATGCGTCCCAAACTGCACTACTCTTGACCAGGACTCACAAGTAATAGGGTGCACTTTGTGACGTACACCTTTTGTACAGACTGACCGCTGTGCTCATGTTTCATTTCAATGAAACAGAATGTGAGGCTGGTTTAATGAGGCTCGTACTACAGTCCATTTAGTGTCAACTGTGGTGACCAGGGTATTGTTGAACCCAGCCTCAGCTCCGTTTGACTTCTTTACTGGTTATGTAGTGGACTACAGTCTAGTGTACTGCAGTCTAGTGTACTACAGTCTAGTGTACTACAGTCTAGTGTACTGCAGTAGTGTACTGCAGTCTAGTGTACTACAGTCTAGTGTACTGCAGTAGTGTACTGCAGTCTAGTGTACTGCAGTCTAGTGTACTGCAGTCTAGTGTACTGCAGTCTAGTGTACTGCAGTCTAGTGTACTGCAGTCTAGTGTACTGCAGTAGTGTACTTCAGTCTAGTGTACTGCAGTCTAGTGTACTGCAGTCTAGTGTACTGCAGTAGTGTACTGCAGTCTAGTGTACTGCAGTCTAGTGTACTGCAGTCTAGTGTACTACAGTCTAGTTTACTACAGTCTAGTTTACTACAGTCCAGTCAGTGTCAATAGTGACCAGGGTATTGTTGAACCCACCTTCAGCTCCGATGGACACCAGCTTGACTCCTTTACTGGTGATGTAGTGGAGAGCTTTGTTGACGTTGGAGATCTTGTGGACTCTCATCTTCCCTCTCTCTGGTTTGGCCAAGCGCTCTCCTGGACAGGAAACACAATCAGAGGTCAGGGGTTGGAGGTCACTATCGAACAGGAAACTACAGATAATAGGGCTGGGAATAGCCAGGGACCTCACAATATGATATGTATTGAATAGCCAGGGACCTCACAATACGATATGTATTGAATAGCCAGGAACCTCAAAATACAATATGTATTGAATAGACAGGGACCTCACAATATGATATGTATTGAATAGCCAAGGACCTCACGATACGATATGTATTGAATAGCCAGGGACGATACGATATGTATTGAATAGCCAGGGACCTCACGATACGATATGTTTTGAATAGCCAGGGACGATACGATATGTATTGAATAGCCAGGAACCTCACGATACGATATGTATTGAATAGCCAGGAACCTCACGATACGATATGTATTGAATAGCCAGGAACCTCACGATACGATATGTATTGAATAGCCAGGGACCTCACAATACGATATTATCACCATACTTATGTGCCGATACGATATAGATTGCTATTCTATATGTCCAAACGTATTGTTCACTACATGCGGCAGAGGGACAAGAGAAAGCCAATGTGAAAATGAGTTTGAGGTAAAAGTGCACAAAACATGTTGGCTCACCATTTTTAAAACATTTAAAAAGAAAATGAAGAACAAGCTATGATAAATACTAGAGTTTGGGCGCAGGTACAGCAGACTAGCACTACCTAACGTTAACAACAGCAACATTTAAATCGATACTTGGAGTCACAGTATCGATATAAAATCTGCAAAAATAATATCAGTCTCTCACGTCGCTGTGGAGGAATGTTGGCCCACTCTTGCATGCAGAACTTAGCGACATTTGTGGGTTTTCAAGCTTGAACTGCTCGTTTCAAGTCCTGCCACAACATCTCAACTGAGATTAGGTCTGGACGTTGACTAGACCATTCCAAAACGTCATATGTGTTGCTTTTTAGCCATTTTCATGTAGACGTGATAATGTGTTTTGGATCATTGTCTTGCTGCATGACCCAGCTGACCTTCAGCTTCAGCTCACAGACGGATGACCTGACATTATATTGTAGAATTCTCTGATACAGAGCAGTTCATGCTTGAAAACCCACAAAATGTTGCTGAGTTACAGCAGTTCTGCATGCAAGAGTGGGTCAAAATTCCTCAGCGACGTGAGAGACTGATCAACAACTACAGGAAGTGTTTGGTTGCAGTCATTGCAGCTAAAGGTGGCACAACCAGTTGTTGAGTGTAAGGGGGCATTGGATGCTGCATAACTTTGTTTATGAAATAAATGAAATAAGTATGTAATTGTTGTGTTAATTGTTCACTCAGGTTCCCTTTATCTAATATTAGGTTTTGGTTGAAGATCTGATAACATTCAATATCAAAAATATGCAAAAGTAGAGAAAATTAGAAAGAGGGCAAAAACTTTTTCATTGCACTGTACAGGTGGGCACCATTAGAGATACAGGTAGGCACCATTAGAGATACAGGTAGGCACCATTAGAGATACATGTGGGCACCATTAGAGATACAGGTAGGCACCATTAGAGATGCATGGGGGCACTATTAGAGATACATGTGGGCACCATTAGAGATACATCATGGGGCACCATTAGAGATACATCATGGGGGCACCATTAGAGATACATCATGGGGGCACCATTAGAGATGCATCATGGGGGCACCATTAGAGATGCATCATGGGGGCACCATTAGAGATACATCATGTGGGCATCATTAGAGATACATCATGGGGGCACCATTAGAGATACATCATGGGGGCACCATTAGAGATGCATGTGGGCACCATTAGAGATGCATGGGGGCACCATTAGAGATGCATGGGGGCACTATTAGAGATACATCATGGGGGCACCATTAGAGATGCATGGGGGCACTATTAGAGATACATCATGGGGGCACCATTAGAGATACATCATGGGGGCACCATTAGAGATACATCATGGGGGCACCATTAGAGATGCATGGGGGCACTATTAGAGATACATCATGGGGGCACCATTAGAGATACATCATGGGGGCACCATTAGAGATGCATGGGGGCACTATTAGAGATACATCATGGGGGCACCATTAGAGATACATCATGGGGGCACCATTAGAGATACATGGGGGCACTATTAGAGATACATGTGGGCACCATTAGAGATACATCATGGGGGCACCATTAGAGATACATCATGGGGGCACCATTAGAGATACATCATGGGGGCATCATTAGAGATACATCATGGGGGCACCATTAGAGATACATCATGGGGGCACCATTAGAGATACATCATGGGGGCACCATTAGAGATACATCATGGGGGCACCATTAGAGATACATCATGGGGGCACCATTAGAGATACATCATGGGGGCACCATTAGAGATACATCATGGGGGCACCATTAGAGATACATCATGGGGGCACCATTAGAGATACATGTGGGCACCAGGCCTCTCCTCCTCACCTGAGATGACCTCCAGCAGCAGCATGAGTTTCAGTCCGTCTCTGAAGTCCTCCTCGATGTTCTCGATCTGCGTTCCTGCTTTCCTCAGGTGGGAGTTACACCAGGCCGTGAACGTCTATGGAAGAGAAAGGAGCAGGGTGGTAGTTACCACGGATGACCAAGTTACTATGGTGTTGGTTACTATGGTGCAGTCATAGTGGAGAGGAGAGGAGAAAAATTAGAGAAAAGAACACAGTAGAGAGCAATATAATAGAACACAGTAGAGAACACAGTAGAGAACACTAGAATAGAACACAGTAGAGAACACTAGAATAGAACACAGTAGAGAACACTAGAATAGAACACAGTAGAGAACACAGTAGAGAACACTAGAATAGAACACAGTAGAGAACACTAGAATAGAACACAGTAGAGAACACTAGAATAGAACACAGTAGAGAACACTAGAATAGAACACAGTAGAGAACACTAGAATAGAACACAGTAGAGAACACTAGAATAGAACACAGTAGAGAACACTAGAATAGAACACAGTAGAGAACAATAGAATAGAACACAGTAAAGAACAATAGAATAGAACACAGTAGTACAGAGTGTATGTGTGTTCTAGTGGCAGCAGCAGGTCCAGAGGATAGTCAGGCATGGCTGGCATGTTACTAACATAACCACCTGATAATGGGAAACATCTGGGCTCTCGCTCTCCCTCCTTCCCTGCCCTCCCTCCTTCTTCCTCTCCCTCCTTTCCTCAGCCTTCGGCTCGACAGCCTAATGACCTAACGGGAGCTGGCATGAGCACCCCGCTGAGAACCCATCTTTATGAGAACCTGGGTTAATCACACACATGGCCCAAAGGCAGACCGCCACACACACACACACACACACACACACACACACACACACACACACACACACACACACACACACACACACACACACACACACACACACACACACACACACACACACGGTCTCCAGTTGCTGGCAGGACTGGCAGGACTGGAGCAGAGCGAACAGAGCAGAGAAAGCCCAGCCCTCTTTATGAAACCCAGCCCTCTTTATGAAACCCAGCCCAAACCCAGCCCTCTTTATGAAACCCAGCCCTCTTTATGAAACCCAGCCCTCTTTATGAAACCCCAGCCCTCTTTATGAAACCCAGCCCTCTTTATGAAACCCCAGCCCTCTTTATGAAACCCAGCCCTCTTTATGAAACCCCAGCCCTCTTTATGAAACCCCAGCCCTCTTTATGAAACCCCAGCCCTCTTTATGAAACCCAGCCCTCTTTATGAAACCCAGCCCTCTTTATGAAACCCAGCCCTCTTTATGAAACCCAGCCCTCTTTATGAAACCCAGCCCTCTTTATGAAACCCAGCCCTCTTTATGAAACCCCAGCCCTCTTTATGAAACCCGGCCCTCTTTATGAAACCCAGCCCTATTTATGAAAGCCAGCTGTGGCTGGTGAGCTGGTTGGTTGGGAGTGGAAGAAGTAAGACCTCAGAGTGATGACATCACCACAGCAGAGAGTGGGTGACATGTAGCTAATTATAATACAACCTATCAATAAACATACAGTGCATTGGGAAAGAATTCAGACCTCTTGACTTTTTCCACACGTTACAACCTTATTCTAAATTGGATTACATTGTTTTCCCCTCCTCATTAATCTACAGACAATACCCGAAAAAGTATTACAAATGAAAAACAGATATTACATTTACATTAGTATTCAGTCCTTTACTCAGTACTTTGTGGAAGCACCTGATTACAGCCTTGAGTCTTCTTGGGTACAACTACGCTACAAGCTTGGCACACATGTATTTGGGGAGTTTCTCCAACTATTCTCTGCAGATCCTCTCAAGCTCTGTCAGGTTGGATGGGGAGCGTCGCTGCACAGCTATTTTCAGGGATGGTGCCAGGTTTCCTCCAGACATGACGCTTGGCATTCAGGCCAAAGAGTTCTGTCTTGGTTTCATCAGGCCAGAGAATCTTGTTTCTCATTGTCTTTAGGTGCCATTTGGCAAACTATTATGTGCCTTTTCCTGAGGAATGGTTTCTGTCTGGCCACTCTAACATAAAGGCTTGATTGGTGGAGTGCTGCAGAGATGGTTGTCCTTCTGGAAGGTTCTCCCATCTCCACAGAGGAACTCTAGAGCTCTGTCCGAGTGACCATCGGGTTCTTGGTCACCTCCCTGACCAAGGCCCTTCTCCCCCGATTACTCAGTTTGGCTGTGCGGCCAGCTCTAGGAAGAGTCTTGGTGGTTCCAAACTTCTTCCATTTAAGAATGATGGAGGCCACTGTGTTCTTGGGGATCTTCAATACTTCAGATGTTTTTTGGTAACCTTCTCCAAATCTGTGCCTCGACACAATCCTGCACTGTCAACTGTGGGACCTTAAATAGACAGGTGTGTGCCTTTCCAAATCCTCTCCCGTCTCCCGTCTTCCATCTCCTCCCGTCTCCCCTCTCTTCCCCAGTCTCCCATCTCCTCTCCCTGTCTCCCCTCCCTGTCTCCCCCTGTCTCCCGTCTCCCCTCCCGTCTCCCTTCTCCTCCCCAGTCTCCCCTCTCCTCCCCAGTCTCCCCTCTCCTCCCCAGTCTCCCCTCTCCTCCCCAGTCTCCCCTCTCCTCCCGTCTCCCTTCTCCTCCCCAGTCTCCCGTCTCCCCTCTCCTCCCGTCTCCCCTCTCCTCCCGTGGCCCCTCTCCTCCTCTGTCTCCCTCTCCTCCCGTCTCCCCTCTCCTCCCGTGTCCCCTCCCCAGTCTCTCCCTCTCCTCCCGACTTCAGGAGAACCAAGGCCCAACTGACTACAGTCCCTATACAGGGGATGGATGAGGAAATGGTTGGGGCATACAAGTTCCTGGGAGTCCATATGGACAACAGGCTGGAATGGGCTGGTAACACCGGGGCCCTGTACAAAAAGGGCCAGAGCCGACTCTACTTTCTGAGGAGGCTCAGGTCCTTCAATGTGTGCAGTAAACTACTGCATACCTTCTACCAGTCTGTGGTATCTTTTTTGCAGTGGTGTGCTGGGGAGCAAACATCAAAGCTGGTGATGCTTCACAGGTAAATAAGCTGATCAGGAAGGCTAGCTCTGTTCTGGGGATTAGCTTTGACACTCTAGAGGAGGTGGCGGAGAGACGGATCCTGGCCAAACTGCTGGCCATCATGGACAACGTCACCCACCCTCTGCATGCCATGGTTATGACGCAGAGGAGCACCTTCAGTCACAGACTGATCCCACCACGGCGTGCCAGAGAGCGCTACAGTCCTTCCTGCCGGCGGCTATTAGACTATTTAATGACTCACCGGGGTGCCGTGCCGTCATCAGCATAGACCTGGAACTGTTGGGTTGCTAGGACCTAGTTTAACAATTATGCATCCATCCGTGAGTAACTCTAGTCTGTAATCACTCATTCCCTCAGGACTTATTCATTCAGGACTGTTTATACATATTCATGTACAGTTGTTATATTATATCACATGCAATATTGTAAGTAATTCTTGGACTTAACTAACGTAGTCATTCACTCAGGAATGCATATTAGTATCCTGTCAGTTGTATCTTTTTTCATTGCTTTTAGTATATCGAATGTGCAATACGTGCATTTATCTGTAATTAAACCCTTTCGCACTAAGGACTGTATTTTAAGGGAATTACTATTATTACCCTAAATTATATCATACACATATTTAGCTATTTAAGTATCTCTTCCTGTCATTTACCTGTACAGTTAATGTAACCATGTAAATATTCACTTACCTGTTCATTTAACCAGTCTGTATATTAAGTAAACTATTATTACCCTCACTTACAGTATTTGATACACTGCCGATTTTGCAGATTTTCCCACTTACAAAGCATGTAGAAGTCTGTAATTTTTATCATAGGTACTCTTCAACTGTGAGTGACGGAATCTAAAACAAAATTCCAGAAAATCACATTGTATAATTTTTAAGTAATTAATTTGCATTTTATTGCATGACATAAGTATTTGATACATCAGAAAAGCAGAACTTAATATTTGGTACAGAATTACAGAGATCATATGTTTCCTGTAGTTCTTGACCAGGTTTGCACACACTGCAGCAGGGATTTTGGCCCACTCCTCCATACAGATCCTTCAGGTTTCGGGGCTGTCGCTGGGCAATACGGACTTTCAGCTCCTTCCAAAGATTTTCTATTGGGTTCAGGTCTGGAGACTGGCTAGGCCACTCCAGGACCTTGAGATGCTTCTTACGGAGCCACTCCTTAGTTGCCCTGGCTGTGTGTTTCGGGTCGTTGTCATGCTGGAAGACCCAGCCACGACCCATTTTCAATGCTCTTACTGAGGGAAGGAGGTTGTTGGCCAAGATCTCGCGATACATGGCCCCATCCATCCTCCCCTCAATACGGTGCAGTCGTCCTGTCCCCTTTGCAGAAAAGCATCCCCAAAGAATGATGTTTCCACCTCCATGCTTCACGGTTGGGATGGTGTTCTTGGGGTTGTACTCATCCTTCTTCTTCCTCCAAACACGGCGAGTGGAGTTTAGACCAAAAAGCTCTATTTTTGTCTCATCAGACCACATGACCTTCTCCCATTCCTCCTCTGGATCATCCAGATGGTCATTGGCAAACTTCAGACGGGCCTGGACATGCGCTGGCTTGAGCAGGGGGACCTTGCGTGCGCTGCAGGATTTTAATCCATGACGGCGTAGTGTGTTACTAATGGTTTTCTTTGAGACTGTGGTCCCAGCTCTCTTCAGGTCATTGACCAGGTCCTGCCGTGTAGTTCTGGGCTGATCCCTCACCTTCCTCATGATCATTGATGCCCCACGAGGTGAGATCTTGCATGGTGCCCCAGACCGAGGGAGATTGACCGTCATCTTGAACTTCTTCCATGCCTTCTCACTAAGCTGCTTGCCTATTGTCCTGTAGCCCATCCCAGCCTTGTGCAGGTCTACAATTGTATCCCTGATGTCCTTACACAGCTCTCTGGTCTTGGCCATTGTGGAGAGGTTGGAGTCTGATTGAGTGTGTGGACAGGTGTCTTTTATACAGGTAACGAGTTCAAACAGGTGCAGTTAATACAGGTAATGAGTGGAGAACAGGAGGGCTTCTTAAAGAAAAACTAACAGGTCTGTGAGAGACGGAATTCTTACTGGTTGGTAGGTGATCAAATACTGCAATAAAATGAAAATTAATTATTTAAAAATCATACAATGTGATTTTCTGGATTTTTGTTTTAGATTCCGTGTCTCACAGTTGAAGTGTACCTATGATACAAATTACAGACCTCTACATGCTTTGTAAGTAGGAAAACCTGCAAAATTGGCAGTGTATCAAATACTTGTTCTCCCCACTGTATATCATACGCACTTTTAGCTATTTAAGTATTTCTTATAGTGAACCATCCGCCAATGTATAGTGTACATATTCAGCCATCCACCCATACTATGCAATATCTTTGTTTGCTTTTTTGCACTCCAGACTTCTTGTATTTTTATACTTTTTCATACTGCCGCTCTATGTATCATGTTTCGTGTATCTGTCTTTTGTGTATTTTTGTTCTGGCATTTTGCACCTGCCCTGTGTTTTTTTCGTAGCTGCTTGACAAAGAAATTTCCCCCCCGGGGGATCAATAAAGTATCTATCTCCCCTCTCCTCCCCTGTCTCCCTCTCCTCCCCTGTCTCCCCTCTCCTCCCCTCTCCTCCCCTGTCTCCCCTCTCCTCCCCTCTCCTCCCCTGTCTCCCTCTCCTCCCCTGTCTCCCCTCTCCTCCCCTCTCCTCCCCAGTCACCCCTCTCCTCCCCTCTCCTCCCCAGTCACCCCTCTCCTCCCCTCTCCTCCCCAGTCACCCCTCTCCTCCCCTGTCACCCCTCTCCTCCCCTCTCCTCCCCAGTCTCCCCTCTCCTCCCCAGTCTCCCCTCTCCTCCCCAGTCTCCCCTCTCCTCCCCAGTCTCCCCTCCCCTGTCTCCCTCTCCTCCCGTCTCCCCTCACCTCCCCTGTCTCCCTCTCCTCCCCTTTCTCCCTCTCCTCCCCTTTCTCCCTCTCCTCCCCTTTCTCCCTCTCCTCCCATCTCCCTCTCCCCCTCTCCTCCAGTCTCCCCTCACCTCCCGTCTCCCTTTCCTCCGCTTTCTCCCCTTTCTCCCTCTCCTCCCGTCTCCCCTTTCTCCCTCACCTCCCCTTTCTCCCTCTCCTCCCCTTTCTCCCTCTCCTCCCCTTTCTCCCTCTCCTCCCCTTTCTCCCTCTCCTCCACTGTCTCCCCTCTCCTCCCCTTTCTCCCTCTCCTCCACTGTCTCCCCTCTCCTCCCCTTTCTCCCTCTCCTCCCGTCTCCCCTCTCCTCCCCCTCTCCTTCCCTGTCTCCCTCTCATCCCCTGCCTCCCCTCCCCTGTCTCCATCTCCTCCCCTGTCTCCCCTCTCCTCCCCTGTCCTCCCGTCTCCCTCTCCTCCCCTCCCGTCTCCATCTCCTCCCGTCTCCCCTCTCCCCTGTCTCCCTCTCCTCCCCAGTCTCCTCCCCTGTCTATCCCTCACCTCCCGTCTCCCCTCTCCTCCACCGTCGCCCCGTCCTTCCATCTCCCCCTCCTCCCATCTCCCATCTTGAAAATCCCTTCTGTAGTTAGAAACAGAATATTAGCATTCCTGAAACATTATTTTGATATCTGAGAAGTTAAGCTAATTGATTGCACCTAAATTGGCTATTCTAATCAAATATAGTGCCTAACATACGATTTGGACCATAATTCTTCCTAACAATGAGTAAGACATGAGGAAGCCCCACGCCACACGCCAATCCCATCGCAACAACCATTATAGGGGTGGCAGGTAGCCCAGTAGTTGCTGGATCGAATCCCTGAGCTGACAAGGTAAAAATCTGTTGTTCTGCCCCTGAACAAGGCAGTTAACCCACTGTTCCTAGGCCGTCATTGAAAATAAGAATTTGTTCTTAACAGACTTGCCTAGTAAAATAAAAATACAGTATCAGTTCTCTATGTTTGACAAGTAGTATGAAGCTGCGGCTTGGAGTATTGCTTCTTCATACTATGTAATGTATTCCTTATGAATCTGGTGTTTTTTCCACAATCCTCTCCTTTGTCTTGATCACGTTGAGGGAGAGGTGGTTATGCTGGCACCACACGGCCAGGTCTCTGACCTCCTCCCTATAGGCTGTCTCGTCGTGGTCGGTGATCAGGCTTACCACTGTTGTGTCGTCGGCAAACTTAATAATGGTGTTGGAGTCGTGCCTGGCCGTGCAGTCATGGGTGAACAGGGAGTACAGGAGGGGACTAAGCACGTACCCCTGAGGGGCCCCGGTGTTGAGGATCAGCGTGGCAGATGTGTTGTTACCTACCCTTACCACCTGGGGGCGGACTGTCAGGAAGTCCAGGATCCAGTTGCAGAGGACGGTGTTTAATAGTGCTTTGAGGGCACTATGGTGTTGAACACTGAGCTGTAGTCAATGAATAGCATTCTCACGTAGGTGTTCCTTTTGTCCAGGTGGGAAAGGGCAGTGTGGAGTGCATTAGAGATTGCATCATCTGTGGATCTGTTGGGGCGGTATGCAAATTGGAGTGTGTCTAGGGTTTCTGAAATAATGGTGTTGATGTGAGTCATGACCAGCCTTTCAAAGCACTTCATGGCTAATCTTATCTAACTACAGAACAATCTGAGATGGTGGGTGTCATGGCTACTGCTCTCTGTTTTTTGTACCTGGCCAAGACATTCTAAAATACTCATCCAACAACATGTCAAGTTTATAGCCCTTAGTTTCCCTCTAGGGTTGGAGAGAGTATTTTAGACGTATCCCCCATCTCCCTCTCTCCCTCTCTCCCTCTCTTCCTCTCAGAGAGGAGGGAAGGCAGATATATTGGCAGGCTATCTGAGACAGGAAATAAAATAGTTTTCAGCAGTGTAGCCAATTTATCCAGCAGTCCTCGAGCTCCTCGTGATACCAGGAAGCCAAACGTGTTGAAATACTATTTGAAATATTTCAAGTACTTGCTTTAGCCTGCCTGGATTGCCAGGTGGGCAGGGTTTCTATTGGTTCCATTGCACCAGACAAGCCCAATCAAGCACAGATACAGTATTTTAAATGATTTTGAATACTATGTGAACCCAGGTCTGCTCAGAGGCACCAGAAGAAAACAGATGGATTGCTAAAATAATGTACCTCTTTCATGGTGTGTGTGTGTGTGTGTGTGTGTGTGTGTGTATGTGTGTCACCAGTGGAGGGGAAACAGGAGGCAGGAAGAGGAACCCCTAATAGTCCACACTTCACCCTGTCACTGTAGTGTATGGACAAACAGAACACTTCACTGTCTTTCAAAGACAACTCTAGTCTGTGTATACACACTGGCTTGTGATCCCAAATGGCACCCTATTCCATATAAAGTGCACTACTTTTGACCAGCTATCTATGGGCCCTGGTCAAAAGTAGTGCACTACAAAGGGAATAGGCTGCAACCGACAGGGTTGCCCAGTACCTAAAAACAACAGGCCAAACTGGCATCTGTATTCCTCCCTGTAGGGTGGCATGCTTCCCTGTAGTCCTGGCATCTGTATTCCACCCTGTAGGGTGGCATGCTTCCCTGTAGCCCTGGTATCTGTATTCCACCCTGTAGGGTGGCATGCTTCCCTGTAGCCCTGGCATCTGTACCTAGGAAATGTTTGGCTACCGTGAGATGTTGATGATGCGTTACTGGTCATGCTGAACAATATCCACAAACACTTAGAACGGGCAAATAGCCTAGTAAAAAATTATTAATTGACTTCAGTGGCGTGTTTAACACCATCCAACCCCACCTACAGGTGGATAAGCTGGTTAATTGGAGTGTCAACTCTCTACTGATCCAGTGGATTAATAGTTCCTTGTGAACCGTACTCAACAAGTGAAGTTTAACTCCTCCATCTCTAGAATGGTGAATACGGGAGTCCCTCAAGGTTGTGTACTTTCATCAATACTGTTCACACTGTACACAAACGATTGTCAAGCCTCTGATGCAGCCCACAAAAGTTTTAAATATGCATATGACACCTCTGTTGTGGATTTCCTACACCCAGACCAAGCCTCTCTTCAAGGTTGACAGAGAAACTGACAATGTGTCCAGTGGTGTGCACCAGGATCAATGGAGAATCAGTTGATAGAGAGACCACATACAAATGGAAAGAGACTTCTTCAAAAGAAGATCAGAACAGAGAGACAGACATTAGGCTGTATAATAGATAGTCTGTTGGTCCCTCCAGTATACAGCATAATGCACTAGGCTATAGCACTTTCAATGAATTATATTGTGTAGTTTCTGTGTGTTCATGTTTTTAAGAACATTACCAAATTAAATTCTCCCTGGCTGTGTTCAATTCCCTGAGTCTCAGAAAGTGTTGGTGGAAACCATTCTGAGTGCCAGGATGGAAAACTGAACCGGGCTGCAGCACCTCTGTCACATTTATACTGTATTCCAACCCTTTCTGTCACATTAATACTGTATTCCAACCCTTTCTGTCACATTAATACTGTATTCCATCCCTTTCTTTCATATTAGACTGTATTCCAGCCCATTCAGCAGACTGCTTCTTTCTGACTCACCAAGGTAACACTGTACTGTAGTAGAACACCAAGGTAACACTGTACTGGAGTAGAACACCAAGGTAACACTGTACTGGAGTAGAACACCAAGGTAACACTGTACTGGAGTAGAACACCAAGGTAACACTGTACTGTAGTAGAACACCAAGGTAACACTGTACTGGAGTAGAACACCAAGGTAACACTGTACTGTAGTAGAACACCAAGGTAACACTGTACTGGAGTAGAACACCAAGGTAACACTGTACTGGAGTAGAACACCAAGGTAACACTGTACTGGAGTAGAACACCAAGGTAACACTGTACTGGAGTAGAACACCAAGGTAACACTGTACTGTAGTAGAACACCAAGGTAACACTGTACTGGAGTAGAACACCAAGGTAACACTGTACTGTAGTAGAACACCAAGGTAACACTGTACTGGAGTAGAACACCAAGGTAACACTGTACTGTAGTAGAACACCAAGGTAACACTGTACTGGAGTAGAACACCAGGGTAACACTGTACTGTAGTAGAACACCAAGGTAACACTGTACTGTAGTAGAACACCAAGGTAACACTGTACTGGAGTAGAACACCAAGGTAACACTGTACTGTAGTAGAACACCAAGGTAACACTGTACTGGAGTAGAACACCAAGGTAAATGAAGTACGAGCTGCATTGTCTGTAGTAATGAAGTACCAGGTGCATTGTCTGTAGTAATGAAGTACCAGGTGCATTGTCTGTAGTAATGAAGTACCAGGTGCATTGTCTGTAGTAATGAAGTACGAGCTGCATTGTCTGTAGTAATGAAGTACCAGGTGCATTGTCTGTAGTAATGAAGTACCAGGTGCATTGTCTGTAGTAATGAAGTACCAGGTGCATTGTCTGTAGTAATGAAGTACCAGGTGCATTGTCTGTAGTAATGAAGTACCAGGTGCATTGTCTGTAGTAATGAAGTACCAGGTGCATTGTCTGTAGTAATGAAGTACGAGCTGCATTGTCTGTAGTAATGAAGTACCAGGTGCATTGTCTGTAGTAATGAAGTACCAGGTGCATTGTCTGTAGTAATGAAGTACCAGGTGCATTGTCTGTAGTAATGAAGTACCAGGTGCATTGTCTGTAGTAATGAAGTACCAGGTGCATTGTCTGTAGTAATGAAGTACCAGGTGCATTGTCTGTAGTAATGAAGTACCAGGTGCATTGTCTGTTTCATGCTGCCGGAGTTGTTCCTCTCTGCCTCTGCCCATCTGGTACACAAAGAGAGGCTCCCATGCTTACACTGAAACGATCATTCTCAACAAGTGAGTGGGCGGCAGGTAGGCAGCAGGTAGGCAGCAGGTAGGCAGCAGGTAGGCAGGAGAGAGGAGAGCAAGACTGCAAACTCTCACTAACCTGACAGCTAAGCTACAAAACCACTAACACAAAGCTACAAAACCACTAACACAAAGCTACAAAACCACTAACACAAAGCTACAAAACGACTAACACAAAGCTACAAAACGACTAACACAAAGCTACAAAACGACTAACACAAAGCTACAAAACGACTAACACAAAGCTCTCAATGCAGGTAGAAACACAGTGATACACGTCTACATACATGATGTACACACACACTAATATGAAGTACACACTCAAGGACACATACACACTAATATGAAGTACACACTCAAGGACACATACACACTAATATGAAGTACACACTCAAGGACACATACACACTAATATGAAGTACACACTCAAGGACACATACACACTAATATGAAGTACACACTCAAGGACACATACACACTAATATGAAGTACACACTCAAGGACACATACACACTAATATGAAGTACACACTCAAGGACACATACACACTAATATGAAGTACACACTCAAGGACACATACACACTAATATGAAGTACACACTCAAGGACACATACACACTAATATGAAGTACACACTCAAGGACACATACACACTAATATGAAGTACACACTCAAGGACACATACACACTAATATGAAGTACACACTCAAGGACACATACACACTAATATGAAGTACACACTCAAGGACACATACACACTAATATGAAGTACACACTCAAGGACACATACACACTAATATGAAGTACACACTCAAGGACACACACACACTAATATGAAGTACACACTCAAGGACACACACACACTAATATGAAGTACACACTCAAGGACACATACACACTAATATGAAGTACACACTCAAGGACACACACACACTAATATGAAGTACACACTCAAGGACACATACACACTAATATGAAGTACACACTCAAGGACACATACACACTAATATGAAGTACACACTCAAGGACACATACACACTAATATGAAGTACACACTCAAGGACATATACACACTAATATGAAGTACACACATAGAGAGACAGCTCCAATCTCCTGTCCTGAGTGACTCGCAGGCACAATATGACTTTATGACTGAATACTGAACTTTAGAGAGTGGGAAGGGAAATATCTCTCGCTCTCTCAAGCCTGACTATGCTGTTTCTCCTAATGGAGGAAATAGAGGAGAGGGGTCTGCCAATAGAATCAGGGCTGTGTCCCAAATAGCACCCTATTCCCTATATAGTGCACAACTTTTGACCACTGCTCATAGGGCTCTGGTCAAAAGTAGTGCACTTAATAGGGAATAGAGTTCCATTTGGGACACAGCCCAGTGGGATGAGAGGGTCATAGGTCACCATTCATCCCCTCTGTCTCCTTCCTCTAAAACCCACTGGAGGAAACCCCCCTTACACCAAGGCTAGGGATGCTGGGCAGATGTGAGTGAGTGAGACATTTGGCAATGTGAAACCAACTGGACCCAGTTAGGATTGCAAAGGGTTGGAAACTTTCCGGTAAATTTCCTGAAAATTTCCAGACATTTTCCATGGGAAGTTAAGCCCGGGAATTTGGGGAATTTTGCTTAAATTAATCAAAAAAGTTAGCTTATAACAGTACACCTTTTTTGTGGGATACACATAAGGCAGTTCTAGGTCTTGTGGCATATTTTGGTTAAACTATCCCAATTCAATGGAATTGCAACCCTCTGCATGCACAGTGCATTCTTCCATCACATGTACAGCTGATTCTCAAGACCTTGCACACTAATGAGATGCTATTGAGCCCACACTACTACACTGTCTGAGCCAAGTACTAAGTTTTGACCAAGTGCATAAAGTTCCCTCAGCGCTCACAACAAGCAACCTCTGACAAAAGTCCCTCTACTTCTATTTGAAGCAGCAACAGCTCATGGTCCTCCTGGAATCAGAAGTTTTTTTGACTCAATGGAGGAACGTAGTCAGAGAAATGCTGATGAATGTCTTGCTCGAGCTGTGTATGGAACTGGTTCACCTCTGATGCTCACAGACAATGTGTATTGGAAGAGATTTCTGAATGTTCTTCACCAGCATACACCCCTCCAACCAGACATGCTTTATCTACTGGATGCAGAGTTCAACAGAGTTCAAGTGAAGGTCAAGCAAATCATAGAGAAAGCAGACTGTATTGCAATCATCTCTGATGGGTGGTCAAAGGTTCGTGGGCAAGGAATAATTAACTACTATTAACTACACTATCATCGCCACCCCTCAACCAGTATTGCAAATTAATTATTTAAAAATCATACAATGTGATTTTCTGGATTTTTGTTTTAGATTCCGTCTCTCACAGTTGAAGAGTACCTATGATAAAAATTACAGACATCTACATGCTTTGTAAGTAGGAAAACCTGCAAAATCGGCAGTGTATCAAATACTTGTTCTCTCCACTGTATGGGCCTTACAGACATATGGAGATTAGTCCATCCTAATGATAGAGAATATTCCTTTTTCTCCCACTGTCATAAGACACACTCCAGAATAGATTTCTTCTTGATATCTAATTTCATGGTTAATAATGTGATTGATTTACATATTGATATAAACTCTGAAAATGTGAGGAAGGGTAGATTTAGACTCAACACCATGCTATTACAAAATGAGATATTTAGCCAATCACTAGCAGATGATCTTAGATCCTTTTTTGAGGTCAACATCGGCTCAACTGAAAAGATTTCCATAGTATGGAATAATAGCACATGCATCCAAAGAGAAGAGAGAAGCGGCTGAAACAGTAAAAAGATTAGAAACTGAGATATGTGGTTTGGAAAGGAATTTGACAAGACATTTCACAGATACCACATTTCAAACAGCCTGCAAATTGAAATTTCAGTTGCATTGAATGTATAACAAAAAGGCAGAATATGCACCGTTTAGACTTAGAACCAGTTAAAAATGCAGAACAATTCTAACATAATTCCAGCAATTAAGAAGGGCAATAAGATGGTGACGTCATCCAAAGAGAAACAGTATGCTTCAATGTTTTTATGAAGAGTTCTATACATCCTCCTGTTCAGCGAGCCCAATAGATATGGATAGTTTTTTGTCTGGTATAGAATGACCTAGATTATCAGATAGCCAGGTAGAGGACCTGGACTGTACTATAACAGAAGACGAGGTTAGAGACGCCATTTTATCTATGAAAGCAGGGAAATCACCTGGTCTGGACGGCCTTCCTGTAGAATATTATAAAAAGTATATTGACATTCTTGTACCTGTATTGACAGTGGTTTAACAGGAAGCATTTATATATGGCTCCCTTCTGGACACCTTTAATGAGGCTTTGATATCGCTGATTCCTAAAAAGGATAGAGATACTACAGAACCTGGGAATTTCCCACATCATGAAGACCCTGGAAAGGTTAGTCCTCGCTCACCTCAGACCCCTGGTGTGTTCATCAATGGACCCCCTGCAGTTTGCATACCAGCGCAACATCGGGGTGGATGATGCAATCATCTACCTTCTGCAGAGGGCCTACTCTCACCTGGACAACGCAGGTTGCACTGTGAGGGTCATGTTTTTTGACTTCTCCAGTGCCTTCAATACCATTCAGCCCCTGCTACTGGGTGAGAAGATGAGGAGGATGAAAGTGGAAGCACCCTTAGTCTCCTGGGTCACGGACTACCTGACCGGTAGGCCACAATTTGTGCGACTACAGAGCTGTGTGTCAGAACGGGCAGTTAGCAACACAGGGGCCCCCCAGGGTACGGTCCTGTCCCCCTTCCTGTTCACCCTCTACACCTCAGACTTCAGATATAACTCTGAAACATGCCACCTACAGAAGTTCTCGGATGACTCTGCTATTGTAGGGTGCATCAGGGGTGGGCAGGAGGAGGAGTACAGGAGCACAATCAGTGACTTTGTGTTGTGGTGTGAGCAGAACCACCTTCAGCTCAACATCAGCAAAACGAAGGAGATGGTGGTGGACTTCAGGAGAACCAAGGCACAACTGACTGCAGTCCCTATAAAGGGGATGGATGTGGAAATGGTTGAGTCATACAAGTTCTTGGGGGTCCATATGGACAACAGACTGGAATGGGCTGGTAACACCGGGGCCCTGTACAAAAAGGGCCAGAGCCGACTCTACTTTCTGAGGAGGCTCAGGTCCTTCAACGTGTGCAGTAAACTACTGCATACCTTCTACCAGTCTGTGGTGGCCAGTGCCATCTTTTTTGCAGTGGTGTGCTGGGGAGCAAACATCAAAGCCGGTGATGCTTCTCGGGTAAATAAGCTGATCAGGAAGGCTAGCTCTGTCCTGGGGATGAGCCTTGACACTCTAGAGGAGGTGGCGGAGAGACGGATCCTGGCCAAACTGCTGGCCATCATGGACAACGTCACCCACCCTCTGCACGCTATGGTTATGACGCAGAGGAGCTCTTTCAGTCACAGACTGATCCCACCACGGTGTGCCAGAGAGCGCCACAGGAGGTCCTTCCTGCCGGCGGCTATGAGACTATATAATGCCTCACCGGGGTGCCGTGCCGTCGGCAACATAGATCTGGAACTGTTGGGGTGCTAGGACCTAGTTTAACAATTATGCATCCATCCGTGAGTAACTCTGTTCCGTCAGCACTCATCCACTCAGGACCTACTTATTCATACAGGTCTGTATATACATACCCATGTACAGTTGTTATATTATATCACATGCAATATTGTAAGTAATTATTGGACCTAGGCATTCACTCAGGAATGCATATTAGTATCCTGCCAGTTGCACCTTTTCTCATTGCTTTTAGTATATCAAATGTGCAATAAGTGCAGTTGTCTGTAATTAAACCCTGCGCACTAAGGACTGTATTTTAAGGGAATTACTATTATTACCCCAATGATATCATACACACATTTAGCTATTAAAGTATCTGTTCCTGTCATTTACCTGTACAGTTTGTGTAAACATGCAAGTATTCACTTATCTGTAAATATAACTGTATACCTAACTGTACAGCTAATTTAACCATGAAAAATTTTCACTTACCTGTTCATTTACCCAGTCTGTCTATTAAGTAAACTATTATTACCCTCGCTCATATCATACGCATTAGCTACTGAAGTATTTCTCTGCCATCAACCTGTATAGTATAGTTAACCATCCAACATCCACCAATGTATAGTGTACATATTCAGCCAACCACTCATACTACGCAATGTCCTTTTATAGCTTTTTTTTGCACTCCAGATATCCTGTATTTCTATACTTTTTCATACTGCCGCTCTATGTATCATGTACCGTGTATCTGTCTTTTGTGTACTTTCGTTGTGGCATTTTGCACCTGCCCTGTGTTTTTGTTGTAGCTGCTTGATAATGAAATTTCCCCCCCGGGGGATCAATAAAGTACCTATCTATCTATCTATCTATCTATCTTCAGAGCTATCAGCCTCCTTAATGTGGATTGTAAGATTCTTACTAAGACCCTTGCGATACGCTTAGAGAAGGCACTACCTAATATTATACACAGTGATCAAGTAGGATTTATTAAGAACAGGACCTCAACTGATAATATGAGGAAGCTATTACATCTCATGTGGTTAAACCGATCAAATATAGTTCCTATTGCTGCTGTCTCTTAGATGCTGAGAAGGCATTTGATAGGGTAGTGGGCTTTTCTCTTAAGAACCCTAGAAACATGTGGTTTTGGACCTGACTTTTGTAAATGGATAGGGGTCCTCTATTCCAATCCTAAAGCAACAGTACTTACGAATGGAATTATGTCTCCTTGTCTTTGACTTTCTAGAGGCACAAGGCAGGGTTGCTCGTTCTCCCCTCTCCTGTTTACCATAGCTTTAGAGCCTCTTGTGACAATGATAAGAACAGATCCAGATATTAGGGGTGTACATGGAGGAGGAAAAGAACACAAGCTGCTTACGTATGCAGATGATATTCTACTGCTGGTCTTTGATCCTCTTCAGTATGTACCACCATTACTTACTTATATTGTATCATATTCTAGTATGTCAGGCTACAAAATTAATTGGAATAAGTCGGAAGCAATGCCAAATGTTACTCTGGAACCGTTACCCCGTTAAATTTCAAATGGGTTCCTACTGGGATTAAATATTTGGGTATTAGGTTGAGCTCAAATTTGGAGGAAGTGTTGGGACTAAATTTTGAACCACTACTAGTCTAGATTAAGATCAATTTAGAAAAATGGGAAAAAGATAAAATGGTTGTGGTCCCACAATTTAATTATATCTCTGCAATGTTACCTATGAATATTCCATTTTATTTTAAACAATATGACAAATTAACTAAATACTTTCTGTGGGATAGGAAAACACCCAGGATTAATATGAAGACGTGCTCACCAAGGGATTTAGGAGGCTTGACTTTACTAGATGTTCAAATTTACAATTTATCATTTGAAATGGCTAAATTGGCAAAGCATTGGGGTAAAAGGGATGCTGGCTTGGATTGGAAAACAATAGAACGGGAACTAACTTATCCTTTCACTCCTGTTGATACTCTGTCACATAGTCTTACAGGGGAGAGGTCAGTTGAAACTCCCAACCCAATCTTGTTACACTCAAAAGAGGTGTGGAGAACACTACACAAGATATGTTGAATTTCACATCTAAAACAAGGATACTCGTCATTGTGTCACAATCCTAGGCTACGGATAGGAAAGAAGTATGTGTACTGGAAACAGTGGCTAATGAAAGGAATTCATACTATAGGTGATCTGTACAATGTTTTAATGTCAAATTACTCAAATCTGGTTCAAAAATATGATGTGGGAGACAAGGGACATTTCTGGAAATATTTACAATTGAGAGAATGTTTGTTAACCGGCTATCAACAAAATCCAGGAAAGAACCCAATAGCCGAGTATTTGGAACTACCCAAACATAAAGCAGCCATTTTTTACTCAATATTTAGTCATCTGCAGAGTAAAGACTAAAAACATCAGAACAATATGGCAAATTGACTTAAAGTGTGAAATTGAGGATGATACCTGGTTGAAGATCTTGTCCAGCTCAGGGAGGAACATAAGAGAAGCCAGGGGGAAACTTATTCAATATGAAATACTACATAGGTTTTATTGGACCCCAACAAGGCTTCATGGGGCTGACCAAAAATTCTCTGTGTTGGAAATGCCAAAAAGACACTGGGTCATTTTTAGATAGATAAGATAGATTAGATAGATAAGATAGATAAGATAGATAAGATAGATAGATAGATACTTTATTGATCCCCCGGGGGGGAAATTTCATTGTCAAGCAGCTACAACAAAACACAGGGCAGGTGCAAAATGCCACAACGAAAGTACACAAAAGACAGATACACGGTACATGATACATAGAGCGGCAGTATGAAAAAGTATAGAAATACAAGATATCTGGAGTGCAAAAAAAAAAGCTATAAAAAGGACATTGCATAGTATGAGTGGTTGGCTGAATATGTACACTATACATTGGTGGATGTTGGATGGTTAACTATACTATACAGGTCGATGGCAGAGAAATACTTCAGTAGCTAAAAATGCGTATGATATGAGCGAGGGTAATAATAGTTTACTTAATAGACAGACTGGGTAAATGAACAGGTAAGTGAAAATTTTGCATGGTTAAATTAGCTGTACAGTTAGGTATACAGTTATATTTACAGATAAGTGAATACTTGCATGTTTACACAAACTGTACAGGTAAATGACAGGAAGAGATACTTTAATAGCTAAATGTGTGTATGATATCATTTGGGGTAATAATACACGCAATATGGGAATGTACATTTGTGCTACCTTTCTGGAAGGACGTTTTTAAATATCTGGAGGAATGGTTGGGGTTAACAATTCTAGTTTCACCGAGAATATGTCTCTTGGGCGATAGAACGGAGTTACCTAACAAATTAGGAATTTGCACTGATCACTTTTGGTATCGTTACAGAAGCTAGAGTAATCCTTAGAATTTGGAAGGGTCATGCCCCTCCTACTCTAAATCAGTGGATATAATCAATGTTGGAGGTAGCATCTTATGAACAAATGTTTGCTAGGATCACTGGTAGAAACGACAATTCTAGAAGCTGGACACGTTTTATTGGTCATGTTTCTAAGACTGGGAGGTGATTACTTGTGCTTGTGAACACATTTAGTTGTGTCTTGTAGTTAGTGAGATACTATTTGACTGTGTATATGTGCTATGTTGGGAGGATATTTTATGAAATTTCCCCCCCGGGGGATCGATAAAGTACCTATCTATATGTCTGGATGTCATGCTCAGTGTTTTTATGCTGTAAAATGTTTAATTTTAGGTCTTCTGAGATCTCTTTTGTTCAAGGCATGGTTCACATCAGGCAATGCTTCTTGTGAATAGCAAACTCACATTTTGTGAGTGTTTTTATATAGGGCAGGGCAGCTCTAACCAACATCTCTACTCTCGTCTCATTGATTGGACTCCAGGTTAACTGACTACTGACTCCAATTAGCTTTTGGAGAAGTCATTAGCCTAGGGGTTCACATACTTTTTCCAACCTACACTGTTAATGTTTATATGATGTATTCAATATAGACAAGAAAAAAACAATAATGTGTGTGTTATTAGTTTAAGCACACTGTGTTTGTCTATTGTTGTGACTTAGATGAAGATCAGATCAGATTTTATGACCAATTTATGCAGAAATCCAGGTAATTCCAAAGGGTTCACATACTTTTTCTTGCCACTGTACATGGACTAACTGTGTGAAATATAATGGGTTGACCAGATTTTTTAATGACTAGGCCTACCCCTTTCTCTGTCCCCCATACATACAACATCTGTCAAGTATTGAATACCAAGCACAGATTCATCTACATAGACCAGGGAGCTTTTTGAAAGCCTCGAAGGGCAAAATATCTCTTTAAGCATGGTCAAGTTAATAATTATGCTGTGGATGATGTGTTAAACCACCCAGACACATCAAAGATACAGTCGTCCTTCTGAACTGAGCTACAGGAGAGGAAGGAAACTGCTTAGGGATGTTACCATGAGGCCATTGGTGATTTTAAAACTGCTACGGCGTTCAATGTCTGTGACGGTAGAAAACTGAGGACAACATTGTAGTGACTCCACAATAATGATCTAAATAACAAGAGTGAAAAGAATAATACAAATATACAGAATAAAATATATTCCAAAACATGCATCCTGTATGCAACAAGGCACTAAAGTAATACACTTTTTAACTTAAATACAAAGCCTTCTGTTTGGTGTAAATCCAACACCACACTAAGTAACTGCCTCTTATTTTCAAGCATGGTGGTGCTGCATCATGGTATGGGAATGCTTGACATTGGCAAATACTGGGGAGTTAAAAAGAAATAGGATGAAGCACATGCAAAATCCAAGAGGAAAACCTGCTTCAGTCTACTTTACACCAGACATCAGTAGAGGAGTTCACCTTTCAGCAGGACAATAACCTACAACACAAGGCCAAATCTACACTGGAGTTGCTTACCAAGAAGACAGTGAATGTTCCTGAGTGGCCAAGTTACAGTTTTGACTTAAATCTGCTTGATAATATGCTATGGGAATACTTAAATTGCTGTCTAGCCATGATCCCCAACACCTTGACAGAGCTTGAAGAATTCTGAAAAGAATAATGGGTAAATATTGTATAGTCCAGGTGTGGAAAGCTCTAAAGCACTTACCCAAGAAGACTCAAAGCTGTAATCGCTGTAAAAGGTGACTCTAACATGTATTGACTCAGGGGGGGGTGAATCCTTATAGTATCTAATCAAGTTATATTAGTGTTTGATTTTTAACTATCCAAAAAAAAAAAGTCCAGATATTTCTTTCACTTTGGCATTAGAGACTTTTGTGTAGATAATTTGCGAAAAATTACAATTACATCCATTTGTTACACAATAAAATGTGAAGGAACCCAATATAAAGTGTTATATAGGAGGAGACAACAAAGCCTACTAGCTGCCTCTTCTTCTTCTGTGGAAAATACTGCAGGGCTAAAACTGACGGTTGCTATGACAACCATAGTAAGCTTGGAAACCAAACCCACAAACAAACATAACATCAGGGACTGGCTGCACACACAGGACACATGTACCCATCTATCTGTCACACACAGGACACATGTACCCATCTATCTGTCACACACAGGACACATGTACTGTCATAAAACACAGACATACAGTAAACAGATGAATCCACCATGTCATTATCTAGGGAAACAACAGTTTCTCCTTTTTCTGGCATAATATAGTCTATTATCTCTGACCAGAGACATATCTTGTTGAAAACATGATTCAAACAATCTGATGTAATCAGGAAAATGGACATTATAGAATTAAAGTATGGACCTTTATCAGTTTATCTCTACACACAAATATCATGCAAATGCCTGGGTGGACTAGATGCAGAGGCCAGGCTGAATGCCTGGGTGGACTAGATGCAGAGGCCAGGCTGAATGCCTGGGTGGACTAGATGCAGAGGCCAGGCTGAATGCCTGGGTGGACTAGATGCAGAGGCCAGGCTGAATGCCTGGGTGGACTAGATGCTTGACATCAGATGCCTGGGTGGACTAGATGCTTGACATCAGATGCCTGGGTGGACGAGATGCTTGACATCAGATCAGAGGCCTGGGTGGACTAGATGCTTGACATCAGATCAGAGGCCTGGGTGGACTAGATGCTTGACATCAGATCAGAGGCCTGGGTGGACTAGATGCTTGACATCAGATCAGATGCCTGGGTGGACTAGATGCTTGACATCAGATCAGATGCCTGGGTGGACTAGATGCTTGACATCAGATCAGAGGCCTGGGTGGACTAGATGCTTGACATCAGATCAGATGCCTGGGTGGACTAGATGCTTGACATCAGATCAGAGGTCAGGCTGAGTAAGAAACTCCCTCTATTCTAAAAGTCTACATAGTAAAGGAGTATGTATCTCTCCCTCCACTCACAGCTCACTGAAACAGGGCTGTGTCCCAAATGGCACCCTATTCCTTATATACTGTACTACACTACTTTTGTCCAGAGCCTTATGACCCCTAATCAAAGGTAGTGCACTAAATATAGAATAGGGTGCCATTTGGGACACACATAGGGTCTTCTCTGTACAATGGAGACGTTGCTGCAGGACAGATCCCTCTCTCTCTTCCCCAGGCTCTAAAGGTTAGTTAGCTGTGCTAGCAGTAAGAGGCTAAGGCCCAGTCAACTAAACTCCACACTGAAAGGGCCTAGTGAGAGGAGGGGGTCGGTATGGAGCTGGTAGGACTGTCCGTTCACAGACATTACGGAGCTGGTTGGACTGTCCGTTCACAGACATTACGGAGCTGGTTGGACTGTCCGTTCACAGACAGTACGGAGCTGGTTGGACTGTCCGTTCACAGACAGTACGGAGCTGGTTGGACTGTCCGTTCACAGACATTACGGAGCTGGTTGGACTGTCCGTTCACAGACATTACGGAGCTGGTTGGACTGTCCGTTCACAGACAGTACGGAGCTGGTTGGACTGTCCGTTCACAGACATTACGGAGCTGGTTGGACTGTCCGTTCACAGACAGTACGGCGCTGGTTGGACTGTCCGTTCACAGACAGTACGGAGCTGGTTGGACTGTCCGTTCACAGACAGTACGGAGCTGGTTGGACTGTCCGTTCACAGACAGTACGGAGCTGGTTGGACTGTCCGTTCACAGACAGTACGGAGCTGGTTGGACTGTCCGTTCACAGACAGTACGGAGCTGGTTGGACTGTCCGTTCACAGACAGTACGGAGCTGGTTGGACTGTCCGTTCACAGACATTACGGAGCTGGTTGGACTGTCCGTTCACAGACAGTACGGAGCTGGTTGGACTGTCCGTTCACAGACAGTACGGAGCTGGTTGGACTGTCCGTTCACAGACAGTACGGAGCTGGTTGGACTGTCCGTTCACAGACAGTACGGAGCTGGTAGGACTGTCCGTTCACAGACAGTACGGAGCTGGTTGGACTGTCCGTTCACAGACAGTACGGAGCTGGTTGGACTGTCCGTTCACAGACAGTACGGAGCTGGTTGGACTGTCCGTTCACTGACAACCCTTTAGAATGACACGTAATATCACCAGACAGACAGGTCTCCTCCTACCAGCCAGCTGCAGTGTGCTGACTGCAGCACCCAGCTAGAGAACACCTGCCAGTACTTCACACAAACACACACACACACACACAGTGTTGCTGTGTGCAGACCAGCATCCATTACAGCTGCCAGTTGGAGTACAGAAGATTGTAGATGGGTGGCTGGTGGAAGGAGGAGGTTGTAGATGGGTGGCTGGTGGAAGGAGGTGGTTGTAGATGGGTGGCTGGTGGAAGGAGGTGGTTGTAGATGGGTGGCTGGTGGAAGGAGGAGGTTGTAGATGGGTGGCTGGTGGAAGGAGGAGGTTGTAGATGGGTGGCTGGTGGAAGGAGGAGGTTGTAGATGGGTGGCTGGTGGAAGGAGGTGGTTGTAGATGGGTGGCTGGTGGAAGGAGGTGGTTGTAGATGGGTGGCTGGTGGAAGGAGGAGGTTGTAGATGGGTGGCTGGTGGAAGGAGGAGGTTGTAGATGGGTGGCTGGTGGAAGGAGGTGGTTGTAGATGGGTGGCTGGTGGAAGGAGGAGGTTGTAGATGGGTGGCTGGTGGAAGGAGGTGGTTGTAGATGGGTGGCTGGTGGAAGGAGGTGGTTGTAGATGGGTGGCTGGTGGAAGGAGGAGGTTGTAGATGGGTGGCTGGTGGAAGGAGGTGGTTGTAGATGGGTGGCTGGTGGAAGGAGGAGGTTGTAGATGGGTGGCTGGTGGAAGGAGGTGGTTGTAGATGGGTGGCTGGTGGAAGGAGGTGGTTGTAGATGGGTGGCTGGTGGAAGGAGGAGGTTGTAGATGGGTGGCTGGTGGAAGGAGGTGGTTGTAGATGGGTGGCTGGTGGAAGGAGGTGGTTGTAGATGGGTGGCTGGTGGAAGGAGGTGGTTGTAGATGGGTGGCTGGTGGAAGGAGGTGGTTGTAGATGGGTGGCTGGTGGAAGGAGGTGGTTGTAGATGGGTGGCTGGTGGAAGGAGGTGGTTGTAGATGGGTGGCTGGTGGAAGGAGGAGGTTGTAGATGGGTGGCTGGTGGAAGGAGGTGGTTGTAGATGGGTGGCTGGTGGAAGTACAGTCATTGTACTATAATGGGTGCCAGTTTAATTATCACTAGAGAGCCATCCATCTATGGGGAACCCAATAATATGAGCTGAAACTTTATTTCACCTTTATTTAACTAGGCAAGTCAGTTAGTGCACTATTTAGGGAATAGCATGCAGAGTAGTGCACTATATAGGGAATAGCATGCAGAGTAGTGCACTATATAGGGAATAGCATGCAGAGTAGTGCACTATATAGGGAATAGCATGCAGAGTAGTGCACTATATAGGGAATAGGGTGCAGAGTAGTGCACTATATAGGGAATAGGGTGCAGAGTAGTGCACTATATAGGGAATAGCATGCAGAGTAGTGCACTATATAGGGAATAGGGTGCAGAGTAGTGCACTATATAGGGAATAGGGTGCAGAGTAGTGCACTATTTAGGGAATAGCATGCAGAGTAGTGCACTATATAGGGAATAGGGTGCAGAGTAGTGCACTATATAGGGAATAGGGTGCAGAGTAGTGCACTATTTAGGGAATAGCATGCAGAGTAGTGCACTATATAGGGAATAGGGTGCAGAGTAGTGCACTATATAGGGAATAGCATGCAGAGTAGTGCACTATATAGGGAATAGGGTGCAGAGTAGTGCACTATATAGGGAATAGGGTGCAGAGTAGTGCACTATTTAGGGAATAGCATGCAGAGTAGTGCACTATATAGGGAATAGGGTGCAGAGTAGTGCACTATATAGGGAATAGCATGCAGTTGATTATCCATCCTCTTTTGTAGTGTGCAGGCCTGGTGGTGATAACGATACTGGTTTCAACAGTTACATCACTGCTCAGTCTATTCACATAGAATAAAATAACACTTTCATCCATCACCACCCACTCAGCCACATACTGCAGAAGGGATGGAGGGACGGAGGGATGGAGGGATGGCAGAGTGAAGAGAGGAGAGAGGGAGGAGAACGGGTGAGAACGCCAGAGAGGTGAGAGAAATAGGACTAGAGGGGGTTTTAGGAACTGCTGTACTGTCAAGTCTCCCAGCAATGTCCCTTATGAAAAACTTGAAATACTTATAGTACATGTACTTCCTATGAATGCATTACGTATGAGTTATGAATATGTTATAAAGAAAGTCCTTATATAGATCCCTTCATTATAAAGGCTCATAACAAGTCATAAAGTATTATAACCTGTCAGCTATAAGTTAAATGATAGTCTCCAGCTCAGAGTGTAATGGTAGACTACAATACTCTCCCATCAAGAGGTCATCATGAATTGAGAGGAGATGTACAGTACCAATCAAATCATGTAGTAACCAAAACAGTGTTAAACAAATCAAAACATATTTATTATTTGAGATTCATCAAATAGCCACCCTTTGCCTTGATAACAGCTTTGCACAGTCTTGTCATTTTCTCAACCAGCTTCATGAAGTTGTCACCTAAAATGCATTTCAATTAACAGGTGTGCCTTGTTAAAAGTTAATTTGTGGAATTTCATTCCTTCTTAATGCGTTTGAGCCAATCAGTTGTGTTGTGACAAGGTAGGGCTGGTACACAGAAGATAGTCCTATTTGGTAAAAGACCAAGTCCATATTATGGCAACAACAGCTCAAATAATCAAAGAGAAACGATCCATCATTACTTTAAGACATGAAGGTCAATAAATCCGGAAAATGTCAAGAACTTCATCAAGCACAGTCGCAAAAACCACCAAGCTCTATGATGAAACTGGCTCTCATGAGGACCGTCACGGAAAGGAAGACCCAGAGTTACCTCTGCTGCAGAGGATAAGTTCATTAGAGTTACCAGCCTCAGAAATTGCAGCCTAAATAAATGCTTCACAG
Source organism: Thymallus thymallus (assembly GCA_023634145.1). NCBI lineage: Eukaryota > Metazoa > Chordata > Actinopteri > Salmoniformes > Salmonidae > Thymallus > Thymallus thymallus. The sequence continues at coordinate 2,962,821 of CM042405.1, forward strand.
AGTTCAAGTAACAGATACATCTCAACATCAACTGTTCAGAGGAGACTGTGTGAATCAGGCCTTCATGGTCGAATTGCTGCCAAGAAACCACTCCTAAAGGACACCAATAAGAAGGAGAGACTTGCTTGGGCCAAGAAACACGAGCAAAGGACATTAGACCGGTGGAAATCTGTCCTTGGTCTGATGAGTCTAAATTTGAGATTTTTGGTTCCAACGGTGTCTTTGTGAGACGCAGAGTAGGTGAACAGATCATCTCTGGATGTGTGGTTCCCACCGTGAAGCATGGAGGAGGAGGTGTGATGGTGTGGAGGCTGCTTTGCTAGTGACACTGTTGGGGATTTATTTAGAATTCAAGGCACACTTAACCAGCATGGCTACCACAGCATTCTGGAGCGATACACCATCCTATCTGGTTTACACTTAGTGGGACTATCATTTGTTTTTCAACAAGACAATGACCCAATACACCTCCAGGCTGTTTAAGGGCTATTTGACCAAGAAGGAGAGTGATGGAGTGCTGCATCAGATGACCTGGCCTCCACAATCACCAGACCTCAACCCAATTGAGATGGTTTGGAATGAGTTGGACCGCAGAGTGAAGGAAAAGCAGCCAACAAGTGCTCAGCATATGTCGTCCGGGGTAGGCCGTCATTGTAAGTAAGAAATTGTTCTTAACTGACTTGCCTAATTAAATAAAAGGTTAAATGAAAAATAAATAAATATGTGGGAACTCCTTCAAGACTGTTGTAAAAGCATTCCAGGTGAAGATGGTTGAGAGAATGCCAAGAGTGTGCAAAGCTGTCATCAAGGCAAAGAATCTAAAATATATTTTGATTTGTTCTACATGACTCCATGTGTTATTTCATAGTTTTGATGTCTTCACTATTATTCTACAATGTAGAAAATACTAAAAATAAAGAAAAACCAATGAATGAGTAGCTGTGTCCAACCTTTAGACTGGTACAGTACATTAACATCATAATGAATTGAGAGGAGATGTACATTAATGTCATAATGAATTGAGAAGAGATGTACATTAACATCATAATGAATTGAGAGGAGATGTACATTAATGTCATAATGAATTGAGAGGAGATGTACATTAACGTCATAATGAATTGAGAAGAGATGTACATTAACATCATAATGAATTGAGAGGAGATGTACATTAATGTCATAATGAATTGAGAGGAGATGTACATTAATGTCATAATGAATTGAGAAGAGATGTACATTAACATCATAATGAATTGAGAGGAGATGTACATTAATGTCATAATGAATTGAGAGGAGATGTACATTAATGTCATAATGAATTGAGAAGAGATGTACATTAACATCATAATGAATTGAGAGGAGATGTACATTAATGTCATAATGAATTGAGAGGAGATGTACATTAATGTCATAATGAATTGAGAAGATGTACATTAACATCATAATGAATTGAGAGGAGATGTACATTAACATCATAATGAATTGAGAGGAGATGTACATTAATGTCATAATGAATTGAGAGGAGATGTACATTAATGTCATAATGAATTGAGAGGAGATGTACATTAATGTCATAATGAATTGAGAAGAGATGTACATTAACATCATAAGGAAGTGTCGTGAGTGTGGAGGAGGGAAGAGCTCTTGTAAAATGAAAAGGAAAATCTAATAATTTATAACCTGGCCGGTGATGATGACATCATCAATTATTAACTCAAGGTTGAAAAATGGTTGACATGGCGACAAAGGATGTCATCTCTTTTTCCTGTAGGATGAAAGGTGCTCTGTGTGAGCAGCTCCTCTCCTGCTCCCTCCCTCTCTCCTCACCTCTCTAGGAAACATATGTTTACATTGCCAAAGCAAGTGAAATAGATAATAAACAAAAGTGAAATAAACAGAAAATGAACAGAACATATTCCAAAAGAATAAAGACATTTCAAATGTCACATTATGTCTATTAACAGTGTTGTAATGATGTGCAAATAGTTAAAGTACAAATGAGAAAATAAATAAACATAAATATGGGTTCTATTTACATGGTGTTTGTTCTTCACTGGTTGCCCTTTTCTTGTGACAACAGGTCACACATCTTACTGCTGTGATGAAACACTGTGGTATTTCACCCAGTAGATATGGGAGTTTATCAACATTGGCTCTTTTCTGGTTTTTGATCATTAGCGGGTATCGGCCTAATTCTGCTCTGCATGCATTATTTGGTGTTTTCCGTTGTACACAGGATATTTATGCAGAATTCTGCATGCAGAGTCTCACTTTGGTTTTTGTCCCATTTAGTGAATTCTTGGTTGGTGAACAGACCCAGACCTCACACCCATAAAGGGCAATGGGTTTTTTTTTTTTTTTTTCTCTGTCTTGTCTTGTTTATTTACCTCCCCTGTAAAGCTACTTTGAGTTCGTGAAAAGCGCTATACAAATTGAATTTATTATTATTATTATTATAACTGATTTAATTATTTTTAGCCAGATCTTAATTGGTTCCTTTTGATGGAAGGCTGTTCTTATCTCTCAGATCGTTACATTTACGTCATTTAGCAGACGCTCTTTTCCAGAGTGACTTACAGTTAGTTAGTGCTACATGTTCATACTAATAAACAGTAGCATGTGATAAGTCATCAGGATAGATAATAAACAGTAGCATGTGATAAGTCATCAGGATAGATAATAAACAGTAGCATGTGATAAGTCAACAGGATAGATAATAAACAGTAGCATGTGATAAGTCATCAGGATAGATAATAAACAGTAGCATGTGATAAGTCATCAGGATAGATAATAAACAGTAGCATGTGATAAGTCATCAGGATAGATAATAAACAGTAGCATGTGATAAGTCATCAGGATAGATAATAAACAGTAGCATGTGATAAGTCATCAGGATAGATAATAAACAGTAGCATGTGATAAGTCATCAGGATAGATAATAAACAGTAGCATGTGATAAGTCATCAGGATAGATAATAAACAGTAGCATGTGATAAGTCATCAGGATAGATAATAAACAGTAGCATGTGATAAGTCAACAGGATAGATAATAAACAGTAGCATGTGATAAGTCATCAGGATAGATAATAAACAGTAGCATGTGATAAGTCATCAGGATAGATAATAAACAGTAGCATGTGATAAGTCATCAGGATAGATAATAAACAGTAGCATGTGATAAGTCATCAGGATAGATAATAAACAGTAGCATGTGATAAGTCATCAGGATAGATAATAAACAGTAGCATGTGATAAGTCAACAGGATAGATAATAAACAGTAGCATGTGATAAGTCAACAGGATAGATAATAAACAGTAGCATGTGATAAGTCATCAGGATAGATAATAAACAGTAGCATGTGATAAGTCATCAGGATAGATAATAAACAGTAGCATGTGATAAGTCATCAGGATAGATAATAAACAGTAGCATGTGATAAGTCATCAGGATAGATAATAAACAGTAGCATGTGATAAGTCAACAGGATAGATAATAAACAGTAGCATGTGATAAGTCATCCGGATAGATAATAAACAGTAGCATGTGATAAGTCATCCGGATAGATAATAAACAGTAGCATGTGATAAGTCATCCGGATAGATAATAAACAGTAGCATGTGATAAGTCAACAGGATAGATAATAAACAGTAGCATGTGATAAGTCATCAGGATAGATAATAAACAGTAGCATGTGATAAGTCATCAGGATAGATAATAAACAGTAGCATGTGATAAGTCATCAGGATAGATAATAAACAGTAGCATGTGATAAGTCATCAGGATAGATAATAAACAGTAGCATGTGATAAGTCATCAGGATAGATAATAAACAGTAGCATGTGATAAGTCATCAGGATAGATAATAAACAGTAGCATGTGATAAGTCATCAGGATAGATAATAAACAGTAGCATGTGATAAGTCATCAGGATAGATAATAAACAGTAGCATGTGATAAGTCAACAGGATAGATAATAAACAGTAGCATGTGATAAGTCATCAGGATAGATAATAAACAGTAGCATGTGATAAGTCAACAGGATAGATAATAAACAGTAGCATGTGATAAGTCATCAGGATAGATAATAAACAGTAGCATGTGATAAGTCATCAGGATAGATAATAAACAGTAGCATGTGATAAGTCATCAGGATAGATAATAAAACAGTAGCATGTGATAAGTCATCAGGATAGATAATAAACAGTAGCATGTGATAAGTCAACAGGATAGATAATAAACAGTAGCATGTGATAAGTCAACAGGATAGATAATAAACAGTAGCATGTGATAAGTCATCAGGATAGATAATAAACAGTAGCATGTGATAAGTCATCAGGATAGATAATAAACAGTAGCATGTGATAAGTCAACAGGATAGATAATAATCAGTAGCATGTGATAAGTCATCAGGATAGATAATAAACAGTAGCATGTGATAAGTCATCAGGATAGATAATAAAACAGTAGCATGTGATAAGTCAACAGGATAGATAATAAACAGTAGCATGTGATAAGTCAACAGGATAGATAATAAACAGTAGCATGTGATAAGTCAAAAGAGTTAGTGCAAAAAGGGTCCTGGTAGTTATTTGGTTAACTAATTAGTAATTTTATGGTTTGGGGGTAGAAGATGTTCAGGGTCCTGTTGGTTCCAGACTTGGTGTGTCGGTACCGTTTGCCGTGGCAGAGAGAACAGTCTTTGAAAACGTTTCCTCTGACACCGCATGGTATAGAGGTCCAGGATGGCAGGGAGCTCGGCCCCAGTTATACCGTCTGTAGCGCCTTGCGGTCAGATGCCAAGCTGCTCTCAATGGTGCAGCTGAAGAACTTTGAGGACCCATGCCAAATCAGGAAGATAGAGTTGTGGTCAGATTTGCCAAATGGAGGGCGAGGGCGAGCTTTGTTTGGCTCTCTGTGTTTGAAGTAAAGGTGTTCTAGAGTTTTTTCGCCTCTAGTTGCACAGGTGACATGCTGGTAGAAATGAGGTAAAACAGATTTCAGTTTTCCTGCATTCCAATCACCGTCCAATAGGAGCGCTAACCATGGGTGCCGTCTTATTGTCAGTAAATAGACAGCTACGAAAAATCTAGATGAAAACTCTTGGTACATAGTATGGTCTGCAGCTCATCATGAGATATTCTAACTCAGGCAAGCAGAACCTCAAGACTTCCTTAATGTTAGTAGCAGCTGTTGTTAACAGAGACACACACACACTTGCTTTGTGCAACTAGTGGTATTCACAGTCTAGAGTCACTCCAGAGTTTAAAGGGTTTTGGTTCAACCACACCAACTAGTGGTATTCACAGTCTAGTCACTCCAGAGTTTAAAGGGTTTTGGTTCAACCACACCAACTAGTGAAATTCACAAAAGTCTTCAAAGTTTTAAATTGACGGGAGGAAAAGTGGGGCATCCACCAAAACCAGTCTAACTAGGATTCTAACACCATCTTTAATCCACCAGTCTAACTAGGATTCTAACACCATCTTTAATCCACCAGTCCAACTAGGATTCTAACACCATCTTTAATCCTCATCTAACTAGGATTCTAACACCATCTTTAATCCACCAGTCTAACTAGGATTCTAACACCATCTTTAATCCACCAGTCCAACTAGGATTCTAACACCATCTTTAATCCACCAGTCCAACTAGGATTCTAACACCATCTTTAATCCACCAGTCCAACTAGGATTCTAACACCATCTTTAATCCACCAGTCTAACTAGGATTCTAACACCATCTTTAATCCACCAGTCTAACTAGGATTCTAACACCATCTTTAATCCACCAGTCTAACTAGGATTCTAACACCATCTTTAATCCACCAGTCTAACTAGGATTCTAACACCATCTTTAATCCACCAGTCCAACTAGGATTCTAACACCATATTTAATCCTCATCTAACTAGGATTCTAACACCATCTTTAATCCACCAGTCTAACTAGGATTCTAACACCATCTTTAATCCACCAGTCCAACTAGGATTCTAACACCATCTTTAATCCACCAGTCCAACTAGGATTCTAACACCATCTTTAATCCACCAGTCTAACTAGGATTCTAACACCATCTTTAATCCACCAGTCTAACTAGGATTCTAACACCATCTTTAATCCACCAGTCTAACTAGGATTCTAACACCATCTTTAATCCACCAGTCTAACTAGGATTCTAACACCATCTTTAATCCACCAGTCCAACTAGGATTCTAACACCATATTTAATCCTCATCTAACTAGGATTCTAACACCATCTTTAATCCACCAGTCTAACTAGGATTCTAACACCATCTTTAATCCACCAGTCCAACTAGGATTCTAACACCATCTTTAATCCACCAGTCTAACTAGGATTCTAACACCATCTTTAATCCACCAGTCCAACTAGGATTCTAACACCATATTTAATCCTCATCTAACTAGGATTCTAACACCATCTTTAATCCACCAGTCTAACTAGGATTCTAACACCATCTTTAATCCACCAGTCTAACTAGGATTCTAACACCATATTTAATCCTCATCTAACTAGGATTCTAACAGCATCTTTAATCCACCAGTCTAACTAGGATTCTAACACCATCTTTAATCCACCAGTCTAACTAGGGTCTAACACCATCTTTAATTTATTGCTGCAACTATCCTAGATGTGTACTATTGAATAAGACGTTCAGTAAACACAGTAAAGAGCCATCCCTTTAAGAGAGCCAACTATCCCTTTAAGAGAGCCAACTATCCCTTTAAGAGAGCCAACTATCCCTTTAAGAGAGCCAACTATTCCTTTAAGAGAGCCAACTATCCCTTTAACAGCATTTGAAACCCATTTCTAATGTAAGCCTATGTCCATATTGAGACCATGGAGGCCTGAGAAAATGACTGAAGTGAATATTTGCATCAATGTCCTGGTTGCATTACAGAACTCTCCAGATAACAGATGGTTAGTTGCACACATTTGACTCTACAAACAGTGCCTTCTGTACACACTGACTGTGCATTTATAACTTAATATGGAAGAAATGTATTTCACGTTCCCACCACCCAAGAGAAAGAGTTTACGTGTTGTAACTACAAAGAAACTCTTTCCAGACCAGACAAAAAGCTATGGGAAGAAATTCCCTCTATGTTTTGTCAATGTCTGGGTATTTGTGTTAAGGCCAGGGTGAGAGGGAGAGAGAGGGAGTGAGAGGGAAAGAGAGAAGAGGAGTGAACGAGAGGAGAGGAGAGCACGAGGGGAGCACAAGGGGAGAGAGAAGAGGAGTGAACGAGGGGAGGGAGAAGGGGAGAGGAGAGAGGAGAGGAGCACGAGGGGAGAGGAGAGAGGAGAGGTGAACGAGGGGAGAGTTGGTTTGCAGCATGAATGATTGATTGTCATGTTGTGAGAGTGTAAACAAGGCAGTGGCAAGGCAGTGTGACCTGGGGTCGGGTCGTTGAGGGTAAAGAGTTTCTGAGATTTAGAACTGAACTGGATCAACTGACAGACCAGATACACACACAAAATGAACACACACACGCACACAGCCTGCAAACCCCTCTTATCTAACCCCTGAACATGTCCCGATTCAAACTTTCATGGACACATCAGCTCATAACTCTCTCTCTCTCTCTCTCTCTAATGTCACCTCTCCCGGGTCCTAGAGCCTTTGATTTGATGGCCTGCAGATGCTCTATCTGCATACTGTACTGTCTTTAGTATTGGGAGTTTTCACAGGTACATTATTTTCCCATTTCAATCTTATAGCAACCCTGTGATAGTCTTGGCTGTTATGTGAAGAGCAGACCATCCGATATGCCCTTAAATATTTTGATATGCAACCTGGAATAAGAATGTAGGGGGAACGGTGCTTCTATAGTGGAACAAATCTCTGTTTGTGAGCGATGTTGTTCAGCTATATTGTAGCATTGTTTCTTCTTGATGATGATGATGATGATGAGTAAAGGGGGTGATTGAATGTACAAGAAACATTGAACAGAAATAGAAACACAACATATAAAGTGTTGGTCCCATGTTTCATGAGCTGAAATAAAAGATCCCAGAAATGTTCCATACGCACAAAAAGCTTATTTCTCTCAAATTTTGTGCACGAATTTGTTAGTGAGCATTTCTCCTTTGCCAGGATAATCCATCCACCTGACAGGTGTGGCATATCAAGAAGCTGATTAAACAGTATGATAGTTACACAGGTGCTGGGGACAGTTTTGTCACACAACACAATGCCACAGATGTCTCAAGTTACGAGGGAGCGTGCAATTGGCATGCTGACTGCAGGAATGTCCACCAGAGCTGTTTCCAGATAATTTAATGTTATTTTCTCTACCATAAGCCGCCTCCCATGTCGGTTTAGAGAATTTGGCAGTACGTCCAATCGGCCTCACAACAGCAGACCACGTGTAATCACACCAGCCCAGGACCTCCACATCCGGATTCTTCACCTGCAGGACCATCTGAGATCAGCCACCCGGACAACTTATGAAACTGTGGGTTTGCACAACCAAAGAATTTCTGCACAAACTGTCAGAAACCATCTCAGGGAAGCTCATCGTGTGCTCGTAGTCCTTATCAGGATCTTGACCTGCCTGCAGTTCGGTGTTGTAACTGACTTCAGTGAGCAAATGCTCACCTTCGATGGTCGCTGACACGCTGCAGAAGTGTGCTCTTCATGGATGAATCCCGGTTTCAACTGTACCGGGCAGATCTTAGAAATGTGTCAATTTCGGCCATGTCCAAAACGTGTAATAAAGTAGCAGGAGCCGACTTACATCGGTCACAGGTGGGATCTGTTTCTGCTCTAATGTTGGATCATTTTGTCTTTGACCAATGCAGTCGATGAACTATTTTAAATTGAATTACAGCATGTCTTAGACATATAGATGAATAATGTATTCTCTGAAGCATACTTTGCCAAGTTTGGTCTGAAAGTTGTTCACCTAAATCCTTTTCCCATTGGTTCTTAAAAGACCTCAGGGAATCCAGATTGTGTGAGTTTAATAACGTATAGATCAAGATGAAGCCTCCTTTGATATAAGGGTTCACTTCAAAACTTTTATCTGGAAGGGAGGCAGGGGGGCGTCCACTGTGTATTTTTTACAACCCTGTTGCCATAACACAGGGAAAAACTGAACGCATTATTAAGAAACGCTATCTTACCTCTGAAGTTGCTACAGATTTTATTGAACAATACCCCACCACCTATGCCTTCCTCTGTGATGATTTAGTTGATAACTTTAATAGCAAATGAAGGGCAACCCTTGATGCCATAGCTCCAACCCTTGATGCCACAGCTCCAACCCTTGATGCCACAGCTCCAACCCTTGATGCCACAGCTCCAACCCTTGATGCCACAAGGCTGCATCTAAACAGAGAGCCCCTTGGATGAGTGAGGAAACTAATACATTAAAGATACATTGCAGAAAGGTAGAGAGGAAGTGGAGAAAGTCAAAGTTGCAGGTCCATTATGATATTCTGAGAGAGCAACTTGGTATATACACAACAAGGCAGTTAGAACTAAGTTGATCACTATTAATCAGAATAATTAGAGAGCTCTTCTTGACCATTGATGTCCAGATAATTGATGGCCAAACCTATGTGAACTTTCCTCCACATCTAAAGTTTGCAGCATATTTCAAAGATAAGATAGCAAACATTAGGCTGGGTATCAGTCAAGCAAGACCTGATGAGAAGGTTGATGATATGTGCCCTATCCTACCAAACAGCTCTCTGTCCTTGTACTCTTAGATTTAAGTGCTGCATTCGGTTGTCCTTCTGGACAGACTGGAGAGGTGGGTTGGCATCTCCGGTCCAGTTCTAATTTGGTTTAGGACCTACGTATTTAAACGGTCAAGAGTTTTTTGTCACCCTTGGTGAAAATACACATCACATGTGGCGTTCCACAAGGTTGGGTTTTGAGCCTCATACTGTTCAGTTGATGTTACTCCTTGGCAGCGTTATCAGAAAACACAGCATTGATTTTCATTGTTACTCAGACAATACAAAAACTTTTAGCTCCTCTGATAAATTATTAGACCTTGTTAGTGATTGAAATACTTGAAACAACTTCCTCCAGCTAAATCAAGACAAGACGAGGGACTTATTGTTGTACAGAGAGAGAATCTGGCCCAACATTTTAATTCACAGGCAATAAAGATAAAACAGCTGGTAAAAACCTGGGTGTCATTTTAGATTCGTTCTGACCAGGAACAGACAGAGACACAAATTCACCGGTTTTAAGGTCTCTGCACTGGCTGACTGGGAGTTTTACAATTCATTTTAAGATTATTCAATTGGTTTTTAAATCAACCCTCGATTGTGCACCCCAATACATGTCAGACATCCTTTTAAATTATGTATCCTGTAGGTCCCAAAGCCTTTAGTTATTATGCCCCCAGCCTCTGGAATAGCCTGCCAGAGAACCGGAGGGGCCAAAACTGTGGACATATTTCAAAGAGATCTTAAAACATGTATTTTTAGCTTTACTTTACCTCAGGGTGCTTTTTAGTCGTTCAGTTTGTCATTCTTTTGTTTTACATCTTATGTTTGTTGTGTAGTAATATTTCCATGTCTGAAATGTGCTGTATAAATAAAGCTTGATTTGATTCACCCATAACCATTGGTTACACAGTAATTGTGCCAGCCAGATGAGTGCTAGGCCTCCTGTACATCAACCCAACCAGATAGCTTGCCTTGCTCTTTCAGGCTCAGACTCAGCCATGGTTGGAATGCAATGAACAATAATTTACCCTGGAATTGAATAGATCGTGGAATCAATTAAAACTTTATCTTCCCCCTGGCACAGAGGAGACAGGCTGGACTGGGGAATGTAGGAGGCCCCAAAACTGCCAAGGGAGCAGGGGGGAGTGTCTAGCCTGTGGTATGGAGGTGGGGGGCGGGGCTTACCAGCAGGCAGCAGGGGTAAATTGAAGGTACAACTTAGTCGCTTCCTTATAAGGACAAGCCTTTACAGTCAGTCTGTAAACACCGGCATTCAGAGTCAGTCACTACGTCTCTGGGCTCTGGCTACAGAGGAAATCTATTCTAGATTATGAACACAGAGACAGAGACAGAGAGAGAGAGACAGAGAGTGAGAGAGAGAGACAGAGAGAGAGAGAGACAGAGAGAGATAGTGAGAGAGAGAGAGGCAGAGAGAGACAGAGAGAGAGAGAGGCAGAGAGAGAGAGAAAGACCAAGTATCCTCTGTGTAAAACTAAAAACACCAAATAATGCATGCAGAGCAGAATTAGGCCGATACCCACTAATGATCAAAATCCAGAAAAAAGACGTTAAATTCTACAACCACCTAAAAGGAAGCGATTACCAAACCTTCCATTACAAATCCATCACCTAAAGAGAGATGAACCTGGAGAAGAGTACCCTAAACAAGCTGGTCCTGGGGCTTTGTTCACAAACACAAACAGACCCCACAGAGTCCCAGGACAGCAACACAATTAGACCCAACCACATCATGAGAAAACTAAAAGAGAATTATTTGACACATTAGGAAGAAACTAGAATGCTATTTGGCCCTAAACAGAGAGTACACAGTGGCAGAATACCTGACCACTGTGACTGACCCAAACTTAAGGAAAGCTTTGACTATGTACAGACTCAGTGAGCATAGCCTTGCTATTGAGAAAGGCCGCTGTAGGCAGACCTGGTTCTCAAGAGAAGACAGGCTATGTGCACACTGCCCACAAAATGAAGTGGAAACTGAGCTGCACTTCCTAACCTCCTGCCAAATGTATGATCATATTAGAGACACATATTTCCCTCAGATTACACAGATCCACAAAAAATTCAAAAACAAATCCAATGTTTATAAACTCCCATATCTACTGGGTGAAATACAACAGTGTGCCATCACAGCAGCAAGATGTGTGACCTGTTGTCACAAGAAAAGGGCAACCAGTGAAGAACAAACACCATTGTAAATACAACCCATATTTATGTTTATTTATTATTTGCACATTGCTAAAACACTGTATATAGACATATGACATTTGAAATGTCTTTATTCTTTTGGAACTTCTGAGTGTAATGTTTACTGTAAAAAAAAAAAAAAAAGTGTTTACTATCTACTTCACTTACTTTGGCAATGTTAACATATGTTTCCCATGCCAATAAAGCCCTTAAAATTGAAAATTGAAATTGAATTGAGAGAGAGAGAGAGGCAGAGAGGTAGAGAGAGAGAGAGAGGTAGAGAGAGAGAGAGACTGATGTGTCCCGTTATAATCATATATTATTGACCTATTACATTACGGAAGTGAACAAAATCTCAAGTCTTATGTTCAGTCTCGTTTTGGTATTTTGAGAAGTCCCAACAGTGAATGCTAATATGCAATAGGCCTACACACCAGGGCCTGTTTCATCACACACACCTGGCTATGGAGAGGTTTCCACAGATAAGGAGATATGGAGGGAGGGACTTTATACCAGACAGTCAAGTCAAGACATGCTGATGACATTTGGTAACAACATCATATCCCTCAGAGAAGCAACCCTGGAAGAGGAAACATCATCCAATGGAATGTGTCCAAAATGGCACACTAAACACCATATTCCCTACATAGTTATAGTTTGCATTCCAAATTGCACCATATTCCCTACATAGTACACTACTTTTGACCAGAGCTGGAGTCCTATATAGGGAATATGGTGCCTTTTGGGACCCATTCGATAACTAACATAGATCTACTAGGGGACACTGAAGGAAAAGGTCACTAAACTCTTATAATGAATATCAACAAGATTCATTCACTGGATTTATCTGTGGTGAGTCTAGTGTGTGTGTCCCTCCCTCCCTGCTACCAGCTCACTCCCTCCATCCATCCCTCCCTGCTCTCCTGCTCCCTCCCTGCTCTCCTGCTCCCAACCTCCCTCCCCTCCCCAGCTCCTTCCCCTCCCCAGCTCCTTCCCCTCCCCAGCTCACTTTTTTTTTGTCTAGTCAGAGCTCCATTCCATAACCCACTTCTCTCTCCCTGTGTCCTCACATTTAGAAACACATGATACAATTATGAATCCAGCTATTTGTGACCGCCCATACAGCAGTCACTGAGGAGGAGGTCTGAGGCACGAGTGGATCTCCCCCCAAAATATGAACTCCATTAAAGTATAATTACTCCACACCTGGGAAAGTATAATTACTCCACACCTGGGAAAGTATAATTACTCCACACCTGGGAAAGTATAATTACTCCACACCTGGGAAAGTATAATTACTCCACACCTGGGAAAGTATAATTACTCCACACCTGGGAAATCTCACAGGGTGCCTTTGTTCAATTGTTTACATTTTTGTGGGCGGGGCCAAGGCTACTGTTTCTCTGTTTGCACATCTTACCTTAGAGTTGGGCTATAATACATACATTACATGGTTATAATGCATCACATTACTCTGATGAGGGGAAAAAAACAATTGAATCAATTTTATATTAAGGCTATAACGTAACAATATGTGGAAAAAGTCAAGGGGTCTGAATACTTTCCGAATGGTGACGAATAAGCAAACAAGGCATTAATCTGCACATAATATCCACTAATGACAAAGCAAAAACAGGGTGTTAGAAATGTTAGCAAATGTATTACATTTTAAAATCTTATATCATATTTACATAAATATTCAGACCCTTTAATCAGTACTTTGTTGAATCACCTTTGGTAGTGATTACAGCCTTGAGTCTTCTTGGGTACGACGCTACAAGCTTGGCACACCTGTATTTGGGGAGTTTCTCCCATTCTTCTCTGCAGATCCTTTTAAGCTCTGTCAGGTTGGATGGGGAGCGTTGCTGCACAGCTGTTTTCAGGTTTTTTTTTTTTTTTTTTTTTTCACCTTTATTTAACCAGGTAGGTCAGTTGAGAACAAGTTCTCATTTACAACTGCGACCTGGCCAAGACAAAGCAAAGCAGTGCGACAAAATCAACACAGAGTTACACAGTAAACAAACAGTCAAAAACACAATAGAAAATCTATATACAGAGTGCAAAATGTAGTGCAAAATGCAGTAAGGTTAGGAGGTAGGACAATAAATAGACCATAGTGGTGAAATAAATTACAGATTATCATCATTAACACAGGAATGAAGGATGTGCAAATTATGATGTTTGATCAGGTTTAAGTCTGGGCTCTGGCTGGGCCATTCAAGGACATTCAGAGACTTGTCCCGAAGCCACTCCTGCATTGTCTTGGCTGGTTGCTTAGGGTTGTTGTCCTGTTGGAAGACAGGACCTTTGCCCCAGTCTGAGGTCCTGAGTGCTCTGGAGCAGGTTTTCGTCAAGGATCTCTCTGTACATTGCTCCGCTCATCTTTCCCTCGATCCTGACTAGACTCCCAGTCCCTGCCGCTGAAAAACATCCCCACAGCATGATGCTGCCACCACCATGCTGCACCGTAGGGATGGTGCCAGGTTTCCTTCAGACATGACGCTTGGAACTTCAGGCCTAAGAGTTCAATCTTGGTTTCATCAGACCAGAGAATCTTGTTTCTCATGGTCTGAGAGTCTTTAGGTGCCTTTTGGCAAACTCCAAGCGAGCTGTTGTTTGTGCCTTTTACTGAAGAGTGGCTTCCATCTTCCATAAAGGCCTGACAGAGATGGTTGTCCTTCTCGAAGGTTCTCCCATCTCCACAGAAGAACTATGGAGCTCTTTCAGAGTGACCATTGGGTTCTTAGTCACCTCCCTGACCAAGCCCCTTCTCCCCCGATTGCTCAGTTTGGCTGGGCGGCCAGCTCTAGGAAGAGTGTTGGTGGTTCCAAACTTCTTCCATTTAAGAATGATGGAGGCCACTGTGTTCTTGGGGACCTTCAATACTGCAGACATTTTTTGGTAACCTTCCCCAAGTCTGTGCCTCGACACAATCCTGTCTCTGAGCTCTACGGACAATTCCTGGCTTGGTTTTTGCTCTGACATGCAGTGTCAACTGTGGGACCTTATATAGACAGGTGTGTGCCTTTCCACATGTCCAATCAAGTTGTAGAAACATCAAGGATGATCAATGGAAACATGATGAACCTGAACTCAATGTTGAGTCTCATCGCAAAGGGTCTGAATACTTCTGTAAATAATGTATTTCTGTTTTATAAATGTGCTTTGTCATTACGGGGTATCGTGTGTGGATTGATGAAGGAAAGTATTTTATTTATTCCATTTTAGAATAGTGCTGTGACGTAACAAAATATGGAAAAAGTCACGAGGTCTGAACACTTTCCGAATGCACTGTATATCTAAGGACTATCTTGAATTAAGCTAAAACTGTCATATCATTCAGATCGCTCTAAACCTGTACCATGGTATTACTATGGTAACTACTGTAACTGCTGTAGTTAGTGCCTCCAGATGATGTCTCAAGGTAGGCAGACAGTTCGTTGCTAGTTGTTGGCTTCCTGCATCTGTAATTATTTACGTGTAACCCCTGACCTCGCATACTTAGCCACCCTGGTGCTTCTCTCCCGCTCACAGCCACCAGTAGTCGACTGGCGATGACATCATCATTAAGGAAACAAAGCTTTCAAAGCAGCAAAAAAAGAAACTAGGACGGGAAAAGGGTTTCATTATGACCATGTTAGGGCTCGCTCCCATCCAGGTCCAACCCTTCTAACCACACCGCTTACTCAGATTTCACTGCATTTTCTTCCCTATTCTCTCTCCAAAAAAAAAAGGAAAGTATGAGAGCGAGAGAGACAGAGAAAGAGAGAGCGAGAGAGAGAGAGCGAGAGAGACAGAGAGAGAGAGAGAGAGAGAGAGAGAACTGGCACAAATGTTTTCATCCATTCTCTAAATTCTTTCATTTGAATGATTCCATTGCAACTCAGTCTAGTCTAGACTGTCCAGTCAGATTAGTCCAGTCTGATCTGAACCAAACAAACAAACAGTCTTACATTATATTATAGGGGGAAATAAATCCAATGTATCATCAACACAAAAACAAGTATGCTCTGTAATTGTATGACAAATTAGGCCTGAATCATTATAACAGAATATTATAATACTGTTGACGTCACTGGAACTGAGGTAGATAGGGAGACCTACAACTGGAGAAGAGGAGCAGAGAGGAAAGGAGGAGTAAAGAGGAGAGGAGAGGAGGAGGGAAGAAGAGGGAAGAGGAGGAAAGGAGAGAAGATGAGGGAAGGGGAGAAGAGAGGAAGAGTGAAGGAGAGGAGACATGATACAACAGTAGGAGCACATGTCTGACATCTGTTGCTCTGCGAGGTGGGCGGACTATTTCCAGTAGTAATTGTTGTTTTTTAGGGGGATGGGTGAACGGGAGATTAAGCCATTCGTCGGGGCTATAGCAGACACTATGCTGCTTCAACAACAGCCTGCTTTTACACATTAGGATACAACTAGCCTAAATCCTTCATGTAATGTTTAGGCTAGTCAAACCATTTGGCTACTCAAAAGTTTTGGTGAATTTGCAATATGACACTTACATTGGTTAGCCTATCTAACTCTGAGCTAAATAAAATATGAAAAAAAACACCCCTGGATGTCAATAACACGCAAAAGCTTATTTGTTTGCTGTCATGGGCAAATTTATGTTACACAATAATCTTCCCTGTTCCCAACATTCAAAGAGCAGTATCAATTTCAAAGTAGCCTACAGGTTGCCTGCTGCGCGCTCATATGTCCATCTCCCCTCTCATCTCACTGCTGCATTCAGAGGTAGAGGCATTCAAACGCCTTTACGCATCACACCAGGAAGGAGAACTAGATCACTATAGATCACACGGTAAACTGTATTCACCTTTCTCTGCTGCTTCTCCCACGCGGGGTCCAACAGCATATCCCGGTCCCAGTCATCTTCCTGGGGCATATAATTGTTTTCATCTCCATCATAGGGATCCATGTCGAAAGTAGGCATGGATTACACTTCTTCGCGCTCCTGTATTCCCCGGGACTAGGGGGTGGACCGGAGGTGATGTTGCAGCAATACGTTACCGACTGTCTCTCGCACTCGCACACGATCTAGAAGGTGTGGATGAAATGAACGGTCCCCCGGCTTCACTGTATCTCTCTCGCTGACTCTCTTTCCCTGGTTGACCCTCTTCCTCTCTCTCTCTCTCTCTCTCGCTCTTTGTTAAGTCACACAAGCCCCTCGCCTTTCTTTTTCTATAATTGTTTTCCAACCTCCGAGCTAGAGCGCTAGTCTAAGTAGGCAGGTCATAGAACGCTGCTGCCGACAGAAGCAATATGTTGCTGTGAAGAAATAAATGAACCCCAATGGCTAAAATATACAACGTGATTGGCTACAGGGTAGTTATAAGGCCCTCCCACTATCGACTAGGCAAACATAATTGGCTGTAGCAGCTGTCAGTGCAAATACTTATTGTACGCTGATTGTATTAGTATAGGTTGGCTGCGGGTACTTTGATTGGCTACGTTCTAATCTGTCCAAGTGTTTCATCTCGTTTGTAACAATGTTATTTAATACCTAAATGCGTAATATGCGCAAATTTAAACACCTGCATTACGGTCATTTTCCCAATCAGTGTAGACTACGCCAAAAGCGCACATTCTCCTAACTATAGCTGCAGGCTATTTTC
This sequence comes from Thymallus thymallus, assembly GCA_023634145.1. Taxonomy (NCBI): domain Eukaryota; kingdom Metazoa; phylum Chordata; class Actinopteri; order Salmoniformes; family Salmonidae; genus Thymallus; species Thymallus thymallus. The sequence continues at coordinate 2,980,348 of CM042405.1, forward strand.
AGAAACCACACTTGCCACCTGGAAGAAGAGACCACACCCCCATTCTCGTCATCTATAGTAAGGATTTATGGATATGAGTCGCGCCGTCTAGGCAACTTATTGACACACACCACAGGAGGTTGGTGGCACCTTAATTGGGGAGAAGGGGCTCGTGGGAATGGTATCAAATACATCTAACAAATGGTTTCCATATTTTATGCCATTCCATACGCTCAGTTCCAGCCATTATTATGAGCCGTCCTCCCCTCAGCAGCCTCCACGGACATACACACACACGCGATCTAAGCAACTTGTTAACATTGTCCATAAAGCGGCAATGTCCTCCTGGTCATTAATGACTGAGGTTAAAGCCTACTAATGGTTTATTTAACGCTGATGGCTACATAACGTTAACGTGCCAGACATGGAGTCTGTAACATGCTTAAATGGCCATTAATAACAAATCAATGAGCCAACAATTTCACGCGTTTTTACGCAATCCCTCCAAATGGCTGAATACATTTCAAGACAATTCCAATGAGTTGTAAAGTTTTGAATTATTATAAATATTTTATCGGTAGTTATAGCTACCATGTGTTACATCTTTTTTTACTTTTGTTTTCACATATCATAGTTCCGCTCGTGACTCTTGAGATCTCAGTCGTTGCAGCTCAGATTCCATGTTTCTTTTGTCTCCAAAATGACCAAGAAGTTTGTCTGAGTTGGGCTGTGCGATGTGATGCGCCACCGGGCAGCTTCAGCACTGTCATGTAAACACACAGAGCCGTGCTGCCATGGCCACGGTCTCTCTACCTTGTAAGGTAAAACCACATACTGGAACTCCTCGCTGCATGAAGGCGTCGCTCTCTCTCTCTCTCTCTCTCTCACTCACTCACTCACTCACTCACTCATCCTCATTGTCTCTCTTCCTCTCCGCAGGGGGAAAACTAAACAGCCTACACGGGGTAGCCCGGGTCAGTCTTGCGTAGTTCTTAGTGGCTACATGAAACTTGTGCGCTCTTCCATATATGGACAAACTTCCAAGCGGGTGAATGTTAGGGAAAGTGATGTCACAGATTAAGCGCAGGCTACAGACTGGTCTGTGTTTAAAGAGGCAGAGTTCCATTCACAGCAGGGTGAGTGTACTACTACTGTGCAGACAGAGGTGAGGAGAACCTCAACCAAACAATGAAAGACAGTGTAGTCTACTGTCTTCAAAAGTGTTTAGAAAGTGATTGTAATTCAATCCGTTTTTCACAGGTAGGGGAGGAAGGGAAGGACAGGTAGGAGCATTTCTTCTAGTTCATTATTACTCCAGAGAAACTACATCAAAATGCATTTAATTCCTCACATGCCTGGTAAACAGATGAAAACAGTGAAAGACTAACTTAGAGGTCCTTCCCAACGACAGAGAGAAAGAAAATAGAGAAATAATAACATGCCTATATACACGGGGTACCAGTGCCGAGTCCATCTGCAGGGGTACAGCGTGTAGCTCGGATAGTACAGCATGGCGCTTGCAACGCCAGGTTTGTGGGTTCGATTCCCACGGGGGACCAGTATGAAAGAAGTATGAACATCTATGCACTAACTAACTAAGTCTCTCTGGATAAGAGCGTCTGCTAAATGACTAACATGTAAATGTACCATGTAATTGAGGTATAGATATATATATATATCTAGGAATAAAGTGACTAGGTAACAGGATAGATAATAAACAGTAACAACAGCGTATGAGGAGTTAGTGCAAAAAGGGTCAATGCAGAGAGACCGGGTAGCTATTTGGTCATATTATTTAGTAATATTATGGCTTGGGGGTAGAAGCTGTTCAGGGTCCTGTTGGTTCCACACTTGGTGCATCGGTACCCTTGTAGCAGAGAGAACAGTCTATGACTGGGTGACTGGAGGCTGGCAATGTTTAGGGCCTTCCTCTGACACCGCCTGGTATAGACGTCCTGGATGGCATGGAGCTCAGCCCCAGTTGTGTACTGGGCCGTACGCACTACCCTCTTTAGCACCTTGCAGTTGCCATACCAAGCCGTGATGCAGACAGTCAAAATGCTCTCAATGGTGCAGCTGTAGAACTTTTTGAAGACCTGAGGGTCCATGCCTACTGAGGAAGTGGTCGTTCACTCTTCATGACTGTGTTGTTGTTAGGTAGAGTCTTTCCCTCTTCATGACTGTGTTGTTGTTGTTAGGTAGAGTCTTTCCCTCTTCATGACTGTGTTGTTGTTGTTAGGTAGAGTCGTTCCCTCTTCATGACTGTGTTGTTGTTGTTAGGTAGAGTCGTTCCCTCTTCATGACTGTGTTGTTGTTAGGTAGAGTCTTTCCCTCTTCATGACTGTGTTGTTGTTAGGTAGAGTCGTTCCCTCTTCATGACTGTGTTGTTAGGTAGAGTCGTTCCCTCTTCATGACTGTGTTGTTGTTGTTAGGTAGAGTCTTTCCCTCTTCATGACTGTGTTGTTGTTGTTAGGTAGAGTCGTTCCCTCTTCATGACTGTTGTTAGGTAGTGTCGCTCCCTCTTCATGACTGTGTTGTTGTTAGGTAGAGTCTTTCCCTCTTCATGACTGTGTTGTTGTTAGGTAGAGTCTTTCCCTCTTCATGACTGTTGTTGTTGTTGTTAGGTAGTGTCGCTCCCTCTTCATGACTGTGTTGTTGTTAGGTAGAGTCTTTCCCTCTTCATGACTGTGTTGTTGTTAGGTAGAGTCTTTCCCTCTTCATGACTGTGTTGTTGTTGTTAGGTAGAGTCTTTCCCTCTTCATGACTGTGTTGTTGTTGTTAGGTAGAGTCGTTCCCTCTTCATGACTGTGTTGTTGTTGTTAGGTAGAGTCGTTCCCTCTTCATGACTGTGTTGTTGTTAGGTAGAGTCTTTCCCTCTTCATGACTGTGTTGTTGTTGTTAGGTAGAGTCTTTCCCTCTTCATGACTGTGTTGTTGTTGTTAGGTAGAGTCGTTCCCTCTTCATGACTGTGTTGTTGTTGTTAGGTAGAGTCGTTCCCTCTTCATGACTGTGTTGTTGTTAGGTAGAGTCGCTCCCTCTTCATGACTGTGTTGTTAGGTAGAGTCGTTCCCTCTTCATGACTGTGTTGTTAGGTAGAGTCGTTCCCTCTTCATGACTGTGTTGTTGTTAGGTAGAGTCGTTCCCTCTTCATGACTGTGTTGTTGTTAGGTAGTGTCGCTCCCTCTTCATGACTGTGTTGTTGTTAGGTAGAGTCGTTCCTTCTTCATGTTGGTGTGTGTACCATAATAGATCCTTAGTGATGTGGACACTGAGGAACTTGACCCGTCGATGTGAATGGGGCTGTGCTCGGCTCTCCGTTTCCTGTAGTCCGCGATCAGCTCCTGAGGGAGAGGTTGTTGTCCTGGCACCACACTGCCAAGTCTCTGACTTAATCCCTATAGGCTGTCTCAGGGGATGAGGTCATTATATGAATCGGCTGGGCAAAAAACAAAAACATGCACCCCTTGGGATCCCCACACTCTTAGAAAAAAAGAGTTATTCGGCTGTCCCCATAGGAGAACCCTTTGGGGAAAGGGTTCTATATGGAACCCAATAAGGTTCTATCTCAGAGGGTTCTACATGGAACCCAAAATATTTCTATCTGGAACAAAAAGGGTTCTACCTTGAACCAAAAAGGGTTCCTCAAAGGGTTCTCCTATGGGGACAGCCAAAGAACCCTTTTAGGTTCTACATAGCACTAAGGTTCTACATTCTTCTAAGAGTGCAGGACCAAGTTTGGGAAACGCTGCTAAAGGCTGTCTAATCGCCGTCAGTGCTCAGACCTTCCACCGCCATGACAGCCCGTCAGGAAGTCCAGGATCCAGTTGCAGAGGGAGGTGTTTAGTCCTAGCTTAGTGATGAGCTTTGAGGGCACTATGGTGTTGAACGCTGAGCTGTAGTCAATGAATAGCATTCTCACGTAGGTGTTCCTTTTGTCCAGGTGGGAAAGGGCAGTTTGGAGTGCAATAGAGATTGCGTCATCTGTAGATCTGTTGGGGCGGTATGCAAATGGGAGTGGGTCCAGGGATGATGCTGTTGATGTGAGTCATGACCAGCCTTTCAAAGCATTTCATGGCTACAGAGGTGAGTGCTAAAGGGCCATTTAGACATGTTACCTTGGCGTTCTTTTTTTTAATTTTTTTTTATTTCACCTTTATTTAACCAGGTAGGTCAGTTGAGAACAAGTTCTCATTTGCAACTGCGACCTGGCCAAGACAAAGCAAAGCAGTGCGACAAAAAACAACACAGAGTTACACATTAAACAAACAGTCAAAAAACACAATAGACAATCTATATACAGAGTGCAAAATGTAGTGCAAAAATGCAGTAAGGTTAGGAGGTAGGACAATAAATAGACTATAGTGGTAAAATAAATTACAGAATTATCATCATTAACACAGGAATGAAGGATGTGCAAATTATGATGTGCAAATAGAGATACTGGAGTGCAAGATTAGTGAAAATAAACAAAAATAAATATGGGGATGAGGTAGTAGTGTGGGCTATTTACAGAAGGGCTATATACAGGTGCAGTGATCGATAAGCAGCTTTGACAACTGATGCTTAAAGTTATTGAGGGAGATAGGAACCTCTAGCTTCAATGATTTTTGCAATTCGTTCCAATCATTGGCAGCAGCGAACTGGAAGGAATGGCGGCCAAAGGAGGTGTTGGCTTTGGGGGTGACCAGTGAGATATACCTGCTGGAGCGCATGCTACGGGTGGGTGTTGCTATAGTGACCAGTGAGCTGAGATAGGGGGGGGATTTACCTAACAAAGACTTGTAGATGACCTGGAGCCAGTGGGTTTGGCGACGAATATATAATGAAGGCCAGCCAACGAGAGCATACAGGTCGCAGTGGTGGGTAGTGTATGGGGCTTTGGTGACAAAACGGATGGCACTGTGATAGACTACATCCAATTTGCTAAGTAGAGTGTTGGAGGCTAGTTTGTAAATGACATCGCCGAAATCAAGGATCGGTAGGATAGTCAGTTTTACAAGGGCATGTTTGGCAGCATGAGTGAAGGAGGCTTTGTTGCGAAATAGGAAGCCAATTCTGGATTTAATTTTGGATTGGAGATGGTTGATGTGAGTCTGGAAGTTGAGTTTATAGTCTAACCAGATGCCTAGGTATTTGTAGGTGTCCACATATTCTAATTCGGATCCATCGAGAGTAGTGATGATAGTCCGGTGGGCGGGTGCTGGCAGCGTACGATAGAAAAGCATGCACTTAGTTTTACTAGCGTTTAAGAGCAGTTGGAGGCCACGGAAGGAGTGTTGTATGGCATTGAAGCTTGATTGAAGGTTAGTAAACACAGTATCCAAAGAGGGGCCAGATGTATACAGAATGGTGTCATCTGCATAGAGATGGATCAGAGAGTCACCAGCAGCGAGAGCGACATCGTTGATGTATATAGAGAAAAGGGTTGGCCCAAGAATTGAACCCTGTGGCACCCCCATAGAGACTGCCAGAGGATCGGACAATAGGCCCTCCGATTTGACACACTGAACTCTGTCTGCAAAGTAGTTAGAGAACCAGGCAAGGCAGTCACTTGAGAAACCAAGGCTATTGAGTCTGCCAATAAGAATGCGGTGATTGACAGAGTCGAAAGCCTTGGCCAGGTCGATGAAAACGGCTGCACAGTACTGTCTTTTATCGATGGCGGTGATGATATCGTTCAGTACCTTGAGCGTAGCTGAGGTGCACCCATGACCAGCTCGGAAACCAGATTGCATAGCAGAGAAGGTACGGTGGGATTCGAAGTGGTCAGTTATCTGTTTGTTAACTTGGCTTTCGAAAACTTTAGAAAGGCAGGGCAGGATGGATATTGGTCTATAACAGTTTGGGTCTAGAGTGTCTCCTCCTTTGAAGAGGGGGATGACCGCGGCAGCCTTCCAATCTCTAGGGATCTCAGACGATACGAAAGAGAGGTTGAACAGGCTAGTGATAGGTGTTGCAACAATTTTGGCTGATAATTTCAGAAAGAGAGGGTCCAGATTATCTAGCCCAGCAGATTTGTAGGGGTCCAGACTTAGCAGCTCTTTCAGAACATCAGCCGTCTGGATTTGGGTGAAGGAGAAGCGGGGGGGGCTTGGGCAAGTAGCTGCCGAGGGTACAGAGCTGTTGGCCGGGGTAGGGGTAGCCAGGTGGAAAGCATGGCCAGCCGTAGCAAAATGCTTATTGAACTTTTCGATAATCGTGGATTTATCGGTGGTAACAGTGTTTCCGAGCCTCAATGCAGTGGGCAACTGGGAGGAGGTGCTCTTATTCTCCATGGACTTAACAGTGTCCCAGAACTTTTTGGAGTTAGTGCTACAGGAAGCAAATTTCTGTTTGAAAAAGCTGGCCTTTGCTTTTCTAACTGACTGTGTGTACTTGTTCCTGACTTCCCTGAATAGCTGCATATCGCGGGGGCTGTTCGATGCTAATGCAGTGCGCCACAGGATGTTTTTGTGTTGGTCTAGTGCAGTCAAGTCTGGGGTGAACCAAGGGCTATATCTATTCTTAGTTCTACGTTTTTTGAAAGGGGCATGCTTATTTAGGATGGTAAGGAAAGCACTTTTAAAGAACAACCAGGCGTCCTCTACTGACGGGATGAGGTCAATATCCTTCCAGGATACCTGGGCCAGATCTAATAGAAAGGCCTGCTCGCAAAAGTGTTTTAGGGAGCGTTTGACAGTGATAAGGGGTGGTCGTTTGACCGCTGACCCATTGCGAACGCAGGCGATGAGGCAGTGATCGCTGAGATCCTGGTTGAAAACAGAGGAGGTGTATTTGGAGGGCAAATTAGTCAGGATGATATCAATAATGGTACCCATGTTTACGGATTTTGGGTTGTACCTGGTGGGTTCCTTGATAATTTGTGTGAGATTGAGGGCATCTATCTTAGATTGAAGTACAGCCGGGGTGTTAAGCATATCCCAGTTTAAGTCACCTAACAGTACAAACTCTGAAGATAGATGGGGGGCAATCAATTCACATATGGAGTCTAGGGCACAGCTGGGGGGGGTCTGTAACAGGCGGCAACAGTGAGAGACTTATTTCTGGAAAGGTGGATTTTTAAGAGTAGAAGCTCAAACTGTTTGGGCACAGACCTGGACAGTATGACAGAACTCTGCAGGTTATCTCTGCAGTAGATTGCAACTCCGCCACCTTTGGCAGTTCTATCTTGACGGGAAATGTTGTAGTTGGGGATGGAAATTTCCGAATTTTTGGTAGCCTTCCTAAGCCAGGATTCTGACACAGCTAAGACATCCGGGTTGGCGGAGTGTGCTAAAGCAGTGAATAAATCAAACTTAGGGAGGAGGCTTCAAATGTTAACATGCATGAAACCAAGGCTTTTACGGTTACAGAAATCAACAAATGAGAGCGCCTGGGGAATAGGTGTAGTACTGGGGGTTATAGGACCTGGGTTTACCTCTACATCACCAGAGGAACAGAGGAGTAATAGAATCAATATTCGGCTGAAGGCTTTCAGAACTGGACGTCTAGTACATTGGCTACATAGAATAAAAGGAGCAGATTTCTGGGCGTGGTGGAATAGGTTGAGGGCATAATGTACAGACAAGGGTATGGTAGGATGTGAGTTCAGTGGAGGTAAACCTAGGCGTTGGGTAATGAAGAGAGAGGTTGCATCTCTGGAGACACCAGTTAAGCCAGGTGAGGTCTCCGCATGTGTGGGGGGAGGAACAAAGGAGCTATCAGAGGCCAGTTGAGCAGGACTGGGGGCTCTACAGTGAAATAAAACAATAAAATAGCAAAGTGGTGAGCCGAGGATCAATTCAATGGGCACGGCGTTCAGAGTGTTAGCAGGCTGGGCTAGCAGGCTGGGCTAGCAGGCTGGGCTAGCAGGCTGGGCTAGCAGGCTGGGCTAGCAGGCTGGGCTAGCAGGCCGGAGCTAGCAGGCCGGAGCTAGCAGATGGATCTTCGGCGACGTCGTAGAGGAGAACCCTGTTGAGACCACGTCGGACAATTACGTCGGCAGACCAGTCACGGTGGCTCGGTGGGGCTCCGTGTCGACAGTAGAGAGTAGCTAACACACGTCGGATGTCCGGGAGATGAGCCTAGCTCACGCTAGCATTGGTAGCGTGTAAACAATGGAGGTTAGCTGTAAACGTCGGTCACTCGAATGCAGCTAGCTAGCTGTGATGATCCGGTGTGGTGGTCCGGTACTTTCAGTGGAAATCCGGTGAAGTGGAAGGGAACGCAGTCCGATAAGCGCTGGGTTGGTAGCGCGCTGAGCAGACTGGCCAATGTTGTCCGAACTGAAAGCTGTCTGAGCAACAGAGCGGTAGTGAGGACCGCTAGCAGTGGTTAGCGATGGCTGGTTAGCAAGCTAGCTAGCAGGCTAACTTTTGACTGCGGTTCAGTTAAATAGTGGAAAAGCACGGATATTTGATCCGATATTTGATCAGTATCACGTTGGGTAAGGTGGCTTGCAGGAGGGGTAAATCGGGAACAAATAAAAATGTATGTAAAGACAAATTACAAACTACTACAAACTATTTAGACGGGACAACAAAAAAGCACGTCTACACTGTTACGCCATCTTGGGTTCTTGGGCACAGGGACTATGGGGGTCTGCTTGAAACATGTAGGTATTACAGACTGGGTCAGGGAGAGGCTGAAAATGTCAGTGAAGACACTTGCCAGCTGGTCAGCGCATGTTCTGAGTACGCGTCCTGGTAATCCATCTGGCCCTGCGGCTCAGCTACGGAGAGTGTGATCACACAGTCATCCGGAACAGCTGGTGCTCTCATGCATGCTTCAGTGTTGCTTGCCTCGAAGCTAGCATAGAATGCATTTAGCTCGTCTGGTAGGCTCGCGTCACTTGGCAGCTCGCGGCTGGGTCTCCCTTTGTAATCCATGATAGTTTGCAAGCCCTGCCACATCTGACGAGCATCAGAGCTGGGATAGTAGGATTCAATCTTAGTCCTGTATTGACACTTTGCCTGTTTAATGGCTCATTGGAGGTCAGAGCGGGATTTCTTATATCAAATTTTATTTATAAAGCCCTTTTTACATCAGCCGATGTCACAAAGTGCTATACAGAAACCCAGCCAAACAGCAAGCAATGCAGATGTAGAAGCACGGTGGCTAGGATAAACTCCCTAGAAAGGCAGGTGCGGTAGAAAGAGAGAGCGAGATGAAAACAGCAGGTCTGGGACAAGGTGGCAGGTCCAATGAACAGGTCAGGGTTCCATAACCGCAGGCAGAAGAGATGAAACCAGGACAGCTAGGAGTCATCAGGGCAGGTGGTCCTGAAGCATGGTCCTCCGGGTAGGCTCAGGTCCTCCGGGAGGGGAGGTAGAGTGGAAGAGAGACAGAAGAGGGAGCATAGTTAAATTCACACAAGACACCGGATAATAACATCAGATTTAACAAACTGACCCTAGCCCCCCAGCACATAAACTATTGCAGTATAGATACTGGAGGCTGAGACAGGGCGGGGGTCAGGAGACACTGTGGCCCCCTCCGACAATACCCCCGAACAGGGCCAACCAGGCAGGATATAACCCCACACCAATAGAGGGATATCAACAACCATCAACTTACTACCCTGAGACAAGGCCGAGTATAGCTCACGAAAGATCCCCTATACTGCACAAGCCAGAGGGGGGCGACAAACCAGAGAGGAAGTGACGCACCCCTCCTAGGGATGGCATGGAAAGCACCAGTAAGCCAGTGACTCAGCCCCCGTAATAGGGTCAGAGAAAGGGAATCCCAATGGAGAAACGGGAACCGGCCAGGCAGAGACAGCAAGGGTGGTTCGTCGCTCCAGAGCCTTGCCGTTCACCCTTGCACCCCTGGGACAGAATACACTCAATCATAGGACCTACTGAAGAGATGAGTCTTCAGTAAAGACTTAAAGGTTGAGACGGAGTCTCTCACATGGATAGGCAGACCATTCCATAGAAATTGAGCTCTATAGGAGAAAGCCCTGCCTCCAGCTGTTTGCTTAGAAATTCTAGGGACAGCGTCCGGATTAGTGTCCCGCTCATTAAAGACGGCAGCTCTAGCTCAGTGCGCATGTTTGTTATTTAAAAACTTTATTTAACTAGGCAAGTCAGTAAAGAACAAATTCTTATTTACAATGACGGCCAAACCTGGATGACGCTGGGCCAATTGTGCGCCGCCCTATGGGACTCCCAATCACGGCCGGATGTAATACAGCCTAGAATCGAACCAGGGTCTGTAGTGACGCCTTTAGCACTGAGATGCAGTACCTTAGACCGATGCGCCACTTGGGAAGTCCATGTTACCTGTAATCCATGGCTTCTGGTTGAGGTATGTACGTACGGTCACTATGGGGACGACGTCATAATATACAGTACTTTCAGCAAGTATTCACACCCCTTGACCTTTTCCACATTTTGTTGTGTTACGAAGTGGGATTGAAATAGATTTAAATTGACATTGTTTGTCAATGTTCTACACAAAATACTCTTCATGTGGAAGAGAAAAAAATAATAATATGTAATATAAAACACAGCTGTGTCTTTTTAGGTAAGTCTAAGAGCTTTGCACACCTGGATTTTACAATATTTGCACATTATTATTTTAAGCTCTGTCAAAGTGGTTGTATATGTATTTGTGTAATGAGGGAGAGTGTGGCGAAAGTGAGGTGTGCATAATTATTAGGCAGCTTCATTACCTCAGGTAAAATGGGACACATTTTCTTTTTTTTTTACTGACACTGAAAAGTCAGTATTCCAGAACTGAAACCTACCAGGAGTGTCCAGAAGTACAAGGTGTCAAGTGCTCAGAGACATGGCCAAGTTCAAGAAGGCTGAAACACGACCACCACTGAATAAGATCCACAAGTTGAAGCGTCAAGATTGGGCAAAGAAATAGGTTTTATGGACAGATGAAATGAGTGATTCTTGATGGAGCAGATGGATGGGCCGTGGCTCAGTAATGGACACTCAGCACCACTTGGAGTCAGGCGACAGCAAGGTGGAGGAGGGGTACTGGTATGGGCTGCTATCATTAAGGATGGAGGTAGTTGGACCTTTTCTGGTTGAAGATGGACCGAAACTCAACTCCCAAACCTACGGCCAGTTTCTGGAAGATACTTTCTTCAAGCAGTGGTACAGGAAGTCCTCAGCATTCAAGAAGGCCATGATCTTTATGCAGGACAATTCTCCATCACATGCATCCAAGTACTCCACTGCTTGGCTAGCCAGCAAGGGCCTCAAAGATGCCTGAATAATGACCTGGCCCCCTTCCTCACCTGACTTAATGGATGGAAGGCTGATGGCAGTTATTGAATAGAAGGGTGGCCATATTGGTCACTGAATATTGAATGTTATTTAATTGTCATTGTGTTACTTATTTGTTACACTTACTCTAAAAATTGAGAATAAACAAGTGAGTTGGGAGAAATTATTTTAATAATTTAGTTTAATAATTGTGCACACTAATAGTTGGCTAATAATTTTGGGGGGTGGATTATTTACTGCCCACACGTCGGCCTCTCTTACGCAGTCTTTTCGTTTTCCGAGTCTCGAGGAATAGGACCTGGTTCGGGGGGGGAGCAGTAGAACATCTTTATTCAAAATGAGGTCAGTGATCTCTGTTCTGATGTCCAGAAGCTCCATTCGGTCATAGGAAACAATGGTGGAAACATTATGTAAAATGTAAACATTTAAGAGCCCGTAAGACGGAAGCTATCCATTTCAGCACCATTCTTCTATTCATAGGTCACTGTCTAATGACCATTTTATCAAGTTCTTTCTCATTACCCGGTCATTTCTGTCCTGGAGGAGGACATCTAGGAAGAGGAGGTTGTGTCTGCGATGGAGGAGAGGCAGTTCTGGAGGACCCACTTTTCTTCCTGTCGGCGTTGACCCGATCCTAGATGATGTCAAATAAAGTGTTGAACTGATCACAAAACACATAACATTGAGACAACAGAGTTGGAAGTAGTAAGATAAGCAGCTCTAGCTTTGAGTTTCTGAGATGGAGGTCATGTGAAGACTGCGTGTGTGTGTGTGTGTGTTTCAGCGTTCTCTGGCATCTTCCCAAGGCATTCCAACCAAGTTGTAGGGAATTCAAACGCAGCCATCCTTCCTTCAGTTGCAGATATCAGTCCTTGTATGGGATAACTAGCAATGTTTCTAATGGTTGTATAAATAAAGTATCAAGTTTTAAATTGTGAGCGAGAGTTACGCCAATTCCTTCTCAAAACAATGTTGGCAGAATGTGTGGCCTTAGTGCCCTATGCATTAAATATGACTATTATGGCTAACTATTCTTTATATATCGTGCACTAGTTTTGACCAGGGCCCATAGGGAGCCATTTGGGACATAACCACAGTGACCGCTTGAATGGAAATTCACACTGCTGTGGACAGCAGCACTAAGCGGAGGGAGATTACTCAGAGAAAGACTAGAGCAGAGCAAGTAGCTAGATAACCGCCAATAACAATACTGTCTGGTCTGTCTTTCCTATGAGAATAGGCCAGTGACTAGACAGTGGCCATGAAAACATCCTACTAGAATCATGGATTCCAAGACAGACAGCTACAGTTGATTACATAATTTCCCCCAGTAACAATCCTTCCACTGCTAGGGAATCTGTGCCTGCATTCCAAATGGCTCCCTTCATATTGCACTACCTTTGACCAGGGCCCAGGGCACTGTATAGGGAATAGGGTGTCAATTGGAACACATGTTTCAGTCTGAGAGGGTGTGGCTTCTTTGCTATCTGATCAGAAAACCTTAGTCCTTTTATGGTTATTTAGCTCACTGTTAGTCACTGTGAATGAAGTGTTTTTGGTAGAGGCCTACCATAACTCTGGAATTTCTCTCCCATCAATTACACTGAAATTGCTAGCTGCTGTTAGTTAGCACTATAAATAGTGGCGTATTTAGAAATGTTATCTAATAATCGAGAAGGATATTATATTCAATATGAAAATGACGGTGGATGTACATTAGATTTACAATAAGTGACAGGAATGTAGGCAGTTAACACAGCTGACTTCTGTTTTCATTGAACAACCAGTGACACAGGAATGTTAATCATATTATGAAGAAGGCTAAACCTCTGTCCTGGAGTTGTTTGTCACATGTGCCGAATTGTTGTAGACCTTACAGTGAAAAGCTTACTGACAAGCCCTGAACCAACAATGCAGTTAAGAAAAAAAGTGTTCAAGTAAAAAATAGACAAGTAAAACATTTAAAATGATTAAAGAGCAGCAGTACAATAACAGTAGCGAGGCTCTATACAGGAAGTACCAGTACAGAGTCAATGTGAGGAGGCTATATACAGGAAGTACCGGTACAGAGTCAATGTGAGGAGGCTATATACAGGAAGTACTGGTACAGAGTCAATGTGAGGAGGCTATATACAGGAAGTACCGGTACAGAGTCAATGTGAGGAGGCTATATACAGGAAGTATTGGTACATAGTCAATGTGAGGAGGCTATATACAGGAAGTACTGGTACATAGTCAATGTGAGGAGGCTATATACAGGAAGTACTGGTACATAGTCAATGTGAGGAGGCTATATACAGGAAGTACTGGTACATAGTCAATGTGAGGAGGTTATATACAGGGGCGCCGTATGGGGGGGAAAAGTTAGGATGATTCTAAGGGCCTGTGACTGACAGGGGCCCTAAAATATTATTCCAGCATTAGGTAAAAACATTTTGGAGCCCAATGTTATATATTTTCATGGGGCCCAAAATCCCTGGAGGCTCCCCTGGTTATATACAGGAAGTACCAGTACAGAGTCAATGTGAGGAGGCTATATACAGGAAGTACCGGTACAGAGTCAATGTGAGGAGGCTATAGACAGAGAAAGACTAGGAGGTTATATACAGGAAGTACCAGTACAGAGTCAATGTGAGGAGGCTATATACAGGAAGTACCAGTACAGAGTCAATGTGAGGAGGCTATATACAGGAAGTACCGGTACAGAGTCAATGTGAGGAGGCTATATACAGGAAGTACCGGTACAGAGTCAATGTGAGGAGGCTATATACAGGAAGTACCAGTACAGAGTCAATGTGAGGAGGCTATATACAGGAAGTACCGGTACAGAGTCAATGTGAGGAGGTTATATACAGGAAGTACCGGTACAGAGTCAATGTGAGGAGGCTATATACAGGAAGTACCGGTACAGAGTCAATGTGAGGAGGCTATATACAGGAAGTACCGGTACATAGTCAATGTGAGGAGGCTATATACAGGAAGTACCAGTACAGAGTCAATGTGAGGAGGCTATATACAGGAAGTACCGGTACAGAGTCAATGTGAGGAGGCTATATACAGGAAGTACCGGTACAGAGTCAATGTGAGGAGGCTATATACAGGAAGTACCAGTACAGAGTCAATGTGAGGAGGCTATATACAGGAAGTACCGGTACAGAGTCAATGTGAGGAGGTTATATACAGGAAGTACCGGTACAGAGTCAATGTGAGGAGGCTATATACAGGAAGTACCGGTACAGAGTCAATGTGAGGAGGCTATATACAGGAAGTACCGGTACATAGTCAATGTGAGGAGGCTATATACAGGAAGTACCAGTACAGAGTCAATGTGAGGAGGCTATATACAGGAAGTACCGGTACAGAGTCAATGTGAGGAGGCTATATACAGGAAGTACCGGTACAGAGTCAATGTGAGGAGGTTATATACAGGAAGTACCGGTACAGAGTCAATGTGAGGAGGCTATATACAGGAAGTACCAGTACAGAGTCAATGTGAGGAGGCTATATACAGGAAGTACCGGTACAGAGTCAATGTGAGGAGGTTATATACAGGAAGTACCGGTACAGAGTCAATGTGAGGAGGCTATATACAGGAAGTACCGGTACAGAGTCAATGTGAGGAGGCTATATACAGGAATTACTGGTACAGAGTCAATGTGAGGAGGCTATATACAGGAAGTACCGGTACAGAGTCAATGTGAGGAGGCTATATACAGGAAGTATTGGTACATAGTCAATGTGAGGAGGCTATATACAGGAAGTACTGGTACATAGTCAATGTGAGGAGGCTATATACAGGAAGTACTGGTACATAGTCAATGTGAGGAGGCTATATACAGGAAGTACTGGTACATAGTCAATGTGAGGAGGTTATATACAGGGGCGCCGTATGGGGGGGAAAGTTAGGATGATTCTAAGGGCCTGTGACTGACAGGGGCCCTAAAATATTATTCCAGCATTAGGTAAAAACATTTTGGAGCCCAATGTTATATATTTTCATGGGGCCCAAAATCCCTGGAGGCTCCCCTGGTTATATACAGGAAGTACCAGTACAGAGTCAATGTGAGGAGGCTATATACAGGAAGTACCGGTACAGAGTCAATGTGAGGAGGCTATAGACAGAGAAAGACTAGGAGGTTATATACAGGAAGTACCAGTACAGAGTCAATGTGAGGAGGCTATATACAGGAAGTACCAGTACAGAGTCAATGTGAGGAGGCTATATACAGGAAGTACCGGTACAGAGTCAATGTGAGGAGGCTATATACAGGAAGTACCGGTACAGAGTCAATGTGAGGAGGCTATATACAGGAAGTACCGGTACAGAGTCAATGTGAGGAGGCTATATACAGGAAGTACCGGTACAGAGTCAATGTGAGGAGGTTATATACAGGAAGTACCGGTACAGAGTCAATGTGAGGAGGCTATATACAGGAAGTACCGGTACAGAGTCAATGTGAGGAGGCTATATACAGGAAGTACCGGTACATAGTCAATGTGAGGAGGCTATATACAGGAAGTACCGGTACAGAGTCAATGTGAGGAGGCTATATACAGGAAGTACCGGTACAGAGTCAATGTGAGGAGGCTATATACAGGAAGTACCGGTACAGAGTCAATGTGAGGAGGTTATATACAGGAAGTACCGGTACAGAGTCAATGTGAGGAGGCTATATACAGGAAGTACCGGTACAGAGTCAATGTGAGGAGGCTATATACAGGAAGTACCGGTACAGAGTCAATGTGAGGAGGCTATATACAGGAAGTACCGGTACAGAGTCAATGTGAGGAGGCTATATACAGGAAGTACCGGTACAGAGTCAATGTGAGGAGGTTATATACAGGAAGTACCGGTACAGAGTCAATGTGAGGAGGCTATATACAGGAAGTACCGGTACAGAGTCAATGTGAGGAGGCTATATACAGGAAGTACCGGTACATAGTCAATGTGAGGAGGCTATATACAGGAAGTACCGGTACAGAGTCAATGTGAGGAGGCTATATACAGGAAGTACCGGTACAGAGTCAATGTGAGGAGGCTATATACAGGAAGTACCGGTACAGAGTCAATGTGAGGAGGTTATATACAGGAAGTACCGGTACAGAGTCAATGTGAGGAGGCTATATACAGGAAGTACCGGTACAGAGTCAATGTGAGGAGGCTATATACAGGAAGTACCGGTACAGAGTCAATGTGAGGAGGTTATATACAGGAAGTACCGGTACAGAGTAAATGTGAGGAGGCTATAGACAGGAAGTACCGGTACAGAGTCAATGTGAGGAGGCTATATACAGGAAGCACCGGTACAGAGTCAATGTGAGGAGGCTATATACAGGAAGTACCAGTACAGAGTCAATGTGAGGAGGCTATATACAGGAAGTACCAGTACAGAGTCAATGTGCGGGGTTACAGGTTAGTCGAGGTAATTGAGGTAATATGTACATGTAGGTAGAGTTAAAGTGACTATGCTTAGATAATAAACAGAGTAGCAGCAGCGTAAAAGAGGAGGGGGGGGGGGACAGTGCAAATAGTCCAGGTAGCCATTTGATTAGCTGTTCAGAAGTCTTATGGCTTGGGGGTAGAAGCTGTTAATGAGCCTTTTAGACCTAGACTTGGCGCTCAGGTACGCTTGCTGTGTGGTAGCAAAGAGAACAGTCTATGACTGGGGTGCCTGGAGTCTTTGACAATTTTTAGGGCCTTCCTCTGACACCACCTGGTATAGAGGTCCTGGATGGCAGAAAGCTTGGCCCCAGTGATGTACTGGGCCGTACACACTACCCTCTGTAATGCCTTGCGGTCGGATGCCGAGCAGTTGCCATACAAGGCAGTGATGCAACCAGTCAGTATGCTCTCGATGGTGCAGCTTTAGAGCTTTGAGGATCTGAGGACCCATGCACATTGAAACCAAATGAAGTAAATTATGATGGCGTCTCATGGAGACATGCGCAGTTTGAGCTACTCCAGGAAGTGAAGTTGCAGGCTAGCTCAGTGCTGCCCCCTCTCATGGAGTAACTCAAGTTGAAGACCGATCAAGGTACTGCAGGCTGCCTTAGCAAAGAAATGATCCTTATAACTTCTAGTGTGCGATTTAAATAAATCGCTTTGTGTATTAGAAACAGTTATTGGTACCATGATTGTCTTCAAAACATTTGTATTTATTTACACAAAGACTGACATTTTTCCACTTCACTATAATGGTGGATCCTGTTTTCTGAAAACAATGCCTGCAGTACTGTGGTTGGCCTTGAACTTCCGCAGCTCAATGAGAAGAAGCAGTTATTCTCCCCGGGGTCTAACACATCTAACCATAGATTGGATTGGTCTGGTCTATAGATTGTTTTGGTCTAGCACGTCTAACCATAGATTGGTCTGGTCTAGCAGCATATATAACCATCATTATGTGTTCTGTATTCTCCAGTCTGTTCTTTCACTGCAGTGTTGAAGGTTCGTTGTCATGGTGACTTGGTACTGTGGGTGCAGAAACATTATCGATATCTCTTCAATTAGGCAAATGAAACGGAGAGACAGGAACTTCTGCTTGTGACAGAGGGGTTGGATGAGGACGGAGAGACAGGAACTTCTGCTTGTGACAGAGGGGTTGGATGAGGACGGAGAGAGAGGGGTTGGATGAGGACGGAGAGACAGGAACAATTATCATCCTTAACACAAACAATAATACATGTTTTAATGCACAACTCAAACAGCTGTTTGCCTGGCTTCAACAGATTGCCATGGTAATGCTGACACGTCACCAAGCTAAGCAGAGAATCTCACAGAAAAATCTAAGTCACTAACGCCAATAGAAATAAAATATGTTGTCTGAAGCCTTAGTCCTGAACAAGAGCCTCTTTATAGGACTGTGATCTTCAACAACAACCCAAATAAAATAAACAGGACTTATTTTTTATTTATGTTTTACATAAAAATAACATTTCTGCCTTATAAGACTAAATGACTAACTAGTAGTGCATTTACAATACCAATATTATTACTTATATTTTAAGATATTTTCATTATTAAAGCCATCTATGGTTTGATCGCAGAAGTGATGACAATTTCTAGAAGTTCCAGAATGCGTTGCTGCCATAGTAATATTGGACCAATCATTATCCAGCATGTTCTGATTGACAAACAGAGAGCCAAGCCCTCATTGTCACTGTGTCCTGCTCTTAGCAGAATACATGTCTCAATGTCCCAAGTCTCAGGTTACATCTTAACCCATAGAAAAGCCACCCTAAGGTGAGTCTCAGGTTACATCTTAACCCATAGAAAAGCCACCCTAAGGTGAGTCTCAGGTTACATCTTAACCCATAGAAAAGCCACCCTAAGTTACACTACCGTTCAAAAGTTTGGGGTCACTTAGAAATGTCCTTGTTTTTTAAAGAAAAGCAATTTTTTGGTCCATTAAAATAACATCAAATTGATCAGAAATACAGTGTACACATTGTTAATGTTGTAAATGACTATTGCAGCTGAAAACGGCAGATTTTTTATGGAATATCTACATAGGTGTACAGAGGCCCATTATCAGCAACCATCACTCCTGTGTTCCAATGGTACGTTGTGTTAGATAATCCAAGTTTATCATTTTAAAAGGCTAATTGATCATTAGAAAACCCTTTTGCAATTATGTTAGCACAGCTGAAAACTTTTGTGCTGATTAAAGAAGCAATAAAACTGGCCTTCTTTAGACTAGTTGTGTATCTGGAGCATCAGCATTTGTGGGTTTGATTACAGGCTCAAAATGGCCTGAAACAGAAATTGCCAAGAAACTGAAGATCTTGTACAACGCTGTGTACTATTCCCTTCACAGAACAGCGCAAACTGGCTCTAACCAGAATAGAAAGAGGAGTGGGAGGCCCCGGTGCACAACTGAGCAAGAGGACAAGTACATTAGTGTCTAGTTTGAAAAAAACAGACGCCTCACAAGTCCTCAACTGGCAGCTTCTTTAAATAGTACCCACAAAACAGTCTCAACGTCAACAGTGAAGAGGCGACTCCGGGATGCTGTCCTTCTAGGCAGAGTGGCAAAGTAAAAGCCATGTCTCAGACTGGCCAATAAAAAGAAAAGATTAAGATGGGCAAAAGAACAGACACTGGACAGAGGAAGATATGGCTTTTTCTTCAGCACCTCTCCTCAGGGACCCTCAGCTGTTCATGTATTTAATATATTCCAGAGCTAGCAGACCTGATTCAACTTGCCAACTAATCCTGAAGCCCTTGACTAGGTGAATCAGGAGAGGTTTGAAAACCACTGGGAAAAGGATGCAATCTGGGACAACATCAGTGATCACCTTCCCACGACAGGCGTCATCATCATGTCTTGAACTTCTTCTCTGATGGCGAGGTCTCCAACCCCTCCCCTGACCCTTGACCTCCTGACCCCAGGTGAATCCGTTTCAGCGCCACCTGGGCCGGGACCTGGCCTCTCTGAGAAGACAACCCTGCCTCTTCCTGGGTCCTAGTGTCTGTTTGTTTCACCTCTAAGGCCTCCCTCTCTCCCCTGGAGTCTGAGGACTCAAACAGGTCTGGAGACTCAAACAGGTCTGGAGCCAGACGGGCCCTGGAGTCTACTGGCACTTTAGTAATCTCAGTCTGGTCAGGGTTCTGCAGGCTGTTCACGCCAGGGCTGTGGTGATGTCTGGAGGGAGGGGAGACCCAGCTACTGCTGTCTTCCTCCTCCGGACTCTCCAAGCCCTCGGCCATCCTCTTTAAAGCAGCCCCCCCCACCTCCCAGGACTCTGTCCTCTGCTGCAGGGCGTCCTGAGCCAGAAGAGAGGTGATGAGGAGCCCCTCCTGCTCCACTCGGTCGTCCTGGCTGTCCAGAGACACTGCAGGGCTGCAACCGGCGAGTCTGCCAGAATTACTGGTACGTCTTCCCGTTTCCAAGCTCCTGCATTGGAGACCGATCTGGACTGAGTCCTGGTCCTGCTGCAGCTCCGTGGAGGATGCGGAGGAGGATGAGGAGGATGAGGCCTCATCAATGGAGATCTTTGGGTAGGAGGAGGAGTCGACCCCCCCGGGGTACAGGGACTGGGCGGACTCAGCGCGCACCCCACTGGGCTGGCAGGGGAAGTGCATGTGGCGCCTCCGGGCGGCGTTACGTTGCCTGGTTCTGGCCCTGCGGCGCTCCTGGTCCTCAGAGCTGGTGGAGGAGTTTGAGGAGGCCCCAGCAGGGGAGGAGGTGGGGCTGGAGAGGGTGGAGTTATCTTGGGGGCTGGGGGAGCGGGGGCGGGGCATGGGGTCTGGCCAGAACCCAGAGGAGTCAGAGTCCTCTCCCACCAGGTTTGATAAGAATGCAGACTGGTGATGTCGCTGATGACTTCTGGGCAGCAGCGGCTCCACCCCCTCTGGACGCTCCGCCCCCGATGCCTCGGGTGCAGCCAATGAGGAAGAGGAGGAGTGGTCCGAGTCGCCTGTAGCAGCAGCAGGACGCACAGGTGGAGCAGCACCAACCCCAGTCCCAACCAGGACCCCGGCGCCGTCTCTTATAGCCCGGGTGGAGCGTCGCCCCCTGGCGTGGAGCTGCAGGATGGCCCCCTCACTCAGGTCACTGTCTGAGTCCGAACTCCAGCCCTCGATCTCCCGACGCACCAGAGAGTCAAAGAAGGCCATCATACGAGGGTCCTCCTGGATGGACTGAGATGAAATAAGAAAGATGCAAATGTACTTAATTAACGTGTGAGTGTGTGTGTGTTACCTGTGAGACGTAGTCGTGCCTCAGGCCACTGCTGCTGTTCAGCACCAGACTGATATACTCCTCATGACTGTACAGACTCCTGGACTTATCCTCCACACAACCATCCAGGTCTCCCACACTCTCTGGCTGCTGGTAGGGGCTCCACGCCTGGGGGAGGGAGGAGAGGAGAGGAGGGCGGGAGGGAGGGAGAGGAGGGCGGGAGGGAGGGAGGAGAGGGCAGAGGTCAGGTTTAGATTGCACCTGGGCCTGTATAAGCTTTCAGACTTCTGGTACAGAACTAGAGTTACTATAGGGGAGACTAGAGTGATGAAGATGATGAACCGACTAGAGTGATGAAGATGAACCGACTAGAGGGATGAAGATGATGAACCAACTAGAGTGATGAAGATGATGAACCGACACTCATCTTCCTTCTCTACAAGACAGTGGACAAGATTTTCAGCAGTGGACAGATAGTGAAGGAGACAGTGGACAGATAGTGAAGGAGACAGTGGACAGATAGTGAAGGAGACAGTGGACAGATAGTGAAGGAGACAGTGGACAGATGTGATGATGAGCAGTCGGTCTTCACATTAGGCCCTTTGATTCATGAGGGACAGTGAATAATCATTACTCAAGACTTGAGACTCATACAGGGTGGAAAACCACCTAAAGAGGAATGGCTGGGTGTTACTAGCTATACCTTTTCAGAAGGGCTGATTAATTCACGCTGAGGTTATGATTCTGATGGCACGGTGAGCACCCACATTGTTGTCCTTTTCTTGCAACGAACAATTACCTTCAAGATTCTGTGCATTTTCTAAGTACTTAGACAACTGAACTGATGAACTTCAATCATGATTATATAATCAATTGACGTTCATTCAAGCATCGTGATGATGTAATGTTGATGTCATGAACCACTGATGAACCAGCCCTGCTGAATGAGAAGAAGAGGGCCTTCAATGAGGGACAAATTTAAATGCGTCCAGAGGGAGCTGAAGGGGGACAAGCTGAGGCAGAGCCAGGTGAGAGAGGTGTCACTGGCTTCAAAAAGTCAAACTGTGGGCAGACAGAGGGGACCCAGGACAGAGCCAATGAGCTGAACCAATTTTTTAACAGGTTCGATACTGGCCCTGTCCACCTTTAGTCTCCTGGGTCACGGACTACCTGACCGGTAGGCCACAATTTGTGCGACTACAGAGCTGTGTGTCAGAACGGGCAGTGAGCAACACAGGGGCCCCCCAGGGAACGGTCCTGTCCCCCTTCCTGTTCACCCTCTACACCTCAGACTTCAGATATAACTCTGAAACATGCCGCCTAAATACGTTCTTGGATGACTCCGCAATTGTAGGGTGCATCAGAGGTGGGCAGGAGGAGGAGTACAGGAGCACAATCAATGACTTTGTGTTGTGGTGTGAGCAGAACCACCTTCAGCTCAACATCAGCAAAACAAAGGAGATGGTGGTGGACTTCAGGAGAACCAAGGCCCAACCGACTTCAGTCCCTATACAGGAGATGGATGTGGAAATGGTTGGGTCATACAAGTTCCTGGGAGTCCATATGGACAACAGGCTGGAATGGGCTGGGGCAACAACATAAAGGCCGGTGATGCTTCTCAGGTAAATAAGCTGATCAGGAAGGCTAGCTCTGCTCTGGGGATTAGCCTTGACACTCTAGAGGAGGTGGCGGAGAGACGGATCCTGGCCAAACTGCTGGCCATCATGAACAACGTCACCCACCCTCTGCATGCCATGGTTATGATGCAGAGGAGTACCTTCAGTCACAGACTGATCCCACCACGGTGTGCCAGAGAGCGCTACAGGAGGTCCTTCCTGCCGGCGGCTATTAGACTATTTAATGCCTCACCAGGGTGCCGTGCCGTCGGCAACATAGACCTGGAACTGTTGGGGTGTTATGACCTAGTTTAACAATTATGCATCCATCCGTGAGTAACTCTGGTCTGTAATCACTCATTCACTCAGGACTTATTTATTCATTCAGGTCTATATATACATACTCATGTACAGTTATATCATATCACGTGCAATATTGTAAGTAATTCTTGGACTTAACTTACGTAGTCATTCACTCAAGACTGCATATTAGTATCCTGTCAGTTGTATCTTTTTTCATTGCTTTTAGTATATTGAATGTGCAATACGTGCATTTATCTGTAATTAAACCCTGCACTAAGGACTGTATTTTAAGGGAATTATTATTATTACCCTAAATGATATAATACACCACATTTAGCTATTTAAGTATCTCTTCCTGTCATTTACCTGTACAGTTAATGTAACCATGCAACATTTTAACTTACCTGTTCATTTAACCAGTCTGTATATTAAGTAAACTATTATTACCCTCACTTATATAATACACACTTTTAGCTATTTAAGTATTTCTCTGCCATCGACCTGTATAGTATAGTTAACCATGCAAATACTCCTTATTTATCTATATCAACTTGCAATATTTTTATCTATTTTATTTTACCTAACACTCTGTAACAATGTATAGTGTACATTCTATCCATCCATCCATCCATCCATCCATCCATCCATCCATCCATCCATCCATCCATCCATCCATCCATCCATCCATCCATCCATCCATCCATCCATCCATCTATCTATCTATCTATGATCAATAAAGTACCAATGACGTCATTACTGACCTTGATGACCTTCTCGACCCCAGAGGAGCAGATCATATAGGTGCTGGGGTTGAACCGGACCTGGTTCACGATTGAGCGGTGACCCTTTAGGACCATGAATGCGCCGTTCACCACACGACCCGGGTCTCCTGGAGGGATGAGATGGAATAATAGAGATTGTAACCTGTAACCACGTTTCCATCCAAACATTTCATGCGGATGAATTACCTGACGCATGAAAAAAAGTCAAGACTGGGCTGATGATGGAAACATCAACTTTATAAATGCAGACAGACAATTTGTTTTTTCGACAATATCTATTATTTGAGAAATGGCAGAAACGTCTTTATGTGCAAATATTGACATAATAACCATCATATGGAAGTAAACTAGGAGTCACTTGGCTTGATGATATAGTTTATTAGGCTACAGATTAAATGAGTTATGAACTTCACATTCTGGTGAAAGTGCTTGGTGAGGAGCTTGATGCTCCTTTCCAATAAATATCAAGGGTCTTCTTCTGGTGACATGATGATCGATGCTTGGCTGCCATTTGACAAATACAAAGAATAAATCGCTCATCCATAATAATCTCATAATATATCTGCGAGCTGATGAGAAAATGGACATATTTGCTATATAATAAGGTAAAACCAGCTGAAGAGTTGAAAATGCCTCCCAAGTGGCGCAGCGGTTTAAGGCACTGCATAGCAGTGGAAAGATGGCGCCAACACATTTTTATAATGTTTTATTTAACTAGGCAAGTCAGTTAAGAACAAATTCTTATTTACAATGACAGGGTCAGCCCCTGGAGCAAATGAGGGTTAAGTGCCTTGCTCAAGGACACAGACAGGTTTTTTCACCTTGTCGGCTCGGGTATTCAAACCAGCGACCTTTCGGTTACTGGCCCAATGCTTTAACCGCTAGGCTACCTGCCGCCCAAGAAAGGGCAGCCATGCTTCATTTTTTGTGTTATTACATACAATCGTAAAGAACTTTTGGATATCAGAGTGGCGTTAACTCACCAGCATTACGACCAAGAATACGACTTTCCCGAATTGGATCCTTTGTTCGTACCCCAACAGGGCAATTGAACCTATTCCAGAGGCTGATCCAAAACACTGTCGGCAGAGAAGTAGTATTCGGAGTGGACTTCTAGTTTGACTCACGAGGGGTGCACACCACCCACCGCTTCAGAGTATATTACTCACTAATGTCCAATCTCTGGATAATAAAGTTGACGAGCTCAGGGCGAGGATCTCCTTCCAGAGAGACATCAGGGATTGTAACATACTCTGTTTCACAGAAACATGTCTCTCTCGGGATATACTGTCTGAGTCCGTACAGCCAGTTGGGTTCTCAGTTCATCACGCAGACAGAAATAAAGATTTTTCCAGGAAAAAGAAGGGCGTGGGTATATATATGTTTCATTAACTACTCATGGTGTGATTGTAATAACATACAGAAACTCAAGTCCTTTTGTTCACCCGACCTAGAATACCTCACAATCAAATGCAGACCGTATTACCTCCCAAGAGAGTTCTCTTCGGTTATAGTCAAAGCCGTGTACATTTCCCCTCAAGCCAATACCACAACGGGCCTCAAAGAACTACACTGGACTCTATGCAAACTGGAAACCACATATCCTGAGGCCGCATTTATTGTAGCCGGGGATGTTAAGAAAGCTAATCTGAGGAAAACGCTACCGAAGTTCTACCAACTGACTATCACTTGCTCTGAGAAAACACTGGACCACTGCTACTCAACTTTTCGAAATGCCTACAAGGCCCTTCCCCAGCCTCCCTTCGGTAAATCTGATCACAACTCCTCCCTTCCTATAAGCAGAAACTCAAACAGGAAGTACCCGTGGACTATTCAACACTGGTCTGACCAATAGCAAGGCTGCCGGCCCAGACGGCATCCCTAGCCGCATCCTCAGCGCATGTAACCATTATAACCATGTATTGCTACTACTGTATCATCAAAGATATTATCCAAGTGAGTTTCAGAGAATCCTCAGAGCATGCACAGACCAGCTGGCTGGAGGGTTTACAGAGATATTCAACCTCACCCTGTCTGCTGTCCCCACTGGCTTCAAGATGGCCACCATTGTTCCTGTACCCAAGAATGCAAATGTAACTGAAATAAATGACTATCGCCCCGTAGCATCACTTCTGACATCACGAAGTGCTTTGAGAGACTAGTTAAGGATCATATCACCTCCACCTTACCTGCCATCCTAGACCCCCTTCAATTTGCTTACTGCCCCAATAGATCCACAGACGATGCAATCCCCATCGCACTGCCCCATCTGGACAAGAGGAATACCTACAGTTGAAGTCGGAAGTTTACATCCACTTAGGTTGAAGTCATTAAAACTAATTTTTAAACCACTCCACAGATGTCATGTTAACAAACTATAGTTTTGGCAAGTCGGTTAGGACATCTACTTTGTGCATGACAAGTAATTCTTCCAACAATTGTTTACAGACAGTTTATTTCACTTATAATTCACTATATCACAATTCCAGTGGGTCAGAAGTTTATATACACTAAGTTGACTTTGCCTTTAAACAGCTTGGCCAATTCAAGAAAATGATGTCATGGCTTAAGAAGCTTCTGATAGGCTAATTGACATCATTTGAGTCAACTGGAGGTGTACCTGTGGATGTATTTCAAGGCCTACCTTCAAACTCAGTGCATCTTTGCTCGACATCATGGGAAAATCAAAAGAAATCAGCCAAGATCTCTGAAAAAAGTCTGGTTCATCCTTGGGAGCAATTTCCAAACACCTGAAGGTACCACGTTCATATGTACAAACAATAGTACGCAAGTATAAACCCCATGGGACCCCGCAGCCGTCATACCGCTCAGGAAGGACACGCGTTCTGTCTCCTAGAGATGAGCGTACTTTGGTGCGAAAAGTGCAAATCAATCGCAGAACAACAACAAAGGACCTTGTGAAGATGCTGGAGGAAACAGGTACAAAAGTATCTATATCCACAGTATAACAAGTCCTATATCGACATAACCTGAAAGGCAGCTCAGCAAGGAAGAAGCCACTGCTCCAAAACCGCCATAAAAAAGCCAGCTACGGTTTGCAACTGCACAAGGGGAAAAAGGTCGTACTTTTTGGAGAAATTACTGCGTGGTCACGCCCCTGTACTTCAACTCCATCATCAAGTTTGCAGACGACAACAGTAGTAGGCCTGATTACCAACAACAACGACACAGCCTACAGGGAGGAGGTGAGGGCTCTGGGAGTGTGGTGCCAGGAAAATAACCTCTCACTCAATGTCAACAAAACAAAGGAGCTTCCGGGTTAAGCAAGCAGAGTATCAAGAAGCAGTGAGGCTTGGCAGAGTTGTGTTTCAATGGACGCAAGGCTCTCGACATTGGCTTCTCCCGAGTCCGTACGGGAGTTGCAGCGTTGGGACAAGACTAACTACCAACTGGATATCACGAAATTGGGGAGGAAAAATAGGTAAAAAGTAGAAAATGTGATACGGAAACACACACTCTTACCTTCTTCAGGATCCTTTGGGATTCTCCACATATAGAGGTTGAAGTCATCTGATCCAGACAAGATGTACTGGAGGAGAGATTAACACAGAGTTCACTAAGATTGCGTCTTAAAATGGCTCCCTATTCCCTATGTAGTGCACTACTTTTGACCAGAGCCCTGATTTAAAAAGTACTCCATAGGGAATAGGGAGCCATTTGGGATGTAATTTAAGACATAGTTCTCTAAAACAACACATCATCATGATGTTAAACTATTACATAATATTCTCTGCCCCCTGTTGATTAAAAGATAAGCTGTTATCAACAAATAATCTGCAAAACAAAAGCTGCTAGATAGTTAGGGAACATCTAAACCTAAACTTTATGGCCAGTCCATTTTGAGATAAGGGCCCATATTCATAAAACGCCTCTGAGTAAGAGAGCTGATCTAGGATCAGTTCATTTTTGTACTTTAGATCATATTGAATAAGATTACATAGAGGGGGATCTGATCCTAGATCAACATGATTTCGGGCGTAGATCTTCAGGATCCAGTTGTAGATACAGCAAACAGGCAGCACAGTTACAGACGGAGACAGAGATATTTATGACAAATCTCTTCTCCGAGGGAAGATAGAATTTGAGATGTGGTGTAACTTCTACAAAACACACTGAGCAGAAGTGTGTGATGTCTGTTGCCAGGCAATGAGGAGCCAAGCCAATGAAGCCTGAAGAGAAGAATTATTCAAAATGACCCAAAGACTGCGTCCCAAATGGCACCCTATTCCATATATAGTGCACTACTTTTGACCAGGATATTGAACTATGTAGGGAATAGGGTGCCATTTGGGACGCTGATATTGTTCTCTCACTAGGGTAATTACAGTAGTGTGGAAAAAGTACACCCCCTTTTTACATCTTTGGACAGATGGACATGTAATCTCCACTTCAACAGTATTGACAGATAAAGGAAACCCAATTTAACAAAACTTTGAAAATGTTATGCAATTAAAATAAACAAAAATGCCTTTTCCTTATGGGGAAAAAGTTAGTACACCCCTACCTTTACCATCACATAAAATGGCTACAATAAGAATTAGGTACCAAAACAAGTGCAAATGATTAGAAAACAGAGAGAAACTTAGGGAGGGTCCAGCCTTCCATAAAGATAAGAACATTGGTCTGGTTTGGTCTGAACCATATGGGTGTTTGGTAACACATCATTCAAAGATCAAGAGACCTACCTGAGGCCCTCAGAAGAAAGATTATTGATGCCCATGAGTCTGGGAGGGGTTACAAATCCATTTCCACCTCTCCCTCTTTCTTTGTTTAATTCTGGTCTCACACGCCACTGGTAGAATCCAACGGTGAAATCCCACCTGTTGCAGCACACTTCTGTTCTTTTACTGTAGAAGTGTCTTTTTTAGCTAGGTCTCCATATTGTGGACATAAACTAGACATGGTTGCAGAGTGATGTCATGTCTCATACGAGGAGGGCCTAGTCCCAAAAGTAGTGCACTATGTATGGAATTGGGTGGCATTTGGGATGCAGTCCTGATCCTACTGCAGAACTCCTTCAGGAAAACCATACTTTATAATGTCTCTATGGGGACAGACTTCCTCTTACCAGAATAAAAAAAACAATAGTCTGTGGTTTAGGTTGTGGGTTCAAGTCCCACAGGGATCACATACTGAAAATGTATGCACTCACTGTACTGTAAGTCGCTTTGGATAAAGTTGTCTGCTAATTGACATATATATTATACATATACTGTATATATACACACACACACACACACACACACACATATATACAGTGCCTTCGGAAGGTATTCAGACCTTGACCTTCTCCAACATTTTTTACATTACAGCCTTATTCTAAAATGGATTTAATTAATTGTTTTCCCTTATCAATCTACCCACAATACCCCATAATGACAAAGCAAAAACAGGTTTTTAGAAATGTTTGCTAACTCAGTACTTTGTTGAAGCACATTGGGCAGCGATTACAGCCTCAAGTCTTCTTGGGTATGACACTACAAGCTTGGCACACCTGTATTTGGGGAGTTTCTCCCATTCTTCTCTGCAGATCCTCTCAAGCTCTGTCAGGTTGGATGGGGAGCGTTGCTGCACAGCTATTTTCTGGTCTCTCCAGCGATGTTTGATCAGGTTTAAGTCCGGGCTCTGGCTGGGTCACTCAAGGACATTCAGAGACTTGTCCCGAAGCCACTCCTGCATTGTCTTGACTGTGTGCTTAGGGTTGTTGTCCTGTTGGAAGGTGAACCTTTGCCCCAGTCTGAGGTCCGGAGCAGGTTTTCATCAAGGATCTCTCTGTACTTTGCTCCGTTCATCTTTCCCTCGATCCTGACTAGTCTCCCAGTCCCTGAAAAACATCCCCACATCATGATGCTGCCACCACCATGCTTCCCCGTAGGGATGGTTCCAGGTTTCCTCCAGACGTGATTCTTGGCATTCAGGCCAAAGAGTTCAATCTTGGTTTCATCAGACCAGAGAAAATTGTTTCTCAAGGTCTGAGAGTCTTTAGGTGCCTTTTGGCAAACTCCAAGTGGGCCATCATGTGCCTTTTACCGAAGAGTGGCTTTCATCTGGCCACTCTACCATAAAGGCCTGAATGTGGTGTGCTGCAGAGATGGTTGTCCTTCTGGAAGGTTCTCCCATCTTCACAGAGGAACTCTGGAGCTCTGTCCGAGTGACCATAAGGCTCTTTGTTATCTCCCTGACCAAGGCCCTTCTCCCTAGGGAGTCCAAACTTCTTCCATTTAAGAATGATTGAGGCCACTGTGTTCTACAGATAATTCCTTCAACCTAATGGCTTGGTTTTTGCTCTGACATGCACTGTCAACTGTGGGATCTTATATAGACAGGTGTGTGCCTTTCCAAATCATGTCTAATCAATTCAATTTACCACAGGTGAACTCCAATGTCATTTACCTGTACAGTTAATGTAACCATGCAAATATTCACTTACCTGTTCATTTAACCAGACTGTATATTAAGTAAACTATTATTACCCTCACTTATATCATACGCACATTTAGCTATTTAAGTATTTCTCTGCCATCGACCTGTATAGTATAGTTAACCATGCAAATACTCCTTATTTATCTATATCAACTTGCAATATTTTTTTATTTTTTTTTTCACCTAACACTCCACCAATGTATAGTGTACATATTCAGCCAACCACCCATACTATGCAATGTCTTTTTATAGCTTTTTTGCACTCCAGACATCTTGTATTTCTATACTTTTTCATACTGCCGCTCTATGTATCATGTATCGGTCTTTTGTGTATTTTCGTTCTGGCATTTTGCACCTGCCCTGTGTTTTTTTCGTAGCTGCTTGACAAAGAAATTTCCCCCTCAGGGATCAATAAAGTATCAATCAATCAAGTTGTAAAAATGGAAACAGGGTGCACCCGAGTTCAATTTCGAGTCTCATTGGAAAGGGTCTGAATACTTATGTAAATAAAGTATGTATTTTATTTGTAATAGATTTGAAAACATTTGTAAAAACTTGTTTTCGATTTGTCATTATGGGGTATTGTGTGTAGATGGCTGAGTTTTTATTTTATTTAATCCATTTTAGAATAAGGTTGTAACGTAACAAATTGTGGAAAAAGTAAAGGGGTCTGAATACTTTTGACCAGGGCCCATAGGGCTGTACAAGCTGTACGGGGTACACTACCTAGGGAATAGGGTGGCATTTGGGATGCATCAACAGTCCCGAGGCTCACCTGGTCCTTGTCTCCAGCGAAGCAGCAGCTCTTCATGGTACAGGAGTTGAAGTAGCCCTGGTTGTCGAACTGGAAGCTGGGTAGGCGGGAGTGTAGGTCATAGAGGACTGGAGGTAGCCTGCGACGAAGGGCCAGGAGCTGGGTCCCCGTGCTGTTGAAACGCACCGACATAGCACTCTGGAGGGTCATGCTGCCACCATACCGCAGCAGAGAACTGGGACAGAGGAGACAGAAATGGCAGATGGATTAGGAAGGATAAGGAGGAGCTGGGTTCCTCTCTAGGTTTCTTCCTTCAAGGGAGTTTTTCCTGGCCACTGTGCTTGCTCTTTGGGGTCTAGGCCGACTGTGACAGCTGCTGATGTAAAAAGGGCTTTCTAAAATAAATGTGGCTGACAAATTGGTGGATAAAAAAAATAACAGTGCCCTCTGGTGGACAAACTGGGTAAAACAGATGCTGGATTACAGCCTGAAAGTTCTGAGTGTGACAGTTAACAGAAGCCTCACGTGCGAGGCTTGCGGATGTCCCAGAGCCCCACCCCCTCCTTGGAGTTAGCTGTAGCCAGCAGTCTGGGCTCTGCAGGGTTGAACATGACACTGTGGAATGCTGACGGGTAGTTGGCCAGACAAAAGGGCTCTGAAAAACACAGGGAGGGACATGGTGACATGGTTATTGATCAGGGGGAGGCGTATTGCAATATGTTTTATATACAGTAATACACTGAAAATAACCTTTTATATGCAATAAAACACTGAAAATACACTTTTATTCTGAAGAAAAAAATATAAAATGCAACATGTAAAGTGTTGGTCCCATGTTTCATGAGCTGTAATTACAAGATCCCAGAAATGTTCCATATGCACAAAAAGCTAATTTCTATAAAATGTTTTGCACAGATTTGTTTACATCCCTGAGCATTGCTCCTTTGCCATGATAATACATCCACTTGACAGGTGTGGCATATCAAGAAGCTGATTAAACAGCACGATCATTACACAGGTGTACCTTGTGCTGGGAACAATAAAAGGCCACTAAAATGTGCAGAACACAATGCTACAGATGTCTCAAGTTAAGGGAGCATGCAACTTGCATTCAGACTGCAGGAATGTCCACCAGAGCTGTTGCTAGAGAATTGAATGTTCATTTCTCTACCATAAGCCGCCTACAACGTTATTTTAGAATTTGGCAGTAAGTCCAACCATCCTCACAACCGCAGACTACGTGTAACCACGCCAGCTCAGTACCTCCACACCCGGCTTCTTCACCTGCTGGATCGTCTGAGACCAGCCTTCCGGACAGCTGATAAAATTGAGGAGAATTTCTATCTGTAATAAAGCCCTTTTGTGGGGGAAAAACTCATTCTGATTGGCTGGGCCTTGCTCACCAGTCAGTGGGCCCGTCTCCCAAGTGGGTGGGCATATGGCCTCCCAGGCCCACCCATGGCTGTGCCCCTGCCTAGTCATGTGAAATCCATAGATTAGGGCCTAATGAATTTATGTCAATTGACTGATTTCCTTCTATGAACTGTAACTCAGCGTTGAAATTGTTAGATGTTGCGTTTATATTTTTGTTCAGTATATTATTACCTCCGTGTGGTGGCTGCCGTGTGTCCCAGATGAGAACCCGTCCGTCGTCAGAGGAGCTGGCAAACACATTGTCGTTAACCGGGCTGACTGACAGGCCGTACACTGCATCATCATGGAGGAACACGTTCAAAGTCTCACCTCTTGAAGAACAGAACACAGCCATTGTTACAATAGCAAAGTCAATATCTGTGTCAATATTTCCCTGATATAGACTATATAAGGATATGTGTGTTATCTAAATGCGGTTTCAGACTATGTTCCAATGCCCATATACTAACCTACCACTTAGAATGAAGCCCTGTATCAATACTAACCTACCACTTAGAATGAAGCCCTGTATCCATACTAACACTAACCTACCACTTAGACTGAAGCCCTGTATCAATACTAACCTACCACTTAGAATGAAGCCCTGTATCAATACTAACCTACCACTTAGACTGAAGCCCTGTATCAACACTAACCTACCACTTAGACTGAAGCCCTGTATCAACACTAACACTAACCTACCACTTAGACTAAAGCCCTGTATCAATATGAACCTACCACTTAGACTGAAGCCCTGTATCAACACTAACACTGACCTACCATTTAGAATGAATCCCTGTATCAATACTAACCTACCACTTAGACTGAAGCCCTGTATCAATACTAACACTAACCTACCACTTAGACTGAAGCCCTGTATCAATACTAACACTAACCTACCACTTAGACTGAAGCCCTGTATCAATACTAACCTACCACTTAGACTGAAGCCCTGTATCAATACTAACACTAACCTACCACTTAGACTGAAGCCCTGTATCAATACTAACACTAACCTACCACTTAGACTGAAGCCCTGTATCAATACTAACACTAACCTACCACTTAGACTGAAGCCCTGTATCAATACTAACACTAACCTACCACTTAGACTGAAGCCCTGTATCAATACTAACACTAACCTACCACTTAGACTGAAGCCCTGTATCAATACTAACCTACCACTTAGACTGAAGCCCTGTATCAATACTAACCTACCACTTAGACTGAAGCCCTGTATCAATACTAACACTAACCTACCACTTAGACTGAAGCCCTGTATCAATACTAACACTAACCTACCACTTAGACTGAAGCCCTGTATCAATACTAACACTAACCTACCACTTAGACTGAGGCCCTGTATCAATACTAACCTACCACTTAGACTGAAGCCCTGTATCAATACTAGAGCTTGTGTGATACTGCAGGCGATTTAACAACAGCTAAAGTGCATGAATTAATATTTGTCTGGACGTTGGTGAATATGTTATTACCGCGGTCAAGTTAATTAGCTTACTTCGTGAACATTAAATCAAAGATTCCTGAGGTAAGTTTTGATTGTTTGTTAAAATGAAGCAAAATCAGGAACATGAAAATGGCCTCTATTTAAAAGATTACTTATTTCGATGTTCAAATGTGTGTGGGGTTAAAGGTGGAATGCCTGGTCAAGTGCACAACAAACACTTCCTGATTTCTCAATAAGATGGTATGAAGCAAGGGTGTGAATAGTAGACATGTAAATATATCCTTTCAAATCAAATCAAATTTATTATATTTGTCACATGCACCAAATACAACAGGTGTAGATCTTAAAGTGAAATACTTAACCAACAATGCTTTAAAGATGTTAAGAAAAAAACTATAGAAAATAAAAATAATTGAACAGCAGCAGTAAGATAACAATAGCGAGGCTTTATACTGGGGTACCGGTACAGAGTCAATGTGAGGGGGAACCGGTTAGTCAAGGTAATATATATACTACCGTTCAAAGGTTTGGGGTCACTTAGAAATTCTTGTTTTTGAAAGAAAAGCACATTTTCTGTCCATTAAAATAACATCAAATTGATCAGAAATACAGTGTAGACATTGTTAATGTTGTAAATGACTATTGTATCAGTAACCATCACTCCTGTGTTCCAATGGCACGTTGTGTTAGCTAATCCAAGTTTATCATTTTAAAAGGCTCATTTGATCATTAGAAAACACTGTTGCAATTATGTTAGCACAGCTGAAAACTGTTGTGCTGATTAAAGAAGCAATAAAACTGGCCTTCTTTAGACTAGTTGAGTATCTGGAGCATCAGCATTTGTGGGTTCGATTACAGGCTCAAAATGGCCAGAAACAAAGAACTTTCTTCTGAAAGTCTATTCTTGTTCTGAGAAATGAAGACTATTCCATGCGAGAAATTGCCAAGAAACTGAAGATCTCGTACAACGCTGTGTACTACTCCCTTCACAGAACAGCGCAAACTGGCTCTAACTAGAATAGAAAGAGGAGTGGGAGGCCCCGGTGCACAACTGAGCAAGAGGACAAGTACATTAGTGTCTAGTTTGAGAAACAGACACCTCACAAGTCCTCAACTGGCAGCTTCATTAAATAGTACCCACAAAACACCAGTCTCAACGTCAACAGTGAAGAGGTGACTCCGGGATGCTGGCCTTCTAGGCAGAGTTGCAAACCATCACCAGGCTTTGGTGGTGGTAAAGTGGGAGATTTGTACAGGGTAAAAGGGATCTTGAAGAAGGAAGGCTATCACTCCATTTTGCAACGCCATGCCATACCCTGTGGACGGAGCTTAATTGGAGCCAATTTCCTCCTACAACAGGACAATGACCCAAAGCACAGCTACAAACTATGCAAGAACTATTTAGGGAAGATGCAGTCAGCTGGTATTCTGTCTATAATGGAGTGTCCAGCACAGTCACCGGATCTCAACCCTATTGAGCTGTTGTGGGAGCAGCTTGACCGTATGGTACGTAAGAAGTGCCCATCAAGCCAATCAAACTTGTGGTAGGTGCTTCAGGAAGCATGGTGTGAAATCTCTTCAGATTAACTCAACAAATTAACAACTAGAATGGCAAAGGTCTGCAAGGCTGTAATTGCTGCAAATGGAGGATTCTTTGACAAAAGCCAAGTTTGAAGGACACAATTATTATTTCAATTAAAAATCATTATTTATAACCTTGTCAACGTCTTGACTATATTTCCTATTCATTTTGCAACTCATTTCATGTATGTTTTCATGGAAAACAAGGACATTTCTAAGTTACCCCAAACTTTTGAACGGTAGTGTACATGTAGGTATAGTTAAAGTGACTATGCATAGATAATAAACAGAGAGTAGCAGCAGCATAAAAGAGGGGTATGGTAGCCCTTTGTTTGGCTGTTCAGAAGTATTATGGCTTGGGGGTAGAAGCTGTTAAGAAGCCTTGGCGCTCCGGTAGCACTTGCCGTGCGGTAGCAGAGAGAACAGTCTATGACTAGGGTGACTGGAGTCTTTGACCATTTCTAGGGCCTTCCTCTGACACCGCCTGGTATAGACATCCTGGATGGCAGGAAGCTTGTACTAGGCTGTACGAACTACCCTCTGTAGTGCCTTGCGGTCAGAGGCCGAGCAGTTGCCATACCAGGCAATGATGCAACCAGTCAGGATGCGCTCGATGATGCAGCTGTAGAACCTTTTGAGGACCTGAGGACCCATGCCAAATCTTTTCAGTCTCCTGAGGGGGAATAAGCTTTGTCGTGCCCTCTTCACGACTGTCTTAGTGTGTTTGGACCATGATAGTTTGTTGGTGATGTGGACACCAAGAAGCTCTCAACCTGCTCCACTGCAGCCCCGTCGATGAGAATGGGGGCGTGCTCGGACTTCCTTTTCCTGTAGTCCACAATCTCCTTTTGTCTTGATCACATTGAGGGAGAGGTTGTTGTCCTAGCACCACACGGACAGGTCTCTGACCTCCTCCCTATAGGCTCTCATTGTTGTCGGTGATCAGGCCTACCACCGTTGTGTCATCGGCAAACTTGATGATGGTGTTGGAGTCGTGCCTGGCTATGCAGTCATGAGTGAACAGGGAGTACAGGAGGGGACTGAGCACGCACCCCTGAGGGGCCCCAATGTTGTGGATGTGTTGTTACCTACCCTTACCACCTGGGGGCGGCCCGTAAGGAAGTCCAGGACCCAGTTGCAGAGGGAGGTGTTTAATCCCAGAGTCCTTAGATTAGTGATGAGCTTTGAGGGCACTATAGTGTTGAACACTGAGCTGTAGTCAATGAACAGCATTCTCACATAGGTGTTCCTTTTGTCCAGGTGGGAAAGGGCAGTGTTGAGTGCAATAGAGATTGCATCATCTGTGGATCTGTTGGAGCAGTATGCATATTGGAGTGGGCCTAGGGTTATTGGGATAATGGTTTTGATGGGAGCCATGAACAGCCTTTCAAAACACTTCATGGCTACAGACGTGAGTGCTACGGGTCGTAGTCATTTAGGCAGGTTACCTTGGTATTCTTGGGCACAGGGACTATGGTGGTCTGCTTGAAACATGTTGGTATTACAAACTCAGTCAGGGACAGGTTGAAAAATGTCAGTGAAGACACTTGCCAGTTGGTCAGCGCATGCTCAGAGTACACGTCCTGATAATCCATCTGGCCCAGAGGCCTTGTGAATGTTGACCTGTTTAAAGATCTTGCTCACATCGGCTACAGAGAGCGTGATCACAGTCGTCCAGAACAGCTGATGCGCTCATGCATGTTTCAGTGTTGCTTGCCTCGAAGTGAGCATAGAAGTGATTTAGCTTGATTGGTAGGCCCGTGTCACTGGGCAGCTCGCGGCTGTGCTTCCCTTTGTAGTCTGTAATAGTTTGCAAGCCCTGCCACATCCGACGAACGTCGGAGCCGCTGTAGTACGATTCAATCTTAGTCATGTATTGATGCTTTGACTGTTTGATGGTTCATCGGAGGGCATAGCGGGATTTCTTATAAGAGTTCCGCTCCATGAAAGCGGCAGCTCTACCCTTTAGCTCAGTGCGGATGTTGCCTGTAATCCATGGCTTCTGGTTGGGGTATGTACGTACGGTTACTGTGGGGATGACGTCATCGATGCACTTATTGATGAAGTCAGTGACTGATGTGGTATACTCCTCAATGGAAGAATCCCGGAACATATTCCAGTCTGTGCTAGCAAAACAGTCCTGTTGCTTAGCATCTGCTTCATCTGACCACTTCACTGTTTACAGGTCTCCAGCTACCAAGATCAGCCTGATAGGGTGTTGTGGGTGTCATTGTAAATAAGAATGTGTTCTTAACTGACTTGCCTAGGTAAATAAAATACAAAATAAAACCAATGCATGTGTCGTGCTTTAGGCCCAGTCTAGACTCTGGACAGTAGGGCCTAGAGGTTGTTTCTGGACAGGCCATGGGTATTATGGGAGCTCAGTCAGTCTGGCACTGTCAACAACATTCGTTACATCCGCTCGCCTCGTCTCCTTCTCAAAACCCATTGGATGAGAAGGTCAGAGGTTCCTCCCCTCTCACCATCTAATCCAATGGGTTTTGAGAAAAAGGGGAAGAGAGAGGGTGTGAGGAATGAAGAACATGCAAATGAGATTGTCCCCTTGTTTCCTCACCTCCTTCTCAAAGCACATTGGAGGAGAGGAGGGAAGGTTCCTCCCCTTGGGCTCCAATACACTATCAAGGAGTGGAGGAAACGAGGACAGAGGAAACAAGAATGTGATGTCTGGTTCACACACAGCTTGAATAGTTTACTGATAATAATAATAGCCAATAATGACATCATTATAATTGTCAATTATTTTGTTGACAGAACCCATCATTATATTATATAAAATATACAGAAACGCTGTTGTTTCTCTTTTTCTTTCTTCTGGAAGGTTTAGCATGGCTATAGATTATAGAGAAGTTGACCAAAGCACAAACAGACCTGGCTACTAGACATGACATGTAGACGCTTTGTTGTTGCTAGGAGTTATGGTCTCATTGTGCCTATCTAGACTATTATTCCTGGAACTACACGTGGAGCTGCAAGAAAATCATATTTAAATGTATATCAAACCATTTTTAAAAAATGTTGACCCTGATGTTGGCCCCTTTATTTATAGAAAGAAAAAAGTATTCTAAGTAGCAAGCTGGAGTGGGAACCAATGTCTGCATTAATGTCTTGCTGGTATATGGGGAGAAGAGTTGTCATTTCATAAAAACATAATTTGTGACAAAAGTAAAATGCATCAGGAGTATTTCAGACAGAGTAGACACAGTTCCAAGGAGAAGCAGCATGGGGTGGAAGGAGCTGGAGAAGACTGTCCAGAGTGAGATGGAGGAATCGTTGTGACGGGCCTAAGTACATACACACTGATGAAGACTGAAAATAATATACTCACCGCTCTACATCATGAAGGATGACCTGTTCATCGTTGCCTTTAAAAAAAGAGACAACAAAGACCCACATGAATTAGGCTGAGGGTTGTATTAGGCTGAGGGTTGTATTAGGCTGAGGGT
Source organism: Thymallus thymallus (assembly GCA_023634145.1). Classification (NCBI taxonomy): domain Eukaryota; kingdom Metazoa; phylum Chordata; class Actinopteri; order Salmoniformes; family Salmonidae; genus Thymallus; species Thymallus thymallus. Next base: position 3,019,054 of record CM042405.1, read on the forward strand.
TGTATTAGGCTGAGGGTTGTATTAGGCTGAGGGTTGTATTAGGCTGAGGGTTGTATTAGGCTGAGGGTTGTACTTGGGAGTTCTACCCATAGAATGCTAAATCTAACCTCTATAGTAACTTTCGTTGAAGGGTATATCCTAGGGATGAAACGATTACCGGTTTCACGATAAACCACGTTAAAATTCCTGACGGTTAGTATTATCGTTTCAAATTGCAATTATCATTAAAACCGTGTTTGATTACCACGGTTTGAAAAACTCAAGGTAAATACTGTCCAGCATCAACCAAAGTTAGCACCAGTCTGACTCAGCGCAGCAGCAACGTGGGTTTGGTTTGGAGTGGAAACATGGCGGAAGGCAGTGATCGGAGATTCTTCAGCCTTCTAACAGGACCAAATCTAAGGTGTGGTCGTATTTTGGGTTTTACAAGATTGCCGAGGGAAACTTAATAGAAGATGTTCACCCGGTCTGCAGAACATGCACAAAAAAACAACCATTCGCTGCCAAAGGCGGCTCCAGTGGGCATGTGCACACAAACACTGGACTATTGAGGAGCGGAAAAACATCGCCTGGAACAAGACAGCGAGTTCAGTTTACTTGAGTGGCCTGCAGTCCCCAGACCTCCACCCAATACAGCAGGGTGTCAAGCTCATTCCATGCAGGGCCGAGTGTCTACAGGTTTTTGTTTTTAGTTTAGTTAAGACCTAGACAACCAGGTGAGGGAAGTTTCTTACAGTGACCTTAACTTATTAATCAAGGACAAGGGAAGAACGAAACCCCGCAGACACTCGGACCTCCGTGGCATGAGTTTGACACCTGTACATTACAGCATATTTGGCGTAACAGTGCAGACGTATTTTTTGTTCGTCCCGTCTCATGTAAATAGTTTGTAATAGTTTGTAAATTGTCTTTCCACACATTTGTATTTATTTATTTTGTTCCCGATTTACCTCTCCTGCAACCCACCTTACCCAACGTGAAACGGATCTATTATCCTTACTTTTCATTCTTTTAACTGAACCGCAGTCAGAAGCTAGTCTGCTAGCTAGCTTGCTAACTAGCTTCTAGCCATCGCTAACCACTGCTAGCGGTCCCTCACCACTGCTATGCCTGCATCAGACAGCTTTTAGTTCGGACATTATCGGCCAGTCTGCACAGCGCGCTACCAACCCAGAGCATATCGGACTGCGTTCCCTTCCATTTCACCGGATTTCCACTGAAATCACAGGACCATCACACCGGATCATCACAGCTAGCTAGCTGCAATCGAGTGACCGACGTTTTTGGCTAACCTCCATTGTTTGTTTACATCCTACCTATGCTAGCGTGAGCTAGGCTCATCTCCCGGACAGCCGACGTGTGCTAGCTACTCTCCCGGGCTCCAGTACCTTGTCAACCTGCCTGGACCTTTCTACTGTCGACACGGAACCCCACCGAGCCACCGTGACTGGTCTGCCGACGTAATTGTCCGACGTGGTCTCAACAGGGTTCTCCTCTGCGACGTCGCCGAAGATCCATCTGCTAGCCCGGCCTGCTAACACTCTGAACACTGTGCCTCCTGGCTTGCCTAGTGCAGCGCCCATTGAATTCTGCTCTCTGGCTGGCCTCTTTGCTGCTCATCGGACCCTATGATTGCTCAGCTTCACAGCTGATGTCTGCAGGACTGTCTGGTTATACGGTATTTCTTTCTGTTTAACTGCCAGGCCTCAGGTCCTGTGTGTAGCATATGACATTTTTCTCTAACTGACCCTCTTTGTCCATTCATCGCCATTACCCGTCGTTGCCTTAGCCCTCTTAATTAACATTTTTTTTTTTTTTTTTTTTTTTTTTTTTTTTTAATTTTAATTTTTGTCCCTCATTAACTGTTTGTTTTTATGCCCCTTTATTTCAATATGCCTTGTCTTTTGTTGTTTAGGTTAGCTATTATTGTTTTATTTCACTGTAGAGCCCCCAGTCCTGCTCAACTGGCCTCTGATAGCTCCTTTGTCCCTCCCCCCACACATGCGGAGACCTCACCTAGCTTAAATGGTGTCTCCAGAGATGCAACCTCTCTCTTCATTACCCAACGCCTAGGTTTACCTCCACTGAACTCACACCCTACGATACCCTTGTCTGTACATTATGCCCTCAATCTATTCCACCACGCACAGAAATCTGCTCCTTTTATTCAATGTACCCAACGTACTAGACGTCCTGTTCTTAAAGCCCTTAGTAGAATACTGATTCTATTACTCCTCTGTTCCTCTGGTGATGTAGAGGTAAACCCAGGTCCTGTAGCTCCCAGTACTACACCTATCCCCCAGGCGCTCTCATTTGTTGACTTCTGTAACCGTAAAAGCCTTGGTTTCATGCATGTCAACATTAGAAGCCTCCTCCCTAAGTTAGATTTATTCACTGCTTTAGCACACTCCGCCAACCCGGATGTCCTAGCTGTGTCTGAATCCTGGCTCAGGAAGGCCACCAATAATTCGGAAATCTCCATCCCCAACTACAATATTTCCCGTCAAGATAGAACTGCCAAAGGTGGCGGAGTTGCAATCTACTGCAGAGATAACCTGCAGAGTTCTGTCATACTGTCCAGATCCGTGCCCAAACAGTTTGAGCTTCTACTTTTAAAAATCCACCTTTCCAGAAATAAGTCTCTCACTGTTGCCGCCTGTTACAGACCCCCCTCAGCCCCCAGCTGTGCCCTGGACTCCATATGTGAATTGATTGCCCCCCATCTATCTTCAGAGTTTGTACTGTTAGGTGACTTAAACTGGGATATGCTTAACACCCCGGCCGTCCTTCAATCTAAGATAGATGCCCTCAATCTCACTCAAATTATCAAGGAACCCACCAGGTACAACCCTAAATCCGTAAACATGGGTACCATTATTGATATCATCCTGACTAACCTGCCCTCCAAATACACCTCATCTGTTTTCAACCAGGATCTCAGCGATCACTGCCTCATCGCCTGCGTTCGCAATGGGTCAGCGGTCAAACGACCACCCCTTATCACTGTTAAACGCTCCCTAAAACACTTTTGTGAGCAGGCCTTTCTATTCGATCTGGCCCAGGTATCCTGGAAGGATATTGACCTCATCCCGTCAGTAGAGGACGCCTGGTTGTTCTTTAAAAGTGCTTTCCTCACCATCCTAAATAAGCATGCCCCTTTCAAAAAACGTAGAACTAAGAATAGATATAGCCCTTGGTTCACCCCAGACTTGACTGCACTAGACCAACAGAAAAACATCCTGTGGCGCACTGCATTAGCATCGAATAGCCCCCGCGATATGCAGCTATTCAGGGAAGTCAGGAACAAGTACACACAGTCAGTTAGAAAAGCAAAGGCCAGCTTTTTCAAACAGAAATTTGCTTCCTGTAGTACTAACTCCAAAAAGTTCTGGGACACTGTAAAGTCCATGGAGAATAAGAGCACCTCCTCCCAGTTGCCCACTGCATTGAGGCTCGGAGACACTGTTACTACCGATAAATCCACGATTATCGAAAATTTCAATAAGCATTTTGCTACAGCTGGCCATGCTTTCCACCTGGCAACCCCTACCCCGGCCAACAGCTCTGCACCCTCGGCAGCTACTTGCCCAAGCCCCCCCCGCTTCTCCTTCACCCAAATCCAGACGGCTGATGTTCTGAAAGAGCTGCTAAGTCTGGACCCCTACAAATCTGCTGGGCTAGATAATATGGACCCTCTCTTTCTGAAATTATCAGCCAAAATTGTTGCAACACCTATCACTAGCCTGTTCAACCTCTCTTTCGTATCGTCTGAGATCCCTAGAGATTGGAAAGCTGCCGCGGTCATCCCCCTCTTCAAAGGAGGAGACACTCTAGACCCAAACTGTTATAGACCAATATCCATCCTGCCCTGCCTTTCTAAAGTTTTCGAAAGCCAAGTTAACAAACAGATAACTGACCACTTCGAATCCCACCGTACCTTCTCTGCTATGCAATCTGGTTTCAGAGCTGGTCATGGGTGCACCTCAGCTACGCTCAAGGTACTGAACGATATCATAACCGCCATCGATAAAAGACAGTACTGTGCAGCCGTCTTCATCGACCTGGCCAAGGCTTTCGACTCTGTCAATCACCGCATTCTTATTGGCAGACTCAACAGCCTTGGTTTCTCAAGTGACTGCCTTGCCTGGTTCTCTAACTACTTTGCAGACAGGGTTCAGTGTGTCAAATCGGAGGGCCTATTGTCCGATCCTCTGGCAGTCTCTATGGGGGTGCCACAGGGTTCAATTCTTGGGCCAACCCTTTTCTCTATATACATCAACGATGTCGCTCTTGCTGCTGGTGACTCTCTGATCCATCTCTACGCAGATGACACCGTTCTGTATACATCTGGCCCCTCTTTGGACACTGTGTTTACTAACCTTCAAACAAGCTTCAACGCCATACAACACTCCTTCCGTGGCCTCCAACTGCTCTTAAACGCTAGTAAAACTAAGTGCATGCTTTTCTATCGAACGCTGCCAGCACCCGCCCACCGGACTATCATCACTACTCTCGACGGGTCCGAATTAGAATACGTGGACACCTACAAATACCTAGGCATCTGGTTAGACTGTAAACTCAACTTCCAGACTCACATCAACCATCTCCAATCCAAAATTAAATCCAGAATTGGCTTCCTATTTCGCAACAAAGCCTCCTTCACTCATGCTGCCAAACATGCCCTTGTAAAACTGACTATCCTACCGATCCTTGATTTCGGCGATGTCATTTACAAACTAGCCTCCAACACTCTACTTAGCAAATTGGATGTAGTCTATCACAGTGCCATCCGTTTTGTTACCAAAGCCCCATACACTACCCACCACTGCGACCTGTATGCTCTCGTTGGCTGGCCTTCATTATATATTCGTCGCCAAATCCACTGGCTCCAGGTCATCTATAAGTCATTACTAGGTAAATCCCCGCCCTATCTCAGCTCACTGGTCACTATAGCAACACCCACCCGTAGCATGCGCTCCAGCAGGTATATCTCACTGGTCACCCCCAAAGCCAACACCTCCTTTGGCCGCCATTCCTTCCAGTTCGCTGCTGCCAATGACTGGAACGAATTGCAAAAATCACTGAAGCTAGAGGTTCCTATCTCCCTCACTAACTTTAAGCGTCAGCTGTCAAAGCTGCTTATCGATCACTGCACCTGTATATAGCCCTTCTGTAAATAGCCCACACTACTACCTCATCCCCATATTTATTTTTGTTATTTTTCACAAATCTTGCACTCCAGTATCTCTATTTGCACATCATAATTTGCACATCCTTCATTCCTGTGTTAATGATGATAATCTGTAATTTGTCTCACCACTATGGTCTATTTATTGTCCTACCTCTTAACCTTACTGCATTTTGCACTACATTTTGCACTCTGTATATAGACTTTCCATTGTGTTTTTGACCATGTTTGTTTACTGTGTAACTCTGTGTTGTTTTTGTCGCACTGCTTTGCTTTGTCTTGGCCAGGTCGCAGTTGCAAATGAGAACTTGTTCTCAACTGACCTACCTGGTTAAATAAAGGTGAAATAAAAAAAAATAAAAAAATAAAAAGATGGAATGGGCTGTTAGCAACATGAATGTGCAGAAACTGAGTGATGCCATCGCGTCAGCATGGACCAACATCCCAGTAGGACTCTGCACTTGATGGGTGTACCTAATAAATTGTTGTTGACACAAAGTGTGTTGAAATAAATGATTCTGAATGTGTTATGTACTGTCTGGTGCTACCCATCAGTCCTTATAAAGTAATAGTGGGTGGTTCTGGTGCTACCCATCAGTCCATATAAAGTAATAGTGGGTGGTTCTGGTGCTACCCATCAGTCCATATACAGTAATAGTGGGTGGTTCTGGTGCTACCCATCAGTCCTTATACAGTAATAGTGGGTGGTTCTGGTGCTACCCATCAGTCCATATAAAGTAATAGTGGGTGGTTCTGGTGCTACCCATCAGTCCATATACAGTAATAGTGGGTGGTTCTGGTGCTACCCATCAGTCCATATAAAGTAATAGTGGGTGGTTCTGGTGCTACCCATCAGTCCATATAAAGTAATAGTGGGTGGTTCTGGTGCTACCCATCAGTCCATATACAGTAATAGTGGGTGGTTCTGGTGCTACCCATCAGTCCATATAAAGTAATAGTGGGTGGTTCTGGTGCTACCCATCAGTCCATATACAGTAATAGTGGGTGGTTCTGGTGCTACCCATCAGTCCATATAAAGTAATAGTGGGTGGTTCTGGTGCTACCCATCAGTCCTTATACAGTAATAGTGGGTGGTTCTGGTTCTACCCATCAGTCCTTATACAGTAATAGTGGGTGGTTCTGGTGCTACCCATCAGTCCATATACAGTAATAGTGGGTGGTTCTGGTTCTACCCATCAGTCCTTATACAGTAATAGTGGGTGGTCATATTTCTGTGCATACTTTGCGTTGAAGCTTGAATAGATGCATGCTTCAAAATATGTACAAATGGAGTAGGCATTCAAGAAGTGCCCTCCATGCACCGTTTCGCATACTTTGATTTGGACTCACTCAGACCCTCCTGTGCTCAGAGCACGGCAGTATGCATTTTGAGAAACACCCTGTATGTTAACTAAACAAACTGATAATGTTATTCTCTCTCACCCCCAGAGAACACCCTCTTGTTGGTACTGTCGAATGCCAAGCAGAAGATGTTGGAGAGGTGTTCTCCCTTCAGTATGAGAGGCTTGGCTGAGCGGCCATGGAGGACTCTCTCCATATCCCATAGCAGCACTCTGCGGTCATCTCCTCCTGTGGATAGAAGACACACACACACACACACACACACACACACACACACAGTAAAATCAAACTTCTGGGTTGGTCTTGAGTTTTACTCTTGCAAGTCCCACCAGCAGAGAACCACACCATAACTAAGACTAAGAGTCTCAGATTTACTACCCAAATGTAAAAATGATAGTTGAAACACTCCTACAGTATAAATGGTAATAGCAGGGAAATGTTTTTGAAAGAGCTGAAATGTAGACATTTTCCTAATATTTGAGACTTGTTATATTTTAACATTGTGTGGTGATCTCAGAAGGGCCCAGAGTTTTCCCTGATCTGGTAGTAGACTAACCTAACCAACTCAGGGGACTGAGTGGAGCAGCGGTCTAAGGCACTACATAGGCTTTACTACAGACCCGGGTTCGATCCCGGGCTGTATCACAACCGGCTGTGATCAGGAGTCCCATAGGGCGGCACACAATTGACCCAGCGTCGTCTGGGTTAGGGGAGGGTTTGGCCGGGGTAGGCAGTCATTGTAAATAATAATTTGTTCTTAACTGACTTGCCTAGTTAAATAAAGGTTAAATAAAAAATACAACTCAGACCCTAGTTGTAGCTATTACATAGCAATGAACCAGCTGTAAAAAACGATTTTATTTGGGCTATGATAGGACCCAATTATTTTTCTAAATCAGGTAATTAGTTGTTTTTTTAAACTCCTGGAAAAACTATTGGCCCTAGAGACGATGAAAACATTAAAACCCTTTACACAGACAAAGAGAACTGCGATTGGATAATAAAAGTAGCTGAGCTCGCTGTATGTAGGGTTGCATGGTGCAGGCCTTTGCATTTGTAATTAAAAAGACACTCATACAGTATATCATCACTACAGCCTATACATTTAAATTAATAATTACTCATGTCTGAACACTGACAGAATTTGGGCAGCACACACGCCAAATATCGAAACAGCATGTAGAAATATAATCCATAGAACCCAGCTAGCACCTAACATTTAGAGAACCATATGTTTCTTAGCGCTTGGTGTGGTTGTCCTATGGTTATTTTGCATACAACTTTCCATAACATTTCCTACTGGCTTCCTCATGGTTCTATTTAAAGTAATGTTGTTTAGAGAACGTTATGAAACCACATTCTTCTATGGAAATTCTAGTACTTCAGCATAACCTTTTCTGCAGGTTTCCTCAAGGTTCAATTGAATGTGTTTGCATGATTTTTAACACCTAAGAAAATCTTATTGAAACATGTTCTCAGAACTCTATTTAATTACCTTCAAATAACATATACATTTCTGTTCTAATTGTATTTTATTTCACCTTTATTTAACAAGGTAGGCCAGTTGAGAACAAGTTCTCATTTACAACTGTGACCTGGCCAAGACAAAGCAAAATCAGTGCAACAAAAAACAACAGAGTTACACATGAGATAAACAAACAACTAAGAACGTTATTAAAACCTCCCAGGAAAACATTCAGGGAAGCATAGAAAAACAGTTCTCAGAACCTCCCAAAACTTAAAAATAAATAAATGATGAAACAAAAATAGAACTGTTCGGCCATAATGACCATCGTTATGTTTGGGGGAAAAAATGGGATGCTTGCAAGCCGAAGAACACCATCCCAACCGTGAAGCACGGGGGTGGCAGCATCATGTTGTGGGGGTGCTTTGCTGCAGGAGGGACTGGTGCACTTCACAAAATAGATGTATTTTTTAGCGATCCAATTCATAATATGGTGCACTTATCATAATTATTCTAACCTCCGGATAAAAATGATCTAAATCCTCTATGAGGCTGTACAGGGATCCACATGAATATCCACGTCCAAAATCACCAATATTAACTGTAAAGCCCTTGGAGAAATTACTTTTTCTAAAGAAGTCACTTTATGCTTAAATCCACTTTTGAAAATACATGCACGTAATTACAGTATATTTATACTTGTGCTAAAATACAGGGTATTTTTGTCAATTGCATTTAAAGCAATGATTTTAGTATTTTGGAAGTAATTTTGGATGAACAAAATGACCATTTTGATGATGTATCGGGTTACTGAATCTCTAAAAGAGCTCAGTACAGTTTAATGGCAAACTATGCAACACTCATTACCGAAACCTACTTAGGAAAAATAACTAACAATTATGGCTTAATCTGATAGTGTGGCTTTTGTTCTTTATCCAAAACTATCCAAAACTAGTTATGACACTCAAACATATTCAGAAACAATTGTATTGCGGTAAAGAGAAATAACAAAATAAATTGTAATTATAAATATATTTGTTTTGTGTTTAACTCAGGCTCTCATTAGCAGAGTGATCTTAAATATGATACATTCATTTGTTTTACTTTTTTGGACTTCTGGGTAATGTGCATTTTTGCAAAATGGTGGTAAAATGCATAATATCTGATCAATAAACATGACAATAATAATGAAGTATATAAATACAGCTAGCTACCTGCTACAGTCATGTTGTGGATAGCATGCTAACCTAGCTAGATGTTATTGTCAGTTTAACCCATGCAGGCTTGGCCTGTACATGCCAGTCTTTTCTTGGTCATAATTGACTATTTGCATGTTAGTGATGGATGAATAGTCTGTCTCGACCAGCTGAATGTGATATCTGACGGTCTGGCCAGATGGTTTGTCCCCAACACACCACAGTAGCGGCTAGGCTAACTAGCAACTCCATAACTAGTGGTCATCTAGTTACCAACTTACCGGACACAAGGTATTCTCCTCCATGGTTGGAAAACTCTATGGCGTTTACACAGCCGAAATGTCCCAGCATATCCTTCTTGTAGAGGCTTGTGCATCCTGCCAACCGGAGTCTCTGGAACTCTTCCCTCATCAGCGGGTTCCCGAGCAGCCTTCTCTGGGCCAGAAAGCCCACGGAGGAGCGCATACCGCAGCCCTTCACCTCCTTCATTATTATCTAGCTAGTCAGCAGCGAGCTAACCTGCGATTCCTCACCAACTTGTGCACTTTAACTTGGCCCGATATTGTACATGTTTCCAAACATATCTGCCTGTCTATAACCTACATTATGGAGAAGGGACAGATGTGTTGATGTCGTCGTTAGCAGCGGCCCTTCTCTCCGCGTTGCCCCGGTCACTTCCTGCTCCGCTTCAGTCGTCACTAAGGGTGCGTTCGTAAATTCACTCTGGCTATCTACTCCGATTACAGAGCGCTCTCGTCTGAGTATAATAACTGATTAATTTACGAACGCTCAAAACCCGTTGAATATTGCCAGCAAAAAACATTAATTAAAATGTTGCCAGCAGCTCAGTTACAGTCACCAACGCTCTGGGTAACATGACATCAGCCTAACCAGCTCTGCTAGGGCGAGTAAAACGGTCAGTGAGGTGTTCTCTCATTTATGTCTGGTAGTAGCTAGACAATGTTAGCCAGTTAGCTTGGGTGCTTGACTGTCGTTGAGGCCAGAACGCTCGGGTCAACCCTCCTCTCTGCTCTGAATTTACGAATCTGACAACACTCTGAATTTAGGAACTGACAATCTGACAACTCTCTGAATTTACGAACGGACAATCTGACAACTCTCTGAATTTACGAACTGACAATCTGACAACGCTCTGAATTTACGAACGGACAATCTGAAAACGCTCTGAATTTATGAACAGACAACCTGACAACGCTCTGAATTTACGAACAGACAACCTGACAACGCTCTGCAATTACGAACACTCTCTAAATTGCCACAGCCAAAGAAATCATAAAACCCGCCGATATGACCTTAAACCATAACAATTTTTGGAAGCATAGGACCTTATCTTTCATATCCGGGAGATACAACTTTAAACAGTTCCCACATGGCCATCTTAATGTTAAAGCGTGTGTATGAAAGACAGAGGGGCCACCTGTACTAATTAGCATGCGCTAAACACCTGTCTGTTGTCACTGAAAAATACTGTCGGCTGCAACTGTGATAAAGCCAGTTAAAACAGTATGTGTATATTTTGCATTTGGGAAATTATTTTGATGTGATATGAAAGTTAAGGACTTTATGTTATTAGAACCATATCGCAATTGAGAATCGATTAATGTTTAGATTATTTGGCTGTCGAACCAGTCTACATATAAAAATAACAGGATTTTGGCAATGATCAGTCAGATCAACGTGTGCATACCATTTTTATGTCTCTGTGTCCAGTATGAAGGAAGTTATAAGTAGTTTCGTGAGCCAACGCTAACTAGCGTTAGCATAATGACTGGAGGCCCATAGACTGCCATTGCGCTAGTGCTAGTTAGCAACTAACTTCAAACCGCACGCAGAGGCATAACAATGGTATCCATGAGTTCATCTGACTGTGGGGAAGTAGATCAAGGGCCTCATTGCCAACATCCCGACGTAACAGTAGGCTGATTTTAAGAGTATATCTTGGGCTATCCCAACCTTAAATGAAGACCAAAAAGAACATTTTGTTTTCACTCACGGATAACAAACAAAACCTAAATAAGATTCATATCACATTTAAATAAATCAATCAAAAGCACACATGTCCAGTTTTTTTATTCCCAACATTGGGATTACAGTGGTAGTATTTTTTTAAAACAATTCATATTATTATTTTAATAAGTGAACTTTCCATTCATTACAATACATTCCCCAAGATAAACAGGGCATATTTATAACACAACTTAAGGCAGAGAACCTCCACTTGGCTAGAATGGCTACCTGGCATCAACCTACAAAATAGTTGTTTAGTTCAGTTTATTACGGCAACACTTTCAAGCCTGTGTAACCATTTCATCAATGTATCTAAACGGGGTACTTCTGTACGTCAAGAAGGAATCATCTTGGTAATGGTTAAATCTTTCGGCACGCAATGAAATAGCTTCTACAACAGTAGCCTATAATGTATTTCATAGTGTTATTATGACAAAATAGCACCATGGACTGTACTAACTAGTACAATGTTTACATAAGGAGTGGTTGATGATCAGTAATTAGTCATTTGGTTGCTACAGTTTAAAGCTTCTCGAACTTCTGTTATATTATGGAGCCCAACTGTTTTAGAAGTGTTTTAAATTAGTATTGAAATAGCACCAGTGTTTTACGGCGTGGCATCTGAGAGATGAAGCAAAATAAGGATGATCTGATCTGGCTTAATGCACACATATTCAATTAGCCATACTATCTTTATTTATGTCTGGTCAGCTCAGAAATATGACGGATTACAATGCCTATTTATGTTTCTTTGTGAGCTGCAGCTAGTTGGCATCAGTGGTGTATTCATTAGTGGCATACCGTTGTGAACAAGTTTCTTATTGGACAAGTGCACATAGACCCACCCCATTTTCTTCTAGAAACACTGACCATCTAGAATGGACCTAAACATTTAAAAAGTGCTTTACATCAACGTATTTATTCACCTCTACATCATGAAGTAGTAGATTATCATAGGGAGCAGGCAAGTAGCAAACTAAACAGAGCCATATATTTAGAGAGCTGGGAAAACTTTTAAAATGTGGTATTTTGATCTAATCCTACACATTCAGTTGAACAGCATTGTTTAAATACTCCATATGTAATGTTAATGGGGAGCCAACATGGCTGCCATAGAATGTTGTGGTGTCATGTAAATGCATCACAATGCAGAAACGTCACTGTCCCAACTCTCTAAACAAATGGCTATGGGAGCAGGTAATGAGTGCGCTGCAGTCTAACTGTATGTCTAGTATTCTGCCAGAAGGTGTGTGGTTGTTGTGAGATGAAGAGATCAGGACAAAGAAGGATGTGACATGTACAGTTGAAGTCTGATGTTTACATACACCTTAGCCAAATACATTTAAACTCAGTTTTTCACAATTCCTGACATTTAATCCTAGTAAAAAAATCCCTGTTTTAGGTCAGCTAGGATCACAACTTTATTTTAAGATTGTGAAATGTCAGAACAATAAGTTGGGTGAATTCTGGCCCATTCCTCCTGACAGAGCAAGGAGGCCTACAAACCTGACTCAGTTACACCAGTTCTGTCAGGAGGAATGGGCCAAAATTCAAAATTCACCCAACTTATTGTGGGAAGCTTGTGGAAGGCTACCCGAAACGTTTGACCCAAGTTAAACAATTTGAAGGCAATGCTACCAAATACTAATTGAGTGTATGTAAACTTCTGGCCCACTGGGAATGTGATGAAATAAAACAAATTATAATAATAATTCTCTCTACTATTATTCTGACATTTCACATTCTTAAAATAAAGTGGTGATCCTAACTGACCTACGACAGGGAATTTTTACTAGGATTAAATGTCAGGAATTGTGAAAAACTGTTTAAATCTATTTGGCTGAGGTGTATGTAATCTTCCAACTTCAACTGTATCAGATATTCTCTGGGATAACTTGGTTATGGAGAAACATAAAGTGATAAAGAGGACAGGATAGAGAGAGAGAGAAAAAGAGCCATTAGTCAGTTCCATCTCAATTCCATCTCGGTTGCGTTTACATATAATTGATTGGATGTACAGGACATTAACAGTATATTGTAGCCTGGGTATCAGTCTGTTTGTGCCATCATTCCACTAATAGGTTAAGTCTATTGCACATTTCAGTCTTTTTCCGATGAGTGCAGAGGGTCTCAGTGACCTGCTACAACAACAGGAGCCACTGTCATTAGGGGAGTATTCATTAGTGCAGAAGCGTAGCAAACCGCAGTGCAACAAAACGTTTAGCAACTTCTGGTAGGTTCCTTTCCCGTTTCATTATGTTTGCTTCCGTTATGTTCCTTGTGAATACACCCCAGGACTAGGGGTGTCTAGGGTGGTTAAAGTCATTTCCGTCAAGGATCCAGGTCACTTCTTCCAAGGCTGACAAAATAACATCATCTTTTATGTGTTTATCGTTTCAGGGCCTTTGGTTACGAAGTGATCTTGACTAGGACGTGCCTGGTAGTGTTTGAAACCATCCATCTTCGCCACATAAAAAAGCAAAGCGGGGGAGGGAAGCTGTCGAAAGTTTAGTTAAGTTGTTAATTTTCCAAACTATTATTTCATTAGATTTCCGCTCATCTTTTTCTTCTTCAAAAGTCTAGAAAACATCAGCAGGATTTAAAAGCTTGGTGAGAACTAACTCTCCTTATGACAGCCTTGATATAGAAAAACCACAGCAAGCAACAGACACAATAGGTCAATCTGGGGCTGAAATGAAGACAGTGGGCGGGGTGGCAGCGTTTGGCTTGACAATGACCATAGGAGTTGGAAAGAACACAGACAGATCTGGGACCAGTCTAAGATGTCCGGGGGGGAGGTTGGCTATGAGGGAGGGGGCGTTGGCCTCTGTTCCAGATTAGTCTCTATGGTAACGGGGCCGCTACTATGGTAACGGTCAGTACTGGTCACTACCAGCGCTAGTCGCTACTTGCGTGGTTTGTTAATAAGGGCCTTTAGTGTGTCCAAAGATCCCGATGGGAAAATATTTGACGTGTGACGACCACTGTGCTGCCAACTGGAAAAACTTGACGTCATTCCACTCCACGCCGTCAATCAGCACTGGAATAAAAAAGAGAAAAAAATATATAAAATCCTGAATCACAATAGAATGCATTACAATAATTCTTTTTTGTGTTTTTTACCCCCTTTTTCGCTCTAAGTTCGTTATTTCGATCTTGTCTTATCGCTGCAACTCCAACTGGCTCGGGAGAGGCGAAGGTCGAGTCAGGCGTCCTCCGAAACATAACCCACCAAACCACGCTTCTTAACACCCACTTGCTTAACCCGGAAGCCAGCCGCACCAATGTGTCAGAGGAAACACCATTCAACTGACGAACTTGGTCAGCCTGCAGGCACCCGGCCCACCACAAGGAGACGCTAGAGCGCGATGAGCCATGTAAAGCCCCCCCGGCCAAACCCTCCCCTAAGCCAGACGACGCTGGGCCAATTGTGCACCGCCCTATGGAACTCCTGGTTATGGCCGGTAATGACAATGCAATGCCTTAGACCGCTGCGTCACTCGGGAGGCCAACAATGCAAGTTCTTACACTAGTTCTTGGTTATCTATGTAATACCTGGATCAGATAGACTTGTCAGCATCTGGTAAAGACAAAATGGTCTAAACTCTTTGGGGTATAAAACGAGACGGATGTAAACACATGAATGCTAATTTAACAAGAGATTTGGTTGTCTGAGTCCGGAGATTATAAGGAGTCTTACCCCTCAGCATGGTCTGCTGGTGCTTGGCAGTGCAGATCAGCCGACTGATGCCCTCGATCACCTGGCTCTTGGACTCCACATCCTTGTCTTTAGTCTTCTTTGGCAGGAACATGACTGAGAAGAGAAAACAGAAGAGTCAGGATTTCTAACTTAAGATGTGAACGCTAATCATCACAATCAACGATGACGACAAACTATTTAAGATGTGAACGCTAATCATCACAATCAACGATGACGACAAACTATTTAAGATGTGAACGCTAATAATCACAATCAACGATGACGACAAACTATTTAAGATGTGAACGCTAATCATCACAATCAACGATGACGACAAACTATTTAAGATGTGAACGCTAATAATCACAATCAACGATGACGACAAACTATTTAAGATGTGAACGCTAATCATCACAATCAACGATGACGACAAACTATTTAAGATGTGAACGTTAATCATCACAATCAACGATGATGACAAACTATTTAAGATGTGAACGCTAATAATCACAATCAAGGATGATGACAATGTATTTTTGCAAAAACTCAAGTTTACATTTACATTTCAAGATAATTGTGATTTCATTCATGTCTTTCCAATAGCTTTACTATCAGGATAAGAATATACAGTATATTAAGCAGTGAGTCCATTCAATAAAGGGAGTGTTACAGGGAGACACTCACCCTACACTAGTGTGTCTATGTGTTGAGTCTGCAGCTACCTTCATAAGGAGTGCTACGGTCAATCCCAGCTCTTACACATAAAGATACAATATAACCATTTCTATTTACTTATGTACCCTTACCCTTCTTGTTCTTCTCCTTCATGACGACGGTCATGGACATGGTGGGCTGTGGCTGGGCCCCGGCCTGGGGGAGCCTGCTGACCTGCAGCGAGCGGAACGTACACTTCAGAGTGTTCTTAGAGGAGGACGAGTCCCTCTTCTCCACGTCTCTCTTCCTGTCAGCCGGGGAGGGAGCCACCCAGTAGTCAACCTGTAGTCCCATCAGCTCCCCCTGGGGAGAACTACAACACCCAGCAGACATCACATCACAGAGGGAGGAAGAGACATGAGGCGAGAAGGGAGAATAGTACGAGATAATAAGGTAGGAAATCAAATCAGTAAGCTAAATTAATCATATGGAAGCCATAACCAAATGATGTCATTTCCTCAGTTATTCAACCCCCAGATAGTTATCTTCTCTAACCTCTTGAAGCAGTTGTGGTGGTGTACCTGTACGGTGTTAGCTTTACCTGTATGAGCTGAAGTTTGTGTTGACAGAGGGGGAGGAGGGAGGGGTGGGTGAGGCTTCCTTCAGGGCGGGGGACACCTGAGGAGGGGTGGAGGAGAGGAGGGCTGTCGCCATGGGAGCTGCATCATCTGAGTCACCTGATAAATAAACAGGGGTACAATTACAACAAGTGATAGATTGGCAGATTAGATTAGGGGCCAGATTCCTGGACATAGTAAACATACGCCTAGATTAAATGTACAGGATTGGGTTTAATTGGTGCTCAGGAAACCAGCCCTATAAATCCTGTATAATTACAGAATCACATCAAATTGAGCTTTGGTTACTTATTGTATTGGTAGGAAACCCACACCTCATTGGTTACTTATTGTATTGGTAGGAAACCCACACCTCATTGGTTCCTTATTGTATTGGTGGGAAACCCACACCTCATTGGTTCCTTATTGTATTGGTGGGAAACCCACACCTCATTGGTTACTTATTGTATTGGTGGGAAACCCACACCTCATTGGTTACTTATTGTATTGGTGGGAAACCCACACCTCATTGGTTACTTATTGTAATGGTGGGAAACCCACACCTCATTGGTTCCTTATTGTATTGGTGGGAAACCCATACCTCATTGGTTCCTTATTGTATTGGTGGGAAACCCACACCTCATTGGTTCCTTATTGTATTGGTGGGAAACCCACACCTCATTGGTTCCTTATTGTAATGGTGGGAAACCCACACCTCATTGGTTCCTTATTGTAATGGTGGGAAACCCACACCTCATTGGTTCCTTATTGTATTGGTGGGAAACCCACACCTCATTGGTTACTTATTGTATTGGTGGGAAACCCACACCTCATTGGTTACTTATTGTATTGGTGGGAAACCCACACCTCATTGGTTCCTTATTGTAATGGTGGGATACACCTCATGACTTACCTGATGTTGCTGATGACTGTTCCACAATTCCAACTTTCACCATCTGGGGAGGGAGGTCAGAGGTCAGGGTGAAAAGTATGGACAACTTGAATTTGATAATTTCAACTTATCAGGTTTAAGGATAAAAACGTATCCGTCTCTACAATAAGGTGAAAGGGAATAGACACTTACCCCGATGAAGGGGATGAACTTCTGGCAAGAGTCGTCATCTGGGCTGTAGATTGGACAGACAGACAGACAGACAGACAGACAGACAGACAGACAGACAGACAGACAGACAGACAGACAGACAGACATGGGGAAACAGTCACAGAGTGAGCATGTGCAGAAGCTCCAATCTATCAGGATGGGAGAGGGTTGGTCTGGTGTCTAGTCTACTGAGACAGAGGCTTCAAAAACCCCATGATGGGTAGTAGGCTAGTGGCCAAGCCTCCAGCTGGGCTTTCGTTTTTGAGATACCCCTGCCCGAGATGGAACAAAGCACGACCATGTTTTTCCATATCTCTATGGGCGCTCATATATGACATGGATGGTTGTATAAACATATTTTACTGCAAAGGTGGTTTGTCCCAATACCCTGCCAGTCATACAGGCTCTATAACAAGATCAGCCCCAATACCCTGCCAGTCATACAGGCTCTATAACAAGATCAGCCCCAATACCCTGCCAGTCATACAGGCTCTATAACAAGATCAGCCCCAATACCCTGCCAGTCATACAGGCTTTATAACAAGTTAAGGTACACCGGTTCCGTTGGCATGGTCATGTGATGAGGATGGCATGGTCATGTGATGAGGATGACTTGGTCATGTGATGAGGATGGCATGGTCATGTGATGAGGAAGTGCTTGGTCATGTGATGAGGATGGCATGGTCATGTGATGAGGATGGCATGGTCATGTGATGAGGATGGCATGGTCATGTGATGAGGATGGCTTGGTCATGTGATGAGGATGGCTTGGTCATGTGATGAGGATGGCTTGGTCATGTGATGAGGATGACATGGTCATGTGATGAGGATGGCATGGTCATGTGATGAGGATGACTTGGTCATGTGATGAGGATGGCATGGTCATGTGATGAGGATAGCTTGGTCATGTGATGAGGATGGCTTGGTCATGTGATGAGGATGACATGGTCATGTGATGAGGATGGCTTGGTCATGTGATGAGGATGGCTTGGTCATGTGATGAGGATGGCATGGTCATGTGATGAGGATGGCATGGTCATGTGATGAGGATGGCATGGTCATGTGATGAGGATGGCATGGTCATGTGATGAGGATGGCTTGGTCATGCGATGAGGATGGCATGGTCATGTGATGAGGATGGCATGGTCATGTGATGAGGATGGCATGGTCATGTGATGAGGATGGCATGGTCATGTGATGAGGGTGGCATGGTCATGTGATGAGGATGGCTTGGTCATGTGATGAGGATGGCATGGTCATGTGATGAGGATGGCATGGTCATGTGACGAGGATGGCATGGTCATGTGATGAGGATGGCATGGTCATGTGATGAGGATGGCATGGTCATGTGATGAGGATGGCTTGGTCATGTGATGAGGATGGCATGGTCATGTGATGAGGATGGCTTGGTCATGTGATGAGGATGCCCCAAAGTTGCCCTCAGATGGACACCAACTGGAACGCAAGAGAAGCAGAACAAAAACAACATGGAGACGGACAGTGGTGGCTGAGCTTTCCAGTTAGGTCTCATGGGCCAGGGCGCAAACTGTGGCCGACTTCAGTGGCAGAAGATTGTTTCATGCTTACGTCTCACCTTACGTCCCACCTTACGTCTCACCTTACGTCCCACCTTACGTCCCACCTTACGTCCCACCTTACGTCTCACCTTACGTCTCACCTTACGTCTCACCTTACGTCCCACCTTACGTCCCACCTTACGTCCCACCTTACGTCCCACCTTACGTCTCACCTTACGTCTCACCTTACGTCCCACCTTACGTCCCACCTTACGTCCCACCTTACGTCCCACCTTACGTCTCACCTTACGTCTCACCTTACGTCTCACCTTACGTCCCACCTTACGTCTCACCTTACGTCTCACCTTACGTCTCACCTTACGTCCCACCCGGGATGAAGAGCACTAAGTAAGTAAGGTGTCATGTTGGCCATATTGGATTCAGAATAAAATGTATTTACACCAACAATCTTTATAGGCATGAGTGTGAAAAAATATCTAATTTACAAAATTCATATTTACAGGTGAACCTTTAACCTCCATCAAATGTTATTATGGCAGCCATATTTGATTTTGGATGCCATATTGGACTAGAGGCCCCCTTTGACTTGATTGCAAGACTAGGGGGCTTAAGATACAAAATCCTGTAAGGAACCTTGGACTCCACTTGTATTCCTTGAAGCCAATTACAATAGCCACAACCCCCCTCCCTCCATTTACTATATGGGAGACTGACCTATAGGGATAGCTGTGCTTTGTTCTACCTCAGGTAGGGGTATCTCCATTTTGGGGTCTTGCTACTACCCTATAGAGCTGTAATGTACTCTGCTCTCACAGACTGGTTTGTTTCAACCAATTACATATTATTCATTACATGTTAATATATACATGACTATGTGTCATGTATATATAAAGCCTTCATCTCTCAGTTATTGATGGTTGATTGTTTCTACAGGTCTCAGAGATAGATCCGCTTGAAGACAAGACAGCCAGAGTTTCGAAACCATTAACATCTCAGTGCAGTGGACAAGGAAATCTAGTTTGAGAGGCTGGGGTCTTTGACGACCTGTAATTTCGGTAAGGGAGTGAATGTTATTCATAATACGGGTTATATGGAGAAAATCGGTCCTCTCTGAAATGAAAATGGATGGCCCTCCCTTCAGCAAAACACTGTCCCTGAAACAAGTGACCCTCCCCTATACCCAAAATAATAATTAAAACAAAGTGGCTAACAGAAAACATACCTTTTACCCTCACTTCCTGGACAGACCAGAGCCTTAGATATGATGTTTTTAGAAACTGTTTTTCGTCCTGTAAGTATTACATGGCAAAGCAGGAAATCTGATAGAGCGCAAGGCTGCGAGCCAAAGGTCGTATTCATCGTATTTGCAGGTCAGATAATTTTTATTTTATAAACATTTCATGCAATTCTACGTAATTTTACATATTAGCAGAATATTTTTTAATACCACACAATGGACAGAGAGGTTGGCCTATGTGTTCATCTTATATTTCTCCAATGCCAAATCAGTGTGTCTTGTTTGCAATGAAACTGTTTCTGTTTGCAAATAATTAAATCCGAGACATCATTAGGAATCTGAGCATGGTACTTTTAAAAGTAAAGCCTACCTTTCCACCCCAGAAAACTGTCAACTTTAACTGCTGGCTACTCCTCTTCCATGGCTTAACCCAAAGAGAAGGTCACAACTGTTTCTCTAAAAGCTGATTGATAGTGGCAGAATTAGATCATTCCCAAGCAAAGTCAATTTAAATGGTTGTTAGTTAACATGAAGACGGTTTAAATGGATCTGTCTCTGTTCAGAACCGTCTGTCCATTTTTGATTGTGCCGCGGCCTGCTGCTTCAAGTTCCAGCACCACAATGTAATTTATTCTGTCTTATTGTGAGGTAAATACATCAGGGACATATTGTTTTTAATCAAATCTATTCTAGTAGTAGCAAGCTATCAAAGTTTACCTCCGGTCCTCCTTCTCATCTCAACGCTCTCCTTCTCAAACGGAACAGAACATAGTCTATAGGTGAGTAAGAGTGCATTCTTTGGACTAGGCCTAATCCCCCCCCAACGTTTGGAAGGAGTATTTGACTCTCCTCCTGAACTGCCACTGTAGCCAGCCCTACACAGCACAGCATTAGTTAGCTAGCACACAAAACCTTCTTAAAATCAGCAAGACCAGAGCAGGCTGGGCTCAGGGTTGAATATCCATTACAGTGTGTAATGCAGCCTAGTATTACACCATCCAAACAGCTTTCTTAGAAATATAACTTTGCTCTGTGCTTCTCCCAGCATGCAATTCATTGCCTATAGCCTATGGATAATTTTGATTGAGACCACACTAAATAGTCTATAGGCGCACTTGATATTGCACGCCCAGCGGAGAATCAGATGAGGGGCGGCATCGGGCATGGGGCTCCCAAGTGGCGCAGTGATCTAAGACACTGCATCTCAGTGCTAGAGGCGGCATTACAGACAACCTGGTTCGAATCCAGCCTGTATCACTACCGGCCATGATTGGGAGTCCCATAGGGCGGCGCACAATTGGCCCAGCGTCGTCCGAGTTTGGCCGGGGTAGGCCGTCATTGTAAATATGAATTTGTTCTTAACTGACTTGACTAGTTAAATAAAGGTACAATAAAATAAAATAAATAAACACATTGATATAAAGCCTAATTCTGAAACACTGAGAAATATTGACATTTCATCAATTACAAATTACATGACCCTCCACTGGACTAGATTTTAAAAAGGCTAAACCCTCCAGGTAACCATTCTGTAAATGTTAAATGTTCCTATAAGTCCCAGGTTTTACAGAAACCCTGTAAGAAGATTCATGGATTCAGAAGGGAATAAGCAGGAAATCCAGGAATGCTCCGACAGGATTTCTGGAAAACCTACACATTTTTGGAAGGTTTCCGGAATTTTGCATCCCTAATGACCTGACAGAAACACCACAGGTTGAAAGAAGGAGGGGGAACTTCTAGAGAGGACTGATGGGTGGTTGAGTGGGTCTGTAGAAGAGGCTAATCTATGAAGACCTGACAGAAACACCACAGGTTGAAAGGGGGATTGAGGTGGACAATATACATGGGGGAATGATGGAGTAAATTACCCAGAAACCAGGGGTTGGAACTGAAATGTTAGTTCCGTTCTACTGTTCCAAAATAACGTTTGTTCCTTTTTTAACCTGTGAAATCAAGTGTTTTTTTTATCATTAAATGACTTCACCAATCAGTTTGGATAGAGCAGCTTGCTATGGAGCAGGCAAGCTAGTTGTTTACATGCGCAATGGACAAGTGTAGAGTACGAGATGCAACTGAAATGCTGCGGGTGGGGGAGGAGGCTTGGCTTGAAGCGCTGTTATGACATGCGTTATCTTATGAAATGCATTGTCTGAATTATACCTACAGAATTATTAGGGCTGTGACGGTGATTGAATAACTGTGTAACTGACGGTTATCGATAAAGACTGTCATGAAAATAAAATAACCGTCAACACCGTTTAAATAGGCCTACATTTATTTTTATTAACTTTATTTTCATGTAGATAAACTTGACCTAATAGCAGGAGTGTTTACTAATGATTATAAGCAGTTGTTTTGCTAACTTTGTCTATTAAACGTTCTATATCTCCTCTTTCCAGCTGGTGATGTACGGGGTGTAGAGAGATATAGGCTAAGACATTTCCACTGATGATGTACGGGGTGTAGAGAGATATAGGCTAAGACATTTCCACTGATGATGTACGGGGTGTAGAGAGATATAGGCTAAGACATTTCCACTGATGATGTACGGAGTGTAGAGAGATATAGGCTAAGACATTTCCACTGATGATGTACGGGGTGTAGAGAGATATAGGCTAAGACATTTCCACTGATGATGTACGGGGTGTAGAGAGATATAGGCTAAGACATTTCCACTGATGATGTACAGGGTGTAGAGAGATATAGGCTAAGACATTTCCACTGGTGATGTACGGGGTGTAGAGAGATATAGGCTAAGACATTTCCACTGATGATGTACAGGGTGTAGAGAGATATAGGCTAAGACATTTCCACTGATGATGTACGGGGTGTAGAGAGATATAGGCTAAGACATTTCCACTGATGATGTACGGGGTGTAGAGAGATATAGGCTAAGACATTTCCACTGGTGATGTACGGGGTGTAGAGAGATATAGGCTAAGACATTTCCACTGATGATGTACAGGGTGTAGAAAGATATAGGCTAAGACATTTCCACTGATGATGTACGGGGTGTAGAGAGATATAGGCTAAGACATTTCCACTGATGATGTACGGGGTGTAGAGAGATATAGGCTAAGACATTTCCACTGATGATGTACGGGGTGTAGAGAGATATAGGCTAAGACATTTCCACTGATGATGTACGGGGTGTAGAGAGATATAGGCTAAGACATTTCCACTGATGATGTACGGGGTGTAGAGAGATATAGGCTAAGACATTTCCACTGATGATGTACGGGGTGTAGAGAGATATAGGCTAAGACATTTCCACTGATGATGTACAGGGTGTAGAGAGATATAGGCTAAGACATTTCCACTGGTGATGTACGGGGTGTAGAGAGATATAGGCTAAGACATTTCCACTGATGATGTACAGGGTGTAGAGAGATATAGGCTAAGACATTTCCACTGATGATGTACGGGGTGTAGAGAGATATAGGCTAAGACATTTCCACTGATGATGTACGGGGTGTAGAGAGATATAGGCTAAGACATTTCCACTGGTGATGTACGGGGTGTAGAGAGATATAGGCTAAGACATTTCCACTGATGATGTACAGGGTGTAGAGAGATATAGGCTAAGACATTTCCACTGATGATGTACAGGGTGTAGAGAGATATAGGCTAAGACATTTCCACTGATGATGTACGGGGTGTAGAGAGATATAGGCTAAGACATTTCCACTGGTGATGTACGGGGTGTAGAGAGATATAGGCTAAGACATTTCCACTGATGATGTACAGGGTGTAGAGAGATATAGGCTAAGACATTTCCACTGATGATGTACAGGGTGTAGAGAGATATAGGCTAAGACATTTCCACTGATGATGTACGGGGTGTAGAGAGATATAGGCTAAGACATTTCCACTGGTGATGTACGGGGTGTAGAGAGATATAGGCTAAGACATTTCCACTGATGATGTACAGGGTGTAGAGAGATATAGGCTAAGACATTTCCACTGATGATGTACAGGGTGTAGAGAGATATAGGCTAAGACATTTCCACTGGTGATGTACGGGGTGTAGAGAGATATAGGCTAAGACATTTCCACTGATGATGTACAGGGTGTAGAGAGATATAGGCTAAGACATTTCCACTGATGATGTACGGGGTGTAGAGAGATATAGGCTAAGACATTTCCACTGATGATGTACGGGGTGTAGAGAGATATAGGCTAAGACATTTCCACTGATGATGTACGGGGTGTAGAGAGATATAGGCTAAGACATTTCCACTGATGATGTACAGGGTGTAGAGAGATATAGGCTAAGACATTTCCACTGATGATGTACGGGGTGTAGAGAGATATAGGCTAAGACATTTCCACTGGTGATGTACGGGGTGTAGAGAGATATAGGCTAAGACATTTCCACTGATGATGTACAGGGTGTAGAGAGATATAGGCTAAGACATTTCCACTGATGATGTACAGGGTGTAGAGAGATATAGGCTAAGACATTTCCACTGGTGATGTACGGGGTGTAGAGAGATATAGGCTAAGACATTTCCACTGATGATGTACAGGGTGTAGAGAGATATAGGCTAAGACATTTCCACTGATGATGTACGGGGTGTAGAGAGATATAGGCTAAGACATTTCCACTGATGATGTACGGGGTGTAGAGAGATATAGGCTAAGACATTTCCACTGGTGATGTACGGGGTGTAGAGAGATATAGGCTAAGACATTTCCACTGATGATGTACAGGGTGTAGAGAGATATAGGCTAAGACATTTCCACTGATGATGTACGGGGTGTAGAGAGATATAGGCTAAGACATTTCCACTGATGATGTACGGGGTGTAGAGAGATATAGGCTAAGACATTTCCACTGATGATGTACGGGGTGTAGAGAGATATAGGCTAAGACATTTCCACTGGTGATGTACGGGGTGTAGAGAGATATAGGCTACCATCACCACCAACACCACCACAGCAAATCACAATGCACAGGTAGGTTTCAGGGAAAGGCATGCCATTCTCCAGCAGCTAGCACCAGATAAGCTAGGGACCAGACACCCCACCCCCACCACTGCAGCAGGAAAGAGGGAGTGAAAGAAATGCAATATTCAGAAGTATTCACACCCCTTGACTTATTCCACATTTTGTTTTGTTACAGCCTCAATTCCAAATTGATTAAATTGATTATTTACAAACAATACTGCATAATAACAAAGTGAAGACATGTTTTTAGAAATGTTTGCAACTTGGTTGTTGATCATTGCTAGACAGCCATTTTCAAGTCTTGCCATATATTTTAAAGTAGATTTAAGTCAAAACTGTAACTAGGCCACTCAGGAACATTCACTGTCTTCTTGGTAAGCAAATGTAGATTTGGCCTTGTGTTTTACAGTAGGTTATTGTCCTGCTGAAAGGTGAATTCAAGCATTCCCATAACCTAATGCAGCCACCACCATGCTTGAAAATATGGAGAGTGGTACTCAGTAATGTGTTGTATTGCATTTGCCCCAAAAACAACACTTTAGTGCCTTATTGCAAACAGGATGTATGTTTTGGAATATTTTTATTCTGTACAGGCTTCCTTCTTGTATTGTGGAGTAACTACAATGTTGTTGATCCATCTTCAGTTTTATCCTAACACAGCCATTAAACTCTGATCGGTTTCCTTCATCTCTGGCAACTTAGTTAGGAAGGACGCCTGTATCTTTGTAGTGACTGGGTGTATTGATACACCACCCAAAGTGTAATAACTATGTCACCATGCTCAAAGGGATATTCAATGTCTGCTTTTTTTATTTTTTACCCATCTACCAATAGGTGCCCTTCTTTTCGAGGCATTGGAAAACTTCCCTGGTCTTTGTGGTTGAATCTGTGTTTGAAATTCACTGCTCGACTGAGGGACCTTAAAGATAATTGTATGTGTGGGGTACAGAGATGAGGTAGTCATTCAAAAAAACATTAAATGTAATCAATTTTAAATTCAGGCTGTAACAACAAAATGGGGGAAAAGTTAAGGGGTGTGAATACTTTCTGAAGGCACTGGTTGTGCATACATAAAGACATGCAAGCCACTCGTAAACACACCAGATGTATGGCCAACGGACATGCACTAATGTTTACCAGGTAGAAAGAAGGACAGGCAATCTAGCAGGAAGCATGGCTGCTCTAGCTTTTTATATCAGATGGAGATAATGGAGATAACAGAGATAATGGCTGTGAAACAGAGAGAAAGAAGATGGACGGGGGAGAAGGATCCAGAGAACAGCCGCTGTAACTGACAACCTGCCACTTTATCAGTCAGTCACTTCCTTAAGATGAAATAGCCTGAAAACAGACCTCAGACATTTCAATATCAACTTTAATTATGAGCTGTCTGTCTGTCTGACCAGTGTAGGTTGTGTACGGTCTCAAGTCTGTAAACAGCCACACAAAATTACACACTTCCTGATCAACGCAAATGTGAAAGACTGGAAATCAAGGCTAGGTTGTTTATAGAGGGATTGTGTGTGTGCGTGTGTGTGTGTGTGTGTGACCAGAACCATATATTTATATATGTAGAAATATATGTCTCTGTGTGTAACCATGGAGGTTAGATATTTAAAGTGTCAGGCTACACCTACAGGCAGCTGAGGAGAGAGAGAGGATAATGAATGGATCTGGTCTAAAGCCCAGAGAGAGTATAATGAATGGATCTGGTCTAAAACCCAGAGAGAGGATAATGAATGGGTCTGGTCTAAAACCCAGAGAGAGGATAATGAATGGGTCTGGTCTAAAACCCAGAGAGAGGATAATGAATGGATCTGGTCTAAAACCCAGAGAGAGTATAATGAATGGATCTGGTCTAAAACCCAGAGAGAGTATAATGAATGGGTCTGGTCTAAAACCCAGAGAGAGGATAATGAATGGATCTGGTCTAAAACCCAGAGAGAGGATAATGAATGGATCTGGTCTAAAACCCAGAGAGAGGATAATGAATGGATCTGGTCTAAAACCCAGAGAGAGGATAATGAATGGATGTGGTCTAAAACCCAGAGAGAGGATAATGAATGGATCTGGTCTAAAACCCAGAGAGAGTATAATGAATGGATCTGGTCTAAAACCCAGAGAGAGGATAATGAATGGGTCTGGTCTAAAACCCAGAGAGAGGATAATGAATGGATCTGGTCTAAAACCCAGAGAGAGTATAATGAATGGGTCTGGTCTAAAACCCAGAGAGAGTATAATGAATGGGTCTGGTCTAAAACCCAGAGAGAGGATAATGAATGGATCTGGTCTAAAACCCAGAGAGAGGATAATGAATGGATCTGGTCTAAAACCCAGAGAGAGGATAATGAATGGGTCTGGTCTAAAACCCAGAGAGAGGATAATGAATGGATCTGGTCTAAAACCCAGAGAGAGGATAATGAATGGATCTGGTCTAAAACCCAGAGAGAGTATAATGAATGGATCTGGTCTAAAACCCAGAGAGAGGATAATGAATGGATCTGGTCTAAAACCCAGAGAGAGGATAATGAATGGATCTGGTCTAAAACCCAGAGAGAGTATAATGAATGGATCTGGTCTAAAACCCAGAGAGAGTATAATGAATGGATCTGGTCTAAATGGATCTGGTCTAAAACCCAGAGAGAGGATAATGAATGGATCTGGTCTAAATGGATCTGGTCTAAAACCCAGAGAGAGGATAATGAATGGATCTGGTCTAAAACCCAGAGAGAGTATAATGAATGGATCTGGTCTAAAACCCAGAGAGAGTATAATGAATGGATCTGGTCTAAAGCCCAGAGAGAGTATAATGAATGGATCTGGTCTAAAACCCAGAGAGAGGATAATGAATGGGTCTGGTCTAAAACCCAGAGAGAGGATAATGAATGGATCTGGTCTAAAACCCAGAGAGAGGATAATGAATGGGTCTGGTCTAAAACCCAGAGAGAGGATAATGAATGGATCTGGTCTAAAACCCAGAGAGAGGATAATGAATGGATCTGGTCTAAAACCCAGAGAGAGGATAATGAATGGATCTGGTCTAAACCCCAGAGAGAGTATAATGAATGGATCTGGTCTAAATGGATCTGGTCTAAAACCCAGAGAGAGGATAATGAATGGATCTGGTCTAAATGGATCTGGTCTAAAACCCAGAGAGAGGATAATGAATGGATCTGGTCTAAAACCCAGAGAGAGTATAATGAATGGATCTGGTCTAAAACCCAGAGAGAGGATAATGAATGGGTCTGGTCTAAAACCCAGAGAGAGGATAATGAATGGGTCTGGTCTAAAACCCAGAGAGAGGATAATGAATGGGTCCGGTCTAAAACCCAGAGAGAGGATAATGAATGGGTCTGGTCTAAAACCCAGAGAGAGGATAATGAATGGATCCGGTCTAAAACCCAGAGAGAGGATAATGAATGGATCTGGTCTAAAACCCAGAGAGAGGATAATGAATGGGTCTGGTCTAAAACCCAGAGAGAGGATAATGAATGGGTCTGGTCTAAAACCCAGAGAGAAGATAATGAATGGATCTGGTCTAAAACCCAGAGAGAGGATAATGAATGGGTCTGGTCTAAAACCCAGAGAGAGGATAATGAATGGGTCTGGTCTAAAACCCAGAGAGAGGATAATGAATGGATCTGGTCTAAAACCCAGAGAGAGTATAATGAATGGATCTGGTCTAAAACCCAGAGAGAGGATAATGAATGGATCTGGTCTAAAACCCAGAGAGAGTATAATGAATGGGTCTGGTCTAAAACCCAGAGAGAGGATAATGAATGGGTCTGGTCTAAAACCCAGAGAGAGGATAATGAATGGGTCTGGTCTAAAACCCAGGGAGAGGATAATGAATGGATCTGGTCTAAAACCCAGAGAGAGGATAATGAATGGATCTGGTCTAAAACCCAGAGAGAGGATAATGAATGGATCTGGTCTAAAACCCAGAGAGAGGATAATGAATGGATCTGGTCTAAAACCCAGAGAGAGTATAATGAATGGATCTGGTCTAAAACCCAGAGAGAGTATAATGAATGGGTCTGGTCTAAAACCCAGAGAGAGTATAATGAATGGGTCTGGTCTAAAACCCAGAGAGAGCAGGTGGATAAATCACCAGGATAAACAGACTAACAGACAGGATACCCAGGCTAAGGGTTCTGGACTCCACAGACTGGTACCCAGGCTAAGGGTTCTGGACTCCACAGACTGGCACCCAGGCTAAGGGTTCTGGACTCCACAGACTGGTACCCAGGCTAAGGGTTCTGGACTCCACAGACTGGTACCCAGGCTAAGGGTTCTGGACTCCACAAATGAACAGGCTCCTAAGTAGGGTTAGCTAAAGTCTGGTAACTTTCCCCAAATTCCTAGGTTTTAGAGAAATCCCAGTTGGAAGAGTCCCAGAATCAGAAGGGAATCATCAGGGAATCCAGGATCCTCCATCCAGGATTTCTGGAAAACTTGGGAATTTTAGGAACGTTTTTGTAACCCTATTCCCTAGTGATTCTGTGTCGGTATTATGACCACACTGCAACCTTACTCCAATGTTACCTCTGTGTCACTAGAATGCTGATCCACTAAACATTCATTCATTAGAAAATGAATGAGCTAATAGGTTCATCTACAAGTCAAAGATAAACACTTCGTCAGGAATACTATTAGCTGTTAATTATCACAACACTTCGTCAGGAATGCTATTAAGCAGCTGTTAATTATCACAACACTTCGTCAGGAATGCTATTAAGCAGCTGTTAATTATCACAACACTTCGTCAGGAATGCTATTAAGCAGCTGTTAATTATCACAACACTTCGTCAGGAATGCTATTAAGCAGCTGTTAATTATCACAACACTTCGTCAGGAATGCTATTAAGCAGCTGTTAATTATCACAACACTTCGTCAGGAATGCTATTAAGCAGCTGTTAATTATCACAACACTTCGTCAGGAATGCTATTAAGCAGCTGTTAATACACTCATAAAGGGATGCATTTCCGTACTGCTAAATAATTGTGAAAAAATATACCTTAAACCTCATTATAATCTGGTTGTCTGATTTTAATCTGAAGCTTTTCTTCAACAATGTGTGTTAAAAGGAGACAGATATTTAACTACTGAATGGCACCATGGTGTCTTATCAGTGTGTGTGTGTTGATGCCCCATCTTACCTCTTATGTTTGTATGTAAGCATGGCCTCAGCGATGGGGAGTTGGTGAGCTCCGTTGGCCCCAACTATGTACTGGGTTACCCTGGAAACCACATCTGGACTCTCCTGCACTGTTACACCACATGACAGCAGTGATTGATTGATTAATGAATTGATGTTTAATGTCTTCAAGATTAAATTCTTTCCACAGCTCACACACACACACACACACACACACACACACACACACACAACTCTGTTTCCACCATAGAAATGGACTGAGCCATAGTATAGATACATCTTAGATGTGTGTTAGGGTTGAAAAATTCAGGTGACCAGGTTTTTCAGAAATTTCATTTGGAAGATTCCAGGAATAAGAGGGAACAAGCAGGAAATCCAGGAATCCTCCAACCGGGATTTCTGGAAAACCTGGGAATTTTTGGAAAGTTACCAGACTTTTGCAACCCTAATGTGTGTTAAGCCAGTCCTACCCATGACTGGAGCTTCTGGCTTGTGAAAGAGGTCCCTCCACGCAGTATCCTGGAATAAACAGTTGTATCGATAGTCGATGGTACCCAGGTATTTGGAGACTGGGTGAGATCCTGTATACAATCAAAGGAACACACGTTAAATCACTGATATGACTAGTAAGAACTCTCTAGAAGTAAAAAAAAAAAATACCATGCTATCTTTAGAAAAACATATACTTATGTTGAAACTAAACTAGGGTTGAAAAATCATGGACAACTTTCACAAATTAACAGGTTTTTCAGAAATCATGGGTGTAGGGAAACTTTTAGAGAATTTTGTAACCCTAAAATGAACAAACATAGGTTATATTCAAACTACAAGGTGTGAATGAATGACCGCCTCCATCTCTCACCTAGCGGTATGATGAGGAACCTCATGTAGCCCAGCCAGTCTGGGGTCTTGTAGGAGAGGTGGTCTACAAACAGCCTGAGGACGGCACCAAAGTAGTGTTGAGCCCCCGCCACAGCTATCTTCATGGGGATGGGCGTCTGGCTGTTACAGTTACAGCTACATAGAAACACACAGGAATAACAATATTACAGCTAGAAGACAAACCTATTTACAACCTGTGAGAAAGCTTCAATACAAAATAAATAACCTGTGAGAAAGCTTCAATACAAAATAAATAACCTGTGAGAAAGCTTCAATACAAAATAAATAACATGTGAGAGAGAGGAGTTATAGCTTCAATACAAAATAAATAACATGTGAGAGGAGTTATAGCTTCAATACAAAATAAATAACATGTAAGAGAGAGGAGTTATAGCTTCAATACAAAATAAATAACATGTAAGAGAGAGGAGTTATAGCTTCAATACAAAATAAATAACATGTAAGAGAGAGGAGTTATAGCTTCAATACAAAATAAATAACATGTAAGAGAGAGGAGTTATAGCTTCAATACAAAATAAATAACATGTGAGAGAGAGGAGTTATAGCTTCAATACAAAATAAATAACATGTAAGAGAGAGGAGTTATAGCTTCAATACAAAATAAATAACATGTAAGAGAGTATAGTTATAGCTTCAATACAAAATAAATAACATGTGAGAGAGAGGAGTTATAGCTTCAATACAAAATAAATAACATGTGAGAGAGAGGAGTTATAGCTTCAATACAAAATAAATAACATGTGAGAGGAGTTATAGCTTCAATACAAAATAAATAACATGTGAGAGAGAGGAGGGCTCAGTAACTATGACTACAACATGTGATGCTGCTAGTGATGCCAAGGTTGTGTTCAAATCTCTAAGGGACCACAGACACACACTGAAAGAATAACAACAGTGAGATGCTTTAAAAGCTTCTGCTAAGTAGAGTATATTATCATTATATTATTACAATGAGAAGGAGAGGCGGATGTAAACTGTGAAAGAGGAGGCTTACAATCTCTGTATGCGTGAGACGATGGTGTTGAAGGCAGCCTGGATGTCTGCTGTGCTACAGGTACACACCACTGGGAGGTGGTGGTTCTGGAGAATATCTGACAGATACTGAGAGAAGGAAGGAAGGATGGAAGGAAGGATGGAAGGATGGAAGGAAGGAAGGAAGGAAGGAAGGAAGGAAGGAAGGAAGGAAGGAAGGAAGGAAGGAAGGGAGGGAGGGAGGGAGGGAGGGAGGGAGGGAGGGAGGGAGGGAGGGAGGGAGGGAGGGAGCAAATGGAACAGTTTGAGAAAGTAAAAAGAAAAACAAGATGGACAAGGACAATGTGAGAAGATTAGTTCTTCATTGTTTAATCTATTTTTCCCTTTGGTTATCATGGAGCCAAAGACGGGTCATCAACGTTTCTGTATGTCATTTCCTGTCTCACCTGGCCCTGCCAATCAGATGTGTTGATGAGGATGATGCTGTCAGGTAGATGGTGGTCAGACACCAGGATGTGGTTCAGCTGGTCATACACGGTCTTCCTGGGGATCTGGAAGAGATGGGAAAGAAGACCGTTTTATTGTCCAATGAAATTCATCACACATCCAAGACACAGTCGCTGGAAGCTTTTAAGAGAATCTAGAATGTTAAGCTACAGACTCGGTTTTCTGACTTGATCTGCCAGTGATCTTGATCTTACTATTACAACCCCTGTGCTTAACCAGAGAGCCAATGTGATTTTGCTTACAGTGTGCTCCTCCTACCTGTAGATGGCAGTGTGTGTCGAGGGAGCGTTCGTTATCCAGGCTGTTGGCTCTCTCATTCTGTGGTCTGTTCGGCTGGCGCTCCTTTAGGGACGTACTCCTCCCTCTCCTCCCCGCCAACTTAGGTTCCTGCCTGGGGAGACATGAGAACGGGAGGTAGGGAGGGGAGGTAGGAAGGTGGGGAGGTAGTGAGGTGGGAGGGGAGGTACGAGGGGCGGGAGGTAGGGAGGGGAGTTACGGAGGTAGGGAGGTGGGAGGGGAGGTAGGGAGGTTGGAGGGGAGTTACGGAGGTAGGTAGGGAGGAGGGGAGGAGGGTGGGAAGGTATGACGGTAGGGAGGAGGGGAGGAGGGTGGGAAGATAGGGAGGGCAGGTATGGCGGTAGGGAGGTGGGCGGGGGGGGTAGGGCAGTAGGGAGGTGGGAGGTAGGGAGGTAGGGAGGTGGGGAGGTGGGAGGGGAGGTAGGTAGGGAGGAGGGGAGGTAGGGAGGGGAGGTAGGGAGGTATGGAAAGACCAAGCTGAAGATGAGAAGACACTCAGCAGAGGCTTTTTTTTTAGATTCAGAGGCTTTTTTTTTTGATTTCCTAGATTCCTTGCATCCTGTCTCCTCACCTTCTTTTCAAAACTCATTGGAGAAGAAGTTCTAAGGAGAGGGACCATGGACCTTTCTCCTCCAATACGGTTGAGAAGGAGGCGAGGGGATAGGATGCGGGGAATGGTGTAAGGATGAATTGAAAGAGTCAGCCAGTATTTACCACCTGTTGGAAGGGATGATGAGAGACTCTGTCTTCTTCATTTTGCCAGTAGGGGGCAGCTTCTCCAGGAAGGTGTCCATGTTGTCCATCTCCAGCTCTGTAGTGGGGGTTACTGCCTCTGGTTGCTCCTCCTGCTGGGACGGCGCAAAGACAGGGACAACGTATTGTATTGGGGATATGATGTGTTTGTACACTGTATACATGGAGGATGATGATATTTGTAAACTGACTGGGTCTTTAATTGCCCCTGAGGGGGTAATATTAAATAAAGTTGTACTGAGTCTTTAAATAAAGTTGGGTCTTTAAATAAAGTTGTACTGAACTGAATTGAAATTAGAAACATAGACAAGGCTTGTGGGCGTTTTCTAGGACCACACAATAGATCATACTTACAAATGAGCCGTTATCTGAGACGCTGTCCACTTGGAACGTGGCTCTGCTGCTCTTAGTCTGGTCTGGTTCCATCTGGAGGAACGACAGAAGAGAGGGCCTTAAAACTCTATGAGGGACAACAATGGAGGAGAATAGTGACCACTTAGTATTGGTGAGGTTTCCTGACCGTCTGGGAGGATCTCTGTGACTAACCGGGCTGGGTGGATCTCTGTGACTGACCGGGCTGGGTGGATCTCTGTGACTGACCGGGCTGGGTGGATCTCTGTGACTGACCGGGCTGGGTGGATCTCTGTGACTGACCGGGCTAAGTGGATCTCTGTGACTGACCGGGCTGGGTGGATCTCTGTGACTGACCGGGCTGGGTGGATCTCTGTGACTGACCGGGCTGGGTGGGTCTGTGTTAATGACCGGGCTGGGTGGGTCTGTGTGACTGACCGGGCTGGCTGGGTCTCTGTTACTGACCGGGCTGGCTGGGTTTCTGTTACTGACCGGGCTGAGTGGATCTCTGTTACTGACCGGGCTGGGTGGGTCTGTGTGTGACTAACCGGGCTGAGTGGATCTCTGTTACTGACCGGGCTAGGTGGGTCTCTGTTACTGACCGGGCTGGGTGGGTCTCTGTTACTGACCGGGCTGGGTGGGTCTCTGTTACTGACCGGGCTGGGTGGGTCTGTGTTACTGACCGGGCTGGGTGGGTCTCTGTTACTGACCGGGCTGGGTGGGTCTCTGTTACTGACCGGGCTGGGTGGGTCTCTGTTACTGACCGGGCTGGGTGGGTCTCTGTTACTGACCGGGCTGGGTGGGTCTCTGTTACTGACCGGGCTGGGTGGGTCTCTGTTACTGCGGCTGCTGTGGATGCTGCCGATCTCTGTCTGAGAACTGGAGAGGGAAAGGCCCTCGAAATATGGCCTGCAATACGAAAGTGTCTTTAACACAAGTAAAAACATCATGAATGTATAAAACAAATGTTTAAATGCATTTGCTGTAAAGGTTGAGGCTGATTGAAAGAACACTATACAAATCTGAGTGATAGCAACTTAATACATGTACACAGGTACATACACTACATGACTAAAAGCATGTGGACACGTGCTGGTCTGACATCTCATTCCAAAATCATGGGCATTAATATGGAGTTGGTCTCCCTCTGTTGCTATAACAGCCTCCACTCTTCTGGGAAGGCTTTCCACTAGATGTTGGAACATTGCTGCGGGGACTTGCTTCCATTCAGCCACAAGAGCATTTGTGAGGTCGGCACTGATGTTGGGCGATTAGGCCTGGCTCGCAGTCGATGTTCCAATTCATCCCAAAGGTGTTCGATGGGGTTGAGGTCAGGGATCTGTGCAGGCCAGTCAAGTTCTTCCACACCAATCTCGACAAACCATTTCTGTATGGACCTCACTTTGTGCACAGGGGCATTGTCATGCTGAAACAGGGAAGGGCCTTCCCCAAACTGTTACCACAAAGTTGGAAGCACAGAATCGTCTAGAATGTCATTGTATACTGTAGCGTTAAGATTTCCCTTCACTGGAACTAAAGGAGCCCGAACCATGAAAAACAGCCCCAGACAATTATTACTCCTCCACCAAACTTTAAAATTGGCACTATGCATTGGGGCAGGTAGCGTTCTCCATTCTCCGTCGGCTTGTGTGCGGCTGCTTAGGCATGAAAACCCATTTCATGAAGCTCCTGACAAACAGTTATTGTGCTGACTATGTTTCCAGAGGAAGTTTGGAACTCGGTAGTGAGTGTTGCAACCAAAGACAAACGATTTGTGCGAGCTACCGCTTCAGCACTCTGCGGTCCCGTTCTGTGAGCTTGTGTTTCCTACCACTTTGCGGCTGAGACATTGTTGCTCCTAGATGTTTCCACTTCACAGTAACAACACTTACAGTTGATCGGGGCAGCTCTAGCAGGTCATACATTTGACAAACTGACTTGTTGGAAAGTTGGCATCCTATGACGGTGCCACGTTGAAAGCCACTGACCTTCTACTGCCAATGTTTGTCTATGGAGATTGCATGGCTGTGTGTTTGATCTTACACACCTGTCAGCAATGGGTGTGGCTGAAATAGCGGAATCCACATATTCGAAGGGGTGTACACATACTTTTGTATATACTCTATAGTGTAAGTACAAACTGAAAACACACACTGATGGCTCTCGTCCGACTCACTTGAGTTTGGGTTTGGGGGTGCTGAGGACACTGTCGTCATCGTCTAGTTCTGGTCCACTGTCACTGGGGTTCTCAAACTCCAGACTGTCTAGGTCCAGATCCTCCTCTACCTCTGGAGGGGGCTCAGCCGGGTCCTGCTCCGAGTCCAACACCTGGAACATTCAGATAGACACAGACGCAGGCACACACACACAGAGAAAGACAGAGGTAGTGAGAGAGACAGAGAAAGGGGGGGAGGGAGAGAGACAGAGAGAGAATGAGAGAGAATGAGAGAGAGGGGGGAGGGAGAGAGACAGAGAGTGAGTGAGAGATAGCGGGGA
Source organism: Thymallus thymallus (assembly GCA_023634145.1). Lineage (NCBI taxonomy): Eukaryota > Metazoa > Chordata > Actinopteri > Salmoniformes > Salmonidae > Thymallus > Thymallus thymallus. The sequence goes on from CM042405.1 coordinate 3,055,530, forward strand.
GGGAGGGAGAGAGACAGAGAGAGTGAGAGAGAGCACACAAGAGAACTGATTTTTAACAGTTGCATGAATCCACTGAGCAAAGGAATTGAAAGGACCCTAGAAGTGTAGAGTTAGTAATATGACAGTTGGACAGGCTTAACGTTAGTTACCTCGTCTGAGACTCTAAACCTCTTCAGTAGAGCCACCACTCTCTGTTTAAAGTTCTGCTGCTAAAACACAACAGGACACAGAAACAACTACACGTCAGTTACCAGGGTGTATTCACTAGGAACCACACGAAACGGGGAGGGACCAACCTGAATTTATCCAATAGATACACAGTACAAAACAATGCAAAATTATGAATCCACCCCAGTACATGGCAATTCACCAGCAGGTAGCATCTTAGACAGAACAGCAAAATACAACAACACTGCTGGGACATTGTGAATTACCACTGCATGCTTTCACAGTAAAACATATCTATTGGGAATTAGATTAGGTGAATAAGCTTTAGCTTGCTGGGCATAGCATGATGACCAAACACAAGGGTGTCCTTGCTCCCATCTCTTACCCTGGTGATTGAAGCAGTTCTTACAATGGACCTCCTCTGCTTCTTAGGCTTCCTCACATCATATTCATCATCTTCCTGGTCCTGAAGACACACAGACAAACACAGGCAGGTTATCAACCAAATACAGTATAAATAGACTCCAGGTGTGTTTGTCCTCTGTGAATGTCTTCAGTGAGGAGGATAGTGTAGGGGACAGAGGAGTCCTTTCTGAATGCCTTTGTAGAGGACTGTATTTGTACTGACCTGACCCTGAACTGCGTCATCACTGGCCTCCTGCTCTGAAGAGAAACTCTCATACTCCTCCTCCGAGTAGTGATCTGGAGCACAACACACACACACACACATTAAACCTACTGCTGCTGAAATGATCTGGAGAATATCACGTCACAGGCTACCAAGGCTGTCAAATCATTATTCATACATGCTTTCAGATTTCACAAGCAGTAGTGAGGTACATGAAGTTTAGTAGTGAGGTACAGGAAGTTCAGTAGTGAGGTACAGGAAGTTCAGTAGTGAGGTACATGAGGTTCAGTAGTAAGGTTCAGTAGTAAGGTACATAAGGTTCAGTTGTGAGGTACATAAGGTTTAGTTGTGAGGTACATAAGGTTCAGTAGTGAGGTACATGAGGTTCAGTAGTGAGGTACATGAGGTTCAGAAGTGAGGTACATAAGGTTCAGTAGCGAGGTTCAGTAGTGAGGTAGAGTAGTCACCCCCACCCCGTGCTGCTGTGTTGTTTATTGCTACTTGGCTACCTGCCAAACTTTACGGTTTTTCCTTTTTAAAAACCGTTGAATCAATCTTCATTTAATACATTTACCAACGTCTTAGCTATTATTTTTTCCTCGCTCAACTTTTTTCATTAAAGTTTTTTTTACCCCGGACGCTTTATTTGGACATAGTTCTGGACTTCCACCAGCCGAAGCTAAGTAGTAACATTATTAACACTATGCCATCTGATGTTAACGGCAGTCACTGTTTTCATAACATACAGGAAAACTATCGCCTTATGGCGAAGATAGCCTCGCTGCAAGCCCAGCTTCAGATGCAATGCACTTTGTGCAGGACCCAAGTAATTCTTCCAACAATTGTTTACAGACAGATTATTTAACTTATAATTCACTATATCACAATTCCAGTGGGTCAGAAGTTTACATAGACTATGTTAACTGTGCCTTTTAAACAGCTTGGAAAATTCCAGAAAATTATGTCATGGCTTTAGAAGCTTCTGATAGGCTAATTGATATAATTTGAGTCAATTGGAGGTGTACCTGTGGATGTATTTCAAGGCCTACCTTCAAACTCAGTGCCTTTTTGCTCGACATCATGGGAAAATCTAAAGAAATCAGCCAAGACCTCAGAAAAAAAGTATCTATATTCACAGTAAAACAAGTCCTATATCGACATAACCTGAAAGGCCGCTCAGCAAGGAAGAAGCCACTGCTCCAAAAACCGCTATAAAAAAGACAGACTACGGTTTGCAACTGCACATGGGGACAGAGATCATACTTTTTGGAGAAATGTCCTCTAGTCTGATGAAACAAAAATAGGACTGTTTGGCCATAATGACCATCGTTATGTTTGGAGGAAAAAGGGGGGGGCTTGCAGCATCACGTTGTGGGGCTTGCAGCATCACGTTGTGGGGCTTGCAGCATCACGTTGTGGGGCTTGCAGCATCACGTTGTGGGGGTGCTTTGCTGCAGGAGGGACTGGTGCACTTCACAAAATAGATGGCATCATCGATGGCATCATCATTCCGACTTCAACTGTACGCTCCGGTCACAAGACGCAGGCCTCCTTATTGTCCCTAGAATCTCTAAGCAAACAGCTGGAGGCAGGGCTTTCTCCTAATGGTCTGCCTATCCATGTGAGAGACTCCGTCTCAACCTTTAAGTCTTTACTGAAGACTCATCTCTTCAGTATGTCCTATGATTGAGTGTAGTCTGGCCCAGGGGTACAAGGGTGAACGGCAAGGCTCTGGAGCGACGAACCACCCTTGCTGTCTCTGCCTGGCCGGTTCCCGTCTCTCCATTGGGATTCTCTGCCTCTGACCCTATTACGGGGGCTGAGTCACTGGCGCTTTCCATGCCGTCCCTAGGAGGTGTGCGTCACTTGAGTCACTGACGTGATCTTCCTGTACGGTTTGTCGTTCCCTCTGGCTTGAGCAGTGGAGGGAACCTTTCGTGGACTATACTCAGCCTTGTCTCAGGGTAGTAGGTTTGTGGTCTGTTGATATCCCTCTGGTGGTGTTGGGGCTGTGCTTTGGCAAAGTGGGTGGGGTTATATCCTGCCTGGTTGGCCCTGTCAGGGGAAATTGTCGGACGGGGCCACAGTGTCTCCCGACCCCCCGTCTCAGACTCCAGTATCTATGCTGCCGGGGGGGCTAGGGTCAGTTTGTTATATCTGATGTTATTATCCGGTGTCCTGTGTGAATTTAAGTATGCTCCCTCTAATTCTCTCTCTCTCTCTCTCTCTCTCTCTCTCTCTCTCCCTCCCCTCCCGGAGGACCTGAGCCCTAGGACCATGCTTCAGGACTACCTGGCCTGATGACTCCTAGCTGTCCCCAGTCCACCTGGTCCTGGAGGACCTGAGCCCTAGGACCATGCCTCAGGACTACCTGGCCTGATGACTCCTGGCCTGATGACTCCTGGCTGTCCCCAGTCCACCTGGTCCTGGAGGACCTGAGCCCTAGGACCATGCCTCAGGACTACCTGGCCTGATGACTCCTAGCTGTCCCCAGTCCACCTGGTCCCGGAGGACCTGAGCCCTAGGACCATGCCTCAGGACTACCTGGCCTGATGACTCCTGGCTGTCCCCAGTCCACCTGGTCCTGGAGGACCTGAGCCCTAGGACCATGCCTCAGGACTACCTGGCCTGATGACTCCTGGCCTGATGACTCCTGGCTGTCCCCAGTCCACCTGGTCCTGGAGGACCTGAGCCCTAGGACCATGCCTCAGGACTACCTGGCCTGATGACTCCTGGCCTGATGACTCCTGGCTGTCCCCAGTCCACCTGGTCCTGGAGGACCTGAGCCCTAGGACCATGCCTCAGGACTACCTGGCCTGATGACTCCTAGCTGTCCCCAGTCCACCTGGTCCCGTTGGACCTGAGCCCTAGGACCATGCCTCAGGACTACCTGGCCTGATGACTCCTGGCTGTCCCCAGTCCACCTGGTCCTGGAGGACCTGAGCCCTAGGACCATGCCTCAGGACTACCTGGCCTGATGACTCCTGGCCTGATGACTCCTGGCTGTCCCCAGTCCACCTGGTCCTGGAGGACCTGAGCCCTAGGACCATGCCTCAGGACTACCTGGCCTGATGACTCCTAGCTGTCCCCAGTCCACCTGGTCCCGGAGGACCTGAGCCCTAGGACCATGCCTCAGGACTACCTGGCCTGATGACTCCTGGCTGTCCCCAGTCCACCTGGTCCTGGAGGACCTGAGCCCTAGGACCATGCCTCAGGACTACCTGGCCTGATGACTCCTGGCCTGATGACTCCTGGCTGTCCCCAGTCCACCTGGTCCTGGAGGACCTGAGCCCTAGGACCATGCCTCAGGACTACCTGGCCTGATGACTCCTAGCTGTCCCCAGTCCACCTGGTCCCGGAGGACCTGAGCCCTAGGACCATGCCTCAGGACTACCTGGCCTGATGACTCCTGGCTGTCCCCAGTCCACCTGGTCCTGGAGGACCTGAGCCCTAGGACCATGCCTCAGGACTACCTGGCCTGATGACTCCTAGCTGTCCCCAGTCCACCTGGTCGTGCTGCTGCACCGGTTTCAACTCTTTTGCCTGCGGTTATGGAACCCTGACCTGTTCACCAGACGTGCTACCTTGTCCCAGACCTGCTGTTTTCAACTCTCTCTACCGCACCTGCTATTTCAACATCTAAATGCCCGGCCAAGTGACATTCACTCCTGATGTATTTACCTGTTGCAACCTCTACAACCAGTGTGATTATTATTTGACCCTGCTGGTCATCTATGAACATCTTGGAGAAAGAACTGGCCTTAATGGCCATGAATTGTTATAATCTCCACCCGGCACAGCCAGAAGAGGACTGGCCACCCCTCAGAGCCTGGTTCCTCTCTAGGTTTCTTCCTAGGTTTTGCCTTTCTAAGGAGTTTTTCCTTGCCACCGTGCTTCTACATCTGCATTGCTTGCAGTTTGGGGTTTTAGGCTGGGTTTCTGTATAGCACTTTGTGACATTGGCTGATGTAAAAAGGCCTTTATAAATACATTTGATTTGATTTGAGATGACACATACCTGAGTAGAATCATGTGTAGAAACCTACCTGAACATTTGACCATTGTTCCCCCCTGCAGAGCAGCCTCTTCATGGTCTATGAGCTCACTGAAAAATCTACCTTACTTCAGCCTCTGTTCCTCTATACAGGCATGGCTGGCTGGCTGGCTGACTGGCTGATTATGATGGGATCATGCTGTTAAGCCATACTGGAGTTCTAACACCTTAGGAGTCTACAGCCATGCCTCAGAGCTAACCTAACTTGAACTGAGCCATCCTGTGCTGAAGCCTACTTGAGCATTTGGTCTTGGTTCCCTCCTGCAGAGCGGCCTCCTCATGGTCTATGGGCTGACTGGACAGAGAGAAGATCCAGATCTCTGCTACTTTACCCAGCATCTCCTTCTGGTTACTGTACAGAGACAACACTTGCCCCCCTTCCGTAGGCTGCTGCATCACCTGGTGGGAGCAGAGAGAATAACATTGGGGGAGATGGATGAGGGAGAGTGGGAAGGAGAAGGAGAGAGAGGGGGATGAATACAGTATCTTTCCAGTTATCAGATCTCTCTCTCTCTCTCTCTCTCTCTGTGTGACAGAGACTGCAGAGGGACTTTCACATCCCTCTGTCTAGCCTGTTGGTCCCAGATCTGTTAGTACTGTATTGTCAACTCCTATGGGTGTTCTATGGTAGACAAACAACCAAAGGAGTTGTCAAGACAGCTCAGACAGATCTGGAACCACCAGGCTATTCACCAGTCTCTCGGCCACCTGGGACCTGGGTTAAACAGATGGTCTGATGGCTGGGCGGCCATCTTACAGTGCTGCCTTCATGCAGCTGTGTGGTTTTCTGCTGTTGAGACAGACAGTGTTAAGCTGAGAGTTAGGGGTTAGATACAGAGGGATAGAATGGGGTCGCCAGAGTCCACTGAGGATGACTGCGGATGAGAAGAGCAGGGAGAAAGACTTCTGAGAATAATGTCCTCAGTGGATCTGTCTTCATCTGCGATATCTCAGACACCACTGGCCCGATTTTGACGAAACTTGGGTGAATGATGAGACTTGACATTGAGATCCGGCATTTACAAAATTACACTGATTGGCCAGATGGCGTCGCTATAACAAGAGATTAAAAATGCTAGAGAGACTGTCAACGAATACAGTAAAGAGCTGCTGTTTGTATGAGTGAGTTCATGTTTAAGTTCTTACACTGTCAACACTTTGTATTCAATAAATGCGTGTTCTTCATATTTCCTTCATAGTCTGCTGCTCTCTCCCTCCGCTGAGACTGACCATCAGATGCAGGCACCATCAGCCCCGTAAAATAAAAATAAATAGCAAATCATTTTAATGTATAGTCGCTCAGCTGTGCCTTGCAAATAATACAACAACGGATCTATTAACAGCAAAGCCTACCTCAAATTGTTAAATATAATTTTTAAAAATGGCCCAAACAACAATGCGTTGGAAGGGGAATTCAAGCAAAGCCAATATGAAGTGATAATGTATTGGGTCTATAGTTTACTGATCAAACCTCATTACTACAGTCCTGTTTTTTTTGCATAGGCTTACGTTTTTTAAGTAATGTTAAAAAATAATCAGAGTGGTAGATCTCGGTTTGCATTTTGACTCAGAAAGTGATCTTGGTGACTGATATAGAAGAACATTCATATTGGCCACACGGTGGCGCTATAACACACACCTGTTTATATCTCTTGATCTGTTTGAATCAGAGTGATGAAATTTGCCACATGCTCAGAGATATGAGTCTAGCTAACCCATGTGATATCTTAGACACCACTGACACATTTTGAGGAAACTTGGGTGAATGGTACGTCTTGCCATAGAGATCGGTCATTTACAAAATTACACTGATTGGCCCAAGAAAGGCCCTGCATCATCCTGGGGGAAGACATGCTTACTGTTGCCTTGTCCATAAATGCACCACAGTACACAAGCAGCATGATTGACATCTGTGTGTTAAGACCTTCAAAAAGAAACTATGTGGAATATGAAATCAAGTCAAATCATTATTACACCAATGTTAGTTCATGGTACAGCAGCAGCCAGAAAATGTTGAGTGAACATTGTGTTCCTACCTCAGCCATATCGATGGATCCTACAGCCAGGATCCTGTATCATTGTGTTCCTACCTCAGCCATATCGATGGATCCTACAGCCAGGATCCTGTATCATTGTGTTCCTACCTCAGCCATATCGATGGATCCTACAGCCAGGATCCTGTATCATTGTGTTCCTACCTCAGCCATATCGATGGATCCTACAGCCAGGATCCTGTATCATTGTGTTCCTACCTCAGCCATATCGATGGATCCTACAGCCAGGGTTTTGTATCCCAGGATAGTCCTGTTCTTGTACCTCTTCCTCCTCTGCAGCAGGATCTGGAGTTTGTTGCCCTCTCTCTTCAGGAAATGAGGGTACTGAGGATGGAAGGATGGATGAAAGACAAAAAAAGAGGAGAGAGGAATCAGTCACAGTTTATAACAACATCGTTCTTCAGTAAGTGGAAAACATGGGATGCAGGAGAGTTAATGATTTCTCTTTCAGGCCTTCATCCCATTGTCTTCCAGCAGGTGACGCCACTCCTATGCGCCAATAGTTCCTCGACCAAGTGCAGACATATAATGATCTTGTGTTATGTTTACCTGCAGTGAGAAGGTGAGAGCCAGGTCAGTCTCCACTGAGCCACTAGGGGGCAGCACTATCTCATGGGACCTCAGGATCCTCTTGGAACCCTGGGAAATGAATCACACATCACCAGACTGTTGGGCAGCCACTACAGCCATTGATATAATTCATGTTCTGTAAAACCTCTGCTAAGCTCCAACAGTCAACCAGCAGGTAACAAGCTAAAGTACAGAAAGTGAAGCATAAGAATGCATCTGTCAGCTTGGATAACATTAGTCTTAGAGGATGTGTGACATTTATGTAGTCTACCTGGATTGTGTGTATGTGTATGCATGTGTGCGGACTCATGTCATCTTGATTCTCAGGTGTGTTCCTGCCGTACCTGCAGCCAGGTGAGGTGTGAAAGGTCATAACTTTACCTGGATCTTGACAGCGATGACCACAGAGATGAGCTCCTTGTCCAACTCCCTCAGAACCACCAACTTCTTCAGAGTCAGACTGCACAACCTGCAGATAGAGGATAGACAGAAAACAATTACGCCTAGTATAGACACATACACCTGCTCTTTCTATGACATAGACTGACTGACCAGGTGAATCCAGGTGAAAGCTATGTAGATGAAGGGGAGGAGACTGGTTAAAGAAGGAGCTTTAAGCCTTGAGACATGGATTGTGTATGTGCGACATTCAGAGGGTGAATGGGCAAGACAAAATATTGAAGTGCCTTTGAACAGGGTATGGTAGCAGGTGCCAGGCGCACCGGTTTGTGTCAAGAACTACAACACTGCTGGGTTTTTCACGCTCAACAGTTTCCAGTGTGTATCAAGAACTGTCCACCACCCAAAGTACATCCAACCAACTTGACTCAACTGTGGGAAGCATTGGAGTCAACATGGGCCAGCATCCCTGTGGAACTGAGCTACTGTACAGCTCTCATGGAAACCTTCAGAAGTCCTCCTTCTTTGTGATTCAGAGCAGCCTAATTATTTAATGGAGGAAACTGATTAGCCTTCCTGTTATCTAAACTCTCCACTTCTTAGAGATCCTTCAACTCATCATGAAGTAGCCTGACTGAAGCATGAATACACTGTGATAAAACTCCCATCTCCACCCAAAATACACAATTCAGAGGAGTGAAAAACACAACTTTTCAACAGAGATGGCAGAGAACAGGCTAAAGAACAGATACCCTGTTCACAACACTGGACATGTTAGTGTTGCTTGATGCTCGACTATGGATGTCTGGGGGGGAAGAACTCCTCTTTCACTTTCCTTTACTTTGTCTGTTCTGGTTAGAGGAGGAGAGGAGGGACCGTTGCCAACATCTCAGACTGGGCAGACAATTAAGGTTCTGTCACAAATAACACCCTATTTCCTATATAGTGCACTACTTTTGATGAGGGCTCATGGGGCTCTGGGTGCCCTTTGGGACTCAGACTAAAAGGGGCGGTAGGCATTTTTGTGTAGCTCTGCATTGTTACAACTGGAGGAGGATTTAATAAGCCCCTCACGATGTTTGACTCACTTCCTGGGAAAAGACACTATACATTAATATTTTCTTTCTTTCTTTCTTTCTTTCTTTCTTTCTTTCTTTCTTTCTTTCTTTCTTTCTTTCTTTCTTTCTTTCTTTCTTTCTTTCTTTCTTTCTTTCTTTCTTTCTTTCTTTCTTTCTTTCTTTCTTTCTTTCTTTCTTTCTCTCTCTCTCTCTTCACTTTATCTTCGTTCCCACAAGAGAAGCTAGCTAGCTGCTTGGGAAATCTGGCTTCTAGGGTGGCTAAATGGCAGTCACTTCCCCAAAATTCCCAGGTTTGGAGTAGCCTGGAGAAATCCAGTCTGTTTGTAGTAGCCTGGAGAAATCCAGTCTGTTTGTAGTAGCCTGGAGAAATCCAGTCTGTTTGTAGTAGCCTGGAGAAATCCAGTCTGTTTGGAGTAGCCTGGAGAAATCCAGTCTGTTTGTAGTAGCCTGGAGAAATCCAGTCTGTTTGTAGTAGCCTGGAGAAATCCAGTCTGTTTGGAGTAGCCTGGAGAAATCCAGTCTGTTTGGAGTAGCCTGGAGAAATCCAGTCTGTTTGGAGTAGCCTGGAGAAATCCAGTCTGTTTGGAGTAGCCTGGAGAAATCCTGTCTGTTTGTGCTAATATTTCTATATTTCATAATATTTCAATCAGTCAATTGAAATAAATTCATTAGGCCCTAATGTATGGATTTGACATGACTGGGAAAACTGATTCAGTGGCTTGAGAAAGTATTACCCCATATAACAAGTCCAGAGTTGTATTATTCCTGGTTGGGCACTTCACAAACTGTTTGAACGTGGGCAGCGTTGAAGAGAGAGATGCATGGTTAAAATCCCCCAAAATGCCAAAGAAGGCACTGGGATGCGCTGTCTGTAACCTCACGATAACAGAGTGGATGACGTCACAAGCTGTGTTTGCGTCAATGGAGGGCGTGATGTAAACAATAACAGCAATGACCGCCGTGAATTCCCTCGGCAAATAGTAGGGTCTCAGGCTAACTGCTAACCGCTCAATGTCCGGGCTACAAAACTGTTCCTTAACAGTATTATGGCTCGGATTACACAATCTGTTGTTAACTAATAAAGCCAGCCCCGCTCCCTAACACTTACCGGAAGAAACGCTATCCCTGTCCGCTCTGATGGTCTGGAAACCGACAACAGTGATGTTCTCTATGGGGATGTTATCATTCAGCCATGTTTCAGTAAAGCACAATAGGCTAGCTTCCCGGTGGACAAGACCCTCAAGCTCGTCCATCTTGTTATGCAGTGATCTCACGTTGCCCATAATGATAGACAGTATAGCCGGCTTGTATTTCCTAAGCTTTGCTTTACACTTCAATCCCGCCCTGCGTCCACGTCGTCGCCTTTTCAACTCGTCCGGAATATCTAACTTTTCCCTGGGGTGCAGCAGCGCTGAGTGTGCTAAATCCAGGAGCTGGGCTCGGTTGTAAATACTTGAGGACTCACGTGTACGTTCGACGCTGAGAAAAATAAAAAGTGCCTCAGTGATAAAAAGGACAGTTAAAACCTTTGTAAAACAGTAGCACTCCATAATCCTGAACTATTATAGTTCAACTGTTGCAAAAAAAAAAATCACTAAAAACTGACGAAAAACATACTAAAACAACAATTAACGCACAAACAATGGGAGCCGCTTAACAGGCGACCAGCAGGGCGGAGCCAACCTCGATATGACCAATGTAGCAGTTTTATGTAACCTCAACATTACCAGTATGCTGTTACCCCACCTCAACATGCTCTTACTGGGCTAGTCTGTCTGTTGCCAGACAGAATTACATCATTTATAAACCATTCCAGGGGACATGATGTTACTCTAAACTTTCACCATGTGCTGCTGGTTTATTTTGACACACAGTACAGTGGGAGTTTTGTGTATAATGTTCCTGGCCTGAAACAGTGGAAGATATATGTAGAGATCTGTGGGCTGAGAGGGGACCAGAGTTCTGGCCAAAAGTAGTGCACTATATAGGGAATAGGGTGCCATTTCAGATACAGAAATAGCCTAGTCTAGGGAACCCTAGAGACTTGGGGAGAGACCACATGGGAGTCCAGTTACCAAGCTGTCATTTAACTGGGATTTATTTTGATTCCAAGAATTACCGTGGAGGAATAACACCATAGAATTACATATTAGAACACATTAGAACACACATTAGAACACATATTAGAACACATATTAGAACACATTAGAACACATTAAAACACATTAAAACACATTAACACATCAGAACACATTAGAACACAATAAATCACTGAGTGGCACAGTGGTCTAAGGCACTGCATTGCAGTGCAAGCTGTGTTGCTACAGATGCTGGTTCGAGACCCGTCTGTGTCGCAGCCGGGCCGCGCCCGGGAGACCCATGAGGCGACACACAATTGGCCCAGCGTCGTCCGGGTTAGGGGAGGGTTTGGCCTGCCGGGATGTCCTTGTTCCATCGCGCTGTGGCGGGCCGGGTGCATGCACGCTGACACGGTCGCCAGGTGTACGGTGTTTCCTCCGACACATTGGTGCGGCTGGCTTCCGGGTTAAGCGTGCATTGTGTCAAGAAGCATTGCGGCTTGGAGGGGTCGTGTTTTGAAGGACGCACGGCTCTCGACCTTCGCCTCTCCCGAGTCCGTATGGGAGTTATGGGACAAGACTGTAACTACCAATTGGATACCACGAAATTGGTTAATTCCACAGGTAACCTGGATGTATGCCAAACAATTTGAACAATTTAAACAGTAAAAAACATTAACTGAAAAAACTGTGCAGATGCAAAGTTTGATAACAGAATGACGGTTAAATCTCTTTCAGTTTTATTCTGTTACCAAACATTGTATCTACACAGTTCTTCCTGTAAATGTGTTTTTGTAAAACTTTCTGTAAAAATTGTTAAAAGTAGTTTAAATGTTTTTAGTCTAGTATTCATTTTAAATGTTTTTAGTTTGGTATACATTTAGTGAAAAATTGGAGCGTTATTACGTTACCATGGAATTGCCCAATAGTAAGTTAATAGGATCTCTGCGATAACACCAATACATACAACTACATTGAAAACAGGAATAGGCCTAACATATTAAAGAGCCCAAATGAATACATAACAGGAGGAACATGTATTTTATTTATTTAACCATGCACAGTTAGTTGTAAACATACAGTGGGGAGAACAAGTATTTGATACACTGCCGATTTTGCAGGTTTTCCCACTTACAAAGCATGTAGAAGTCTGTAATTTTTATCATAGGTACACTTCATCTGTGAGTGACGGAATCTAAAACAAAAATCCAGAAAATCACATTGTATGATTTTTAAGTAATTCATTTGCATTTTAGGTCTGGGAACAAAGTGTCAACTTGTAGTCTTGGAAGGACCCTACTTCATTCTTCAAGCAGGCTAAGTATAATTTGTTTGACCCTGTAAGCTGTGTTGGTTTCTGTCTGTCCCAGTTAGTTAGTAAGCTACCTAGTCTGTGTCAACCTATCGATCTATCAACTGCTAATTTGCTTAAGAAGTGTTAGTGATTGCTACCCATTCAAAGTGGGTGTAGGTCCATCCACTTCTTTTGTTCTCTGCAGATTACAATTTAATAGGAGGGGGAGTGGCTACACCTGTGCTAGGCTATTAGCTTAGTGTTATTAGCACAGCCTCCTTGTTCTGGGGCAGCTGTTTGCAGCAGACTGTCCCTGAAACAAAGACAGTTCTGCCGTGTTGTTCTGCGGGAGGAAGAACAACACGGCAGAACTAATCTGCTGGTCCCAGCATGCACGACCTGCATGGAGTTCCAGGTCTCCGGCAGCCTTTGGACCTGCCGTTCTGCGCCTTCTTGGCGCTGACGGAAACATGGATTACCACAGAAAACTGGTGGTCCCTACTCCTACTGCTCTTCCCTCGTCTGATCATGTGTTCTCGCACACCCCGAGAGCATCTGGTCAGCGTGGCGGTGGCACAGGAATTCTAATCTCTCCCAAGTGGACATTCTCTCTTTTCTCCCTGACCCATCTGTCTATCTCCTCATTTGAATTCCATGCTGTCACAGTCACTAGCCCATTCAAATTTAACATCCTTGTCATTTATCTCCCTCCAGGTTCCCTTGGAGAGTTAATCAATGAGCTTGACACCTTGATAAGCTCATTTCCTGATGATGGCTCACCCCTCACAGTTCTGGGTGACTTTAACCTCCCGACGTCTGCCTTTGACTCATTTCTCTCTGCCTCCTTCTTTCCACTCCTTTCCTCTTTTGACCTCACCCTCTCACCGTCCCCCTCTACTCACAAGGCAGGAAATACGCTTGACCTCATCTTTACTAGATGCTGTTCTTCTACTAATCTCACTGCAACTCCCCTCCAAGTCTCCGACCACTACTTTGGATCCTTTTCTCTCTCGCTCACCTCCAACACTACTCACTCTGCCCCTAATCAGATGGTAATACGCCGTCGCAACCTTTGCTCTCTCTCCCGCTACTGTCTCCTCCTCCATCCTATTATCTCTTCCCTCTGATAAATCCTTCTCCCTCCTGTCTCCTGATTCTGCCTCCTCGACCCTCCTCTCCTCCCTTTATACATATTTTGACTCTCTATGTCCCCTATCCTCCGGGCCGCCGAGTGGAAATGGAGGAAAACTGAACTCCCTGTGGACCGGTCATCTTTTCACTCTCTCATCTCTACTTTTTCTTCCTCTGTTTCTGCTGCTAAAGAAACTTTCTATCACTCTACATTTCAAGCCTCGGCCTCTAACCCTAGGAAGCTCTTTGTCACCTTCACCTCCCTGCTGAATCCTCCTCCTCCTCCTCCTCCTCCCCCTCCCTCCTCCCTCTCTGTGGATGACTTCATCAACCATTTTGAAAAGATGGTTGACGACATCCGATCCTCATTTATTAAGCCTATTGACACCACTGGTCCTGCTCACACTGCCCTACCCTATGCTTTGACTTCTTTCTCCCCTCTCTCTCCAGATTAAATCTTGTAACTTGTGATGGCCGGCCGCCCAACAACCTGCCCGCTTGACCCTATCCCCTCCTCTCTTCTCTTACCTCATCAACTCATCCTTGTGTCCCTTCCGTCTTCAAGAGGGCGAGAGTTGCACCCCTCCTCAAAAAACCTACACTAGATTCCCTCCGATGTCAACAACAAGACTGGTCATTCAACTGAGACTGTTCTTCTCCATACTGCCAAATCTAACTCTGTCTCCTCTGCTCTTATCCTTCTAGACCTATCTGCTGCCTTTGATACTGTGAACCATCAGATCCTCCTCTCCAACCTCTCTGAGTTGGGCATCTCCAGGTCGTTGCAAACTTTTGGATTGCGTCATACCTGACAGGTCATTCCTATCCGGACAACACCCTATCATTCTCTGCTAACATCAAAGTGGTGACCCGATCCTGCAGGTTCATGCTCTACAACATTCGCAGAGTACGACCGTACCTTACACAGAGAGCAGCACAGGTCCTAATCCAGGCACTGGTCATCTCCCGTCTGGATTACTGCAACTCGCTGTTGGCTGGGCTCCCTGCCTGCACCATTAAACACCTACAACTTATCCAGATCGCTGCAGCCCGTCTGGTGTTCAACCTTCCCACGTTCTTTCATGTCACCCCGCTCCTCCACACACTCCACTGGCTTCCAGTTGAAGCTCGCATCTACTACAAAACCATGGTGCTTCCCTACGGAGCTGTGAGGGGAACGGCACCTCCTTCCCTGATCAGACCCTACACCCAAACGAGGACACTATGTTCATCCACCTCTGGCCTGCTAGCCTCCCTACCTCTACGGAAGCACAGTTGGGGCTCGTCCCAGTCAAAGCTATTCGCTGCTAAACTAACACCTGACCTATTTCCCTGCTAGTACTGACTTTCATCACAGCTGCTTGTTTAAATAAATTTACTTACTGTGATGGAGATGTGGTTGTCCCACTGGCTATCCTAAGTTGAATGCACCAATTTGTAAGTTGCTTTGAAGTGTGACACATTTTGTATTGGTTGATAGGGTGACAGTAAAACATTTTGTATTGGTTGATAGGGTGACAGTAAAACATTTTGTATTGGTTGATAGGGTGACAGTAAAACATTTTGTATTGGTTGATAGGGTGACAGTAAAACATTTTGTATTGGTTGATAGGGTGACAGTAAAACATTTTGTATTGGTTGATAGGGTGACAGTAAAACATTTGGTTCCCAATTTTCTTATTTTTTCTAATTATCCTGATATATTCAAACAGTAATGTGCAATTGACCAAAAATATACCATATGAAAGTATCTGCCTGTCCCGGTTTTGCTGTCGGCTGCTGTGTGAGCGAGCCACTCAATCTGCCTACTGTGGGCACAGAGGACAGGGAGGTGCATTTTAATAAGGACAACCATATGACCATTGCTCAAAATGCTATTGCGGGAAAAATACAGTTTTCAAACTAATGTTGTTCTAGTTACAAAGAGGAGAGTCACAGCTTTCTGTGAATATATAATGTCTCTCACCTCTTAATATTGAGTTCATATTTAAGAGGTGTATAGTATGGTTTTGATGCCCCCGCGGAGCAGAGGGAGCCATTGCGGTGAACAGGGATACATCAAGTAGCCTAGGCCTAGCACTGGAACGTTTTTGTAAGACACTAGCCTACATTTACTGACAGATTAATCAATTAGCCTACAAGGCTATCTGGCAAAGTTATCATATTTATAGTTATCAATCTAGCTAAGTGTTTTGAGTCCACTTCCTCAGATGGTTACTTAGCCTAGGCAGCGGCTAAATCTGCACTATTGTCTAGGATTGATGTGCCCAGGGTTAAAATTAGGGTTAGGCTTAGGGTTATGGTTAGGTTAAGGGTTAGGGTTAGATTTAGGGTTAGGGGAAATATGATTTTGGATGGGAATCAATTCTTTGGTCCCTACAAGGATAGCAATACATAACTGTGTGTGTGTGTGTGTGTGTGTGTGTGTGGCAATAACAGGTTGGAGGATCAGACAGGCAGAGACAGCTGAATGGACGTCTTTCTCCTCCACAAAGAATGTTGAGTTCCAAATGGCACCCTAACCCCTATATAGTGCACTATTTTGACCAGGGCTCCATTGTGTGTATTCTAAATCGCACCTTATCCTCTATTGTTTCACCAATTAGGCTCTGATCAAAAGAAGTGCACTATAAAGGGAATATGGTGCCATTTGGAACGCCACCAATGTCTTTCTGTCTCAGAACAGCCCACAGAGTCTCAGGAACTTCAGCAAGGCACAACGGACACAACAAACTACCCAATAAAGGCTCACATTGTCTTAAACACACACACACACACACACACACACAGTGCTGCACAGACACACACACACCCACACAACGCAGTACAAAGGAACAATGGACTTAGTTGTCATCTAACAGTTTTATACTCAACCCTCGGTCCTCTGGTCGCATGCCTATCACCCTACAACACCATTTATCCCAGTTAGGAAACTAGGTGATTAGGGTTGCAAATTTCCAATAACTTTCCCAAAATGTCCAAGTGTTCCAGAAATCCCGATCTGAAGATTCCTGGAATTAGAAGGGAATAAACAGGAAATGCAGGAATCCATCATCCGGGATTTCTGGAAAACCGTGGTAAGGTTAGCTGAATTTTGCAACCTTAAAAGGTGATCGTTGGTGCTGTTAAATTACTGTATGAGTTTGTATAATCTTCAGAAATGGATGCCATCTCATCCAATATCGTTTAGTTTCAGGTTAATGTTTTCTCTCACAGTGAGGCTTATAAGTGTTCCATAAGCTAAATCGTCTGTGAGACAAAAAAATTACACAAATGTGATACTATTAATTTCATAAGAGGATCTGTGTTGACCTATTTCCCTGGTATGCTTCCAGCCCTCCATGCACGCACGCACACTGCTGCAACCACAATCTACTACATCCACTCTACACTGAACCAGAGACCATGGAACCCTCAGAATGTGGAGAAGTGTCCAACAGAACACAATAGAACCCACAGCCTGGCTGGCCCTCTCCTCTCCTCCCCTCTCTTCTCCTCTCTCCTCCCCTTCTCTCCTCCTACTCCTCCCCTTCTCTCCTCCTACTCCTCCCCTCTCCTTCCCCTTCCTCTCCTCCTACTCCTCCCCTTCTCTCCTCCTACTCCTCCCCTTCTCTCCTCCTACTCCTCCCCTCTCCTTCCCCTTCCTCTCCTCCTACTCCTCCCCTCTCCTTCCCCTTTCTCTCCTCCTATCTCCTCCCCTCTCCTTCACCCTCCTCCACTCGACTCTACCCTTCACACAGCTGCTGTTTTGGCCAAGCTGCAGATCTCTCCCTGACTATTCTGTTCTGTTCGGTGTGTGTTTTGCTGTTTTTCGACTGTAACACTAGCCAGTGTTCCACTAGTGTATATAGTACATCCTCATGTTATACTGGGGAAATAGTTTTTCCATAGCTAAGGCTGAACATGATGACTCAAAATAATCAACAGCCTCTGCATAATCTAAACAGTTGCTTAGTGAGAAGTTCACAGTTAGCCATTGTTATGTAAATGCCAGATGAAAAATACCAGTGGCCTGGCTTTGGCCCCAAGTGAGAGCAGGTCCGCCGTAGCCATAGCACAGTGAGACGGGTGATAGCCCCTGTAGATGGAACCAGACAACTGAGCATTTGGGATAAACACTGGGATAAATCCTGGATGGAAATGTGCCATGTGTGTATTGTGGTCTGAAAGGCCTAGATACTGCTGCCTCCCTGCTGGCTGGCCCTGCTACATCACCTATACCTAGATACTGGATGATGGCCCTGCTACATCACCTATACCTAGATACTGGATGATGGCCCTGCTACATCACCTATACCTAGATACTGGATGGTGGCCCTGCTACATCACCTATACCTAGATACTGGATGGTGGCCCTGCTACATCACCTATACCTAGATACTGGATGGTGGCCCTGCTACATCACCTATACCTAGATACTGCTGCCTCCCTGCTGGCTGGCCCTGCTACATCACCTATACCTAGATACTGCTGCCTCCCTGCTGGCTGGCCCTGCTACATCACCTATACCTAGATACTGCTGCCTCCCTGCTGGCTGGCCCTGCTACATCACCTATACCTAGATACTGCTGCCTCCCTGCTGGCTGGCCCTGCTACATCACCTATACCTAGATACTGCTGCCTCCCTGCTGGCTGGCCCTGCTACATCACCTATACCTAGATACTGCTGCCTCCCTGCTGGCTGGCCCTGCTACATCACCAATACCTAGATACTGCTGCCTCCCTGCTGGCTGGCCCTGCTACATCACCAATACGTTGGGTCCTTGATGGTCCCCGCTTTTTATGGGAGGGGGTGTTACGTCCCACTCGCTCTCCCTGCCTCCTTCTCTGTGTTTGTTTATGTTTGCAGATTGGGGACAGGTGGAGCTGATTGGGTCGTTAAGATGACAAAATGCACCTGGGTTTGGGATCAACTAGAAGATAAAAGTTCCTGGTGCCCAGTTCTGTACAAAATAGAGATGACTAAATAAGAGCATATCACATTTAGTTGATTGATGAGATTGAGTTGATCTTTAAAGCCTAAATCCTGCCATGAAACCTGGTAGGTGGGGAGGAGAACACATTAACGATATTGTAATGGAAGAGAGAAATAGAGAGAGAGAGAGATAGAGATAGAGACATGATAAAATCCATGTACACCAACAAGTGTGCGGTTAAAATTGGCAAAAGACCACTGATTTCTTTCCACAGTGTCGTGGGGTGAGACAGGGATGCAACTTGAGCACAACCCTCTTCAATATTTATTTAAACGAATTGGCGAGAGCACTAGAACAGTCTGCAGCTCCCGGCCTCATTCTACAAGAATCTGAAGTCAAATATCTACTGTTTGCTGATGATCAGGTGCTTCTGTCACCAACCAAGGAGGGCCTACAGCAGCACCTAGATCTTCTGCACAGATTCTGTCAGACCGGGGCCCTGACAATTTATCTAAGTAAGACACAAATAATGGTGTTACAAAAAAGCTCCAGTTGCCAGGACCACAAATACAAATTCCATCTAGACATCGTTGCCCTAGAGCACACAAAAAAACTATACCTACCTCGGGCTAAACATCAGCACAACATGTAACTTCCACAAAGCTTTGAACAAGAGAGACATGGCAAGAAGGGCCTTTTACGCCATCAAAAGAAACATAACATTAGGATCTGGCTAAAAAATACAAAAAATATCAGTTATAGAACAGTGTCCTATACGGTTGTGAGGTCTGGGGTCCGCTTACCAACCAAGAATACACAAATGGGAAAAACACCAAATTGAGACTCTCCATACAGAATTCTGCTAAACATCCTTTGTGTAAAACATAAAACACCAAATAATGCATGCAGAGCAGAAATAGGACGATACCCGCTAATGATCAAAATCAAGAAAAAATACGTTAAATTCTACAACCACCACCTACAGAGAGATGAACCTGGAGAAGAGTCCTTCAGCCAGCTAGTCCTGGGGCTCTGTTCACAAACACAAACAGACCCCAGAATTAGGCCCAACCAAATAACGAGATATAAACAAAAAAACTGAGCAAACTAGAATGCTATTTGGCCCTAAACAGAGAGTATACAGTGGCAGAATACCTGACCACTGTTAATGACCCACACTTAAGGAAAGCTTTGACTATGTACAGACTCAGTGAGCATAGCCTTGCTATTGAGAAAGGCCGCCGTAGGCAGACCTGGTTCTCAAGAGAAGACAGGCTATGTGCACACTGCCCACAAAATGAGGTGGAAACTGAGCTGCACTTCCTAACCTCCTACCAAATGTATGACCATATTAGAGAGACATATTTGAACACTAAGCCAAGGCATTTCGTTGACCTACATAATGGTCTCAAATGTGTAAAATCTACCCACTCTGCAACCTGGGTAACGTAACACAGATGCACTTAATCAGTGCCACAGCAGGCCTGAGCCCCAGTAAGACAGACAAGAGGATCTGCCCTTAGATTCATCATGACTAGCCTGGTCCCAGATCTGTTTGTGCTGTCTTGCAAACATTGTCGATAGGAGTTGGCAAGACAGCACAAACGGATCTGACACCACGCCAGACACCATCACATTCCTTTTGATTATAGGTTAGTGAGCGTTCAGCTTCCAGGCGTTTCTGATCAGATGATACAGGAGTTATAAAACAGGTCTAAAAGACAGACAGACAGACAGACAGACAGACAGACAGACAGACAGACAGACAGACAGACAGACAGACAGACAGACAGACAGACAGACAGACAGACAGTTGACTCAACAGCTTGAAAATGAAAACCTTAAAAAACGGCTTGAGAATTCCTGAGCCATCATTTCGGGCTCAATAGAGAGAGGCAGAGAAAGAGAGAGAGACATAGATTGATGGTGAAAAAGAGAGAGAGGCAGAGAGAGAGAGAGAGTGAGAGAGAGGGTGAAAAATGAAATCAATTCAGTACACTGACACCCCTCCGAACCTGTCTCTCACAGCCCAGATTTCCACTGTGTATGTGTTTGTGTGACAGTGGTCTGTATCATATAGAAAGCGACCTACATCCTCTTCCTCACCTCTCTAGGCAAAACCCAGACTCTTAGCTGCTCTCTCTCTCTTTCCTCTCCATCCCATCCATCTCTTCCTCTTACTTTCACAGATCATCAAACAACCTTTCATTTCCACCCCAGAAGATCATGAGAGGCCCACTGAATTAAACATGGATTTTATTTTGAGAAACAACAGAGTGCTTTCTTTTGTGTTTGTGTTTCTCTCTTTAAAAAAAAAAAAAAGAAAAGAGTCAGTATCTGGTGACAAACATTTGCCTCATGCAGCCCAACCTCTCCTTCGCATAGTTGATCAGGCTGTTGATAGTGGCCTGTGAAATGTTGTCCCACTCCTCTTCAATGGCTATGCAAAGTTTCTGGATATTGGCAGGAACTGGAACACGCTGTCGTACAGAGCATCCCAAACATGCTCAATGGGTGACATGTCTGGTGAGTATGCAGATCATGGAAGAACTGGGACATTTTCAGCTTCCAGGAATTGTGTACAGATTCTGTTTGCGGTGGATGTATGGCACGACAATGAGTATCAGGATCTCGTCACGGTATCTCTGTGCATTCAAATTGCCATCGATGAAATGCAATTGTGTTTGTTTTCTGTAGCTTATGCCTGCCCATACCATAACCCCACCGCCACCATGGGGCACTGTTGACATCAGCAAACAGCTCACCCACACAACGTCATACACGTGGTCTGCGGTTGTGAAGCCAGTTAGACGTACTGCCAAATACTCTAAAACGAGGTTGGAGGCGGCTTATGGTAGAGAAATGAACATTAAATTCTCTGGCAACAGCTCTGGTGGACATTGCTGCAGTCAGCAAGCCAATTGCACGCTACCTCAAAACTTGAGACATCTGAGACTGAGACTCCATCTGATCAACTGGGGTATAGGTCTTCAGTAGTAAGCTATAGGAGACTAGAAGCAATCTCCAATTACTGTTGGGGCCCTGTCACCATGGAGACTGTGTATGATGTGGCTCTAATGTGACAAGCACTAAGATCTAGAAGGAGAGGATATGATTAGCAGCTACATGGGATACAGAGCCCTCCACACAATTAAATAGTCATACTGTATATACAGTACCAGTCAAACATCTGGACACACCTAATCAATTATTTTTTACTATTTTCTACATTGTAGAATAATAGTGAAGACATCCAAACTATGAAGTAACACATATAGAATCAGGTAGTAACCAAAAGTGTTAAACAAATTAAAATATATTTGAGATTTGAGATTCTTCAAAGTTGCCACCCTTTGCTTTGATGACAGCTTTGCACAATCTTTGCATTCTCTCAACCAGCTTCATGAGGTAGTCACCTGGAATGCATTTCAATTAACAGGTGTGCCTTGTTAAAAGTTAATTTGTGGGTGTTTGTGTGCGTTTGAGCCAATCAGTTGTGTTGTGACAAAGTAGGGGGGTATACTGAAGATAGCCTATTTGGTAAAAGACCAAGTCCATATTATGGCAAGAACAGCTCAAATAAGCAAAGAGAAACGACAGTCCATCGTTACTTTAAGACAATTTCAATAACATTGAAAGTTTCTTCAAGTGCAGTCGTAAAAACCATCAAGAGCTATGATGAAGCTGGCTCTCATGAGGACGCCACAGGAAAGGAAGACCCAGAGTTACCTCTGCTACAGAAGATAAGTTCATTCGAGTTACCAGCCTCAGAAATTGCAGCCCAAATAAATGCTTCACAGAGTTCAAGTAACAGACACATCTAAACATCATCTGTTCAGAGGAGGAGGTGTGATGGTGCTTTGCTGGTGACACTGTTGGGGATTTATTTAGAATTCAAGACACACTTAACCAGCATGGCTACCACAGCATTCTGCAGCGATACGCCATCCCATCTGGTTTGCGCTTAGTGGGACTATCATTTGTTTTTCAACAGGTCAATGACCCAACACACCTCCAGACTGTGTAAGGGCTATTTGACCAAGAAGGAGAGTGATGGAGTGCTGCATCAGATGACCTGGCCTCCACAATCACACGACCTCAACCCAATTGAGATGGTTTGGGATGAGTTGGACCACAGACGGAAGGAAAAGCAGCCAACATGTGCTCAGCATATGTGGGAACTCCTTCAAGACTGTTGGAAAAGCAAGTGAAGCTGGTTGATGGAATGCTAAGAGTGTGTAAAGCTGTCATCAAGGCAAAGGGTTGCTACTTTAAAGAATCTAAAATCTAAAATATATTTTGATTTGTTTAACACTTTTCTGGTTAATACATGATTCCATATGTGTTATTTCATAGTTTTGATGTCTTAAATATTATTCTACAATGTAGAAAATAGTAAAAACAAAGAAAAACCCTTGAATGAGTAGGTGTGTCCACACTTTTGACGGGTACTGTATGTATCTCTATGGGTCTCTCTCTGTCCCTGGTCTATGGGTCTCTCTCTGTCCCTGGTCTATGGGTCTCTCTCTGTCCCTGGTCTATGGGTCTCTCTCTGTCCCTGGTCTATGGGTCTCTCTCTGTCCCTGGTCTATGGGTCTACCAGGTTTCATGGCAGTGTCAAGACACTAAGATCAAAAGAGGGAGGGATAGCAGTGAGCAGCTACACACAGACACACACACACACACAGACTCCCTGTCCATCTCTCGCTCTGTCCCTGTCCCTGTCCCTCTCTCTGTTCCTCCCCCTGTTCCTCTCCCTCTCTCGCTCTCTCCCTGTCCCTCTCCCTCTCCCTGTCCCTCTCCCTGTCCCTGTCCCTCTCCCTGTCCCTCTCCCTGTCCCTCTCCCTGTCCCTCTCCCTGTCCCTCTCCCTGTCCTGATGTATGCCATGCCAGACCCACACTGAAACTGGAGAGGGAGACATGACAGCAGATTCCTGCTCTTTATATGACAGGACAACATGGCATTCCTCCTGCTATTTAAATGACAGGACAACATGGCATTCCTCCTGCTATTTAAATGACAGGACAACATGGCATTCCTCCTGCTATTTAAATGACAGGACAACATGGCATTCCTCCTGCTATTTAAATGACAGGACAACATGGCATTCCCCTCTCTGAGAGCTGGGTCTGGTTAGGGCAGCGGCAGCTTACGAAGGAGTAGTTACACACTGGTCAGGGCCAGTGTATTGTACTGTAAACAGAAACACCCCTGGATGTCTTAAGAACACAGACTGGATGTCATAACAGACAAGCCATTCCAATACGAGTACAGCACATCTCACTGTGGCGGCGTGGCATGACGTAACAACTCTGCTGTAACTTGGTAAACAACACGCCTAGAGCATGCTTTTAAACAGCAACATGTCTTAGACTGACACCAGAGTAGAGTTACAGTTAGTCTCTGGAGAGCAGGCTTCCGACTGAGTGCAAACCCCCATACCCATGTTTACAGTCAGGATCAGCTTCCCTCCACTCCTGGAAGAACAGGACTTCTCTTTATGTAGATTACAGTACCAATACACCACTAAGTAAGATGAAGGGAGCGATACATTTCATTACAGCCTACATTGAGTGGAATAACAACATGTTCCATTTAGGGCCTCATAATGAGCTACTGCTGAATTCTAGGACGATGATGGATACATTAAAATATCTTTCTGTCTCAATCTCTTCTTCATCTCGCTCTCCTTTAGTGGTTCTCCCCTCCTCTGGATGGTGTCAGTCTCTAGGTACAGTCTCTGAGAGGAGAGGAGAGGAGAGGAGAGGAGAGGAGAGGAGAGGAGAGGAGAGGAGAGGAGAGGAGAGGAGAGGAGAGGAGAGGAGAGCTGCCAGAAAGGCAGTAAACAGCAGCAGTCTGTGTGTGCGGCCCTTACCCTGCTGGTCTGCCCCTCTCTGATCTAACATCTCCCACGGAGAGAGAAACTCTGGCTGCATCCCAAATGCACTACTTTTGACCAGAGCATATTCCCTTAGGCTCTGGTCAAAGGTAGTGCAATATGTAGGGAATATGGTGCCATTTGGGAAGCAGAACCTGAGGCGCAGACAGGATGGGCCAAAAGCTTGGTCATCACCACCACAGCACAGAAAACTGCACTGGACAGGGAAATGGGCAGCCTGCTGGCTGCTGAGTGGTTTACATTTTTTTCACCTTTTTTTAACCAGGTAGGTCAGTTGAGAACATGTTCTCATTTACAACTCAGACTTGGCCAAGATAAAGCAAAGCAGTGAGACAAAAAACAACACAGAGTTACACATGGGAATAAACAAACGTACAGTCAATAACATAATAGACAATCTATGTACAGTGTGCAAATGTAGTAAGATTAGGAAGGTAAGGCAATAAATAGGCCATAGTGGTGAAATAATTACAAATTAGCATTAACACTGGAGTGATAGATGTGCAGATGATGATGTACAAATAGAGATACTGAAGTGCAAATGAGCAAAAATAATAAATATGGGGATGAGGTAGTAGGATGGGCTATTTACAGAAGGGCTGTATACAGGTGCAGTGATCGGTAAGCTGCTCTGACAGCTGATGCTTAAAGTTATTGAGGGAGATGGTAGTCTACAGCTTCAAGGATTTTTGTAATTGGTTCCAGTCATTGGCAGCAGAGAACTGGAAGGAATGGCGGCCAAAGGAGGTTTTGGCTTTGGGGGTGACCAGTGAGATATACCTGCTGGAGCGCATGCTACGGGTGGGTGTTGCTATGGTGACCAGCGAGCTGAGAAGGCGGGGATTTACCTAATAAAGACTTCTAGATGACCTGGAGCCAGTGGGTTTGTTGACGAATATGTAGTGATGACCAGCCAACGAGATAATACAGGTCGCAGTGATGGGTAGTATATGGGGCTTTGGTAACAAAACGTATGGCACTGTGATAGACTACATCCAATTTGCTGAGGAGAGTGTTGGAGGCTATTTTGTAAATGACATCACCGAAGTCAAGGATCGGTAGGATGGTCAGTTTTACAAGGGCATGTTTGGCAGCATGAGTGAAGGAGGCTTTGTTGCAAAATAGTGAGCCGATTCTAGATTTAATTTTGGATTGGAGATGGTTGATGTGAGTCTGGAAGTTGAGTTTACAGTCTAACCAGACACCTAGGTATTTGTAGTTGTCCACATATTCTAAGTCAGACCCGTCGAGAGTAGTGATGATAGTCCGGTGGGCAGGTGCGGGCAACGTTCTATTGAAAAGCATGCATTTAGATTTACTAGCATTTAAGAGCAGTTGGAGCCACGGAAGGAGTGTTTTATGGCATTGAAGCTCGTTTGGAGGTTTGTTAACACAGTGTCCAATGAAGGGCCAGATGTATACAGAATGGTGTCGTCTGCGTAGAGGTGGATCAGAGAGTCACCAGCAGCGAGAGAGCAATCATTGATATATACAGAGAATAGAGTTGGCCCGAGAATTGAACCCTGCAGCACCCCCATAGAGACTACCAGAGGTCCAGACAACAGGCACTCCGATTTGACACACTGAACTCTATCTGTGAAGTAGTTGGTGAACCAGGCGAGGCTTCCTTTTGAGAAGCCAAGGCTATTGAGTTGCCCGATAAGAATACGGTGATTGACAGAGTCGAAAGCCTTGGTCAGGTCGATGAAGACGGCTGCACAGTACTGTCTTTTATCGATGGCGGTTATGATATCGTTTAGGACCTTGAGCGTGGCTGAGGTGCACGCATGACCAGCTCGGACACCAGATTGCATAGCGGAGATGGTACGGTGGGATGGTGGGATTCGAAATGATCGGTGATCTGTTTGTTAACTTGGCTTTCGAAGACTGGGCAGGATGGATAGTTCTGTAACAGTTTGGGTCTAGAGTGTCTCCCCCTTTGAAGAGGGGGATGACCGCGGCAGCTTTCCAATCTCTAGGGATCTCAAACGATATGAAAGAGAGGTTGAACAGGCTAGTAATAGGGGTTGCAACAATTGCGGGTGATAATTTTAGAAAGAAAGGGTCCAGATTGTCTAGCCCAGCAGATATGTAGGGGTCCAGATTTAGCAGCTCTTTCAGAACATCAGCTATCTGGATTTGGGTGAAGGAGAAGTGGGGGGGGGCTTAAGCAAGTTGCTGCGGGGGGTGCAGAGCTGTTGGCCGGGGTAGGGGTAGAAACACGAGTTTGGCCAGTCTGTGGCTTCAGGCTCATGCGATGGTGCCTGGAGAGCAGGCCAGCAGCAGGGAATATCCTCTCCACACTTGCAGAGCTAAACACCCTTTTGGCCACTCTTACCAGGCTGGGCAGAGATGCAGAGTTGTTTTTTAGTTTTTTTCTATAGGTAGGCCTGAAGGTTTTTAGGCAAAATAACCCAATCAAAATGGAAAGCTTCTTGAACGCGGGAATATGCCAGGCCTTTTGGGCCAAAATCAATGATGGCCTATTGTACAGATAATAGAACAAAACGTTTAAGAGATCAGATTTTTAATTTACAAATACTTTGCTACAATGACACACTTAGTTATCTACCCAGCTGGTTCATTTCTGTTTGCATGTTCACGTAATAAGTACACCAACATGCTTTCAGGATAGCTGTCTTTTCAGATTCCACAATGATTCTGTAGTTGTGGACGTTACATCACCTCACTCCCTCTCTAGTTCTTGGTCCTCATCTTTGTACGTCACCTTGATTTTGCACCTGTGTGTTTTATCAGTTTCTTTATGGAAATATTTAGCGAACTCCATGACAGCAGCTAAAGCGAGGGGCTATAGCAGCACACAAGCAGACTACAAATGCATGCTGGGCCGGGCATGCCCTGAGCTCATGAAGTGAGCGTTACTGGATCTCTAATGGAGCGGCCCCATTACCCAGGATGCACCAGGAGCCCTCGGCTCAGCTCCTGCTCCTCCAACACTCAGCGTCTCATACAATATTCAACACTGGCAGGAGATGGGGTCTCCATGTGACAGAGCACAGCACACACACAACTAGAAGGCAGAACACACACTCAGAGAGGGAGGCCCCTGAAGCTGCCTGCCTGTTAAGACAACCCAGTGAACCCACCAGGACACACACACCAATTCCCCTTTCCCCAAGTCTCAGGTGTGAGTGACTAGGCTGAACCCCTCCTCTAACAGAACTCATAAATAATAAACAGACAATATGAAGTAGCAACGTCTAACAGCCAGGCAGCCAGCCAGCCAGCACACACACTGACTGCCTTCTGCATATAAATCATGTAAGCTACACACTAGCTCACTGAATCTGTGTCAGTAGATCAGTAAGCTTTTGCGTGTGTGTGTGTGTGTGTGTGTCGCAATAAGAATGAATAAGGGACCATAACTACTTAAGGAAAAGGATAGCACAAAGTGTTAGTGTGTCTGTGTGAGTAAAAGCCGGCTTTTGACCAAAAAAAATCAGCCAATTGTCCAGGAGAATAAACTAAATCCCATTGCAAAATAATTATTTTTAGCCGATTCATTGATGGAAATACCAGTCGATGGAAATGCATTTGACCATCATGCTTATCGGTATATAGGTTCATTAGCATGATTTCGTGGAATTAAATTGCCGTATTTTTGTTAGTTGTTATGTAGCCTCTTATTTATCAGCACAGCATACAGATACAGAGCCTAGTTACAGTTAAAGATCTGTCATAAAGTGCCTAGTTACAGTTAAAGATCTGTCATAAAGTGCCTAGTTACAGTTAAAGATCTGTCATAAAGTGCCTAGTTACAGTTAAAGATCTGTCATAAAGTGCCTAGTTACAGTTAAAGATCTGTCATAAAGTGCCTAGTTACAGTTAAAGATCTGTCATAAAGTGCCTAGTTACAGTTAAAGATCTGTCATAAAGTGCCTAGTTTCAGTTAAAGATCTGTCATAAAGTGCCTAGTTACAGTTAAAGATCTGTCAGAAAGACGAGCTTTTATAAGCCCAATTATTGCAAAACAATTCTAAATGCAATTGAATGTGTGTTTGCTGGCCACGATAAAAGAAAGCTAATATTTTTATTACTCAAATGGAAAATGTAAGTGCTTTCCCATTTGCCATTCAAGTGCATAGGCCATGGTAGGCAGGCTTCAGCGCATCACACACCACTTTGCAATGAGCTGGAGACAGTATGCATTTTGAAAACATATACTTAATTATTTGAAACCTGAACGTTTTACTTCATATTATGGGACATGACTTACCATAAGAATGGCGCTTGAGGGAATATCAGCCTTTTTACGGGCTCCTGACCAATTGTGCTAATTGGTACTTTTTTTGTTAAATTAACGCCATTGTTTCTTATAAGCAAAAAGAGCTTCTGGACATCAGAACAACTATCAATAACCTCAATTTGGTTGAGGACTTCTAAAAATGTGGATGAGGCCCAAAAAAAGGTAAACGACAGCCACCAAAGTCATAGACTCTTCTCTCTGCTTCCGTATCGGAGCGCCAAGTATAGGATCAAAAGGCTCCTGAACAGCTTCTACCCCCAGGCCATAAGACTGCTGAACAGCTTCTACCCCCAGGCCATAAGACTGCTGAACAGCTTCTACCCCCAGGCCATAAGACTGCTGAACAGCTTCTACCACCAGGCCATAAGACTGCTGAACAGCTTCTACCACCAGGCCATAAGACTGCTGAACAGCTTCTACCACCAGGCCATAAGACTGCTGAACAGCTTCTACCACCAGGCCATAAGACTGCTGAACAGCTTCTACCCCCAGGCCATAAGACTGCTGAACAGCTTCTACCCCCAGGCCATAAGACTGCTGAACAGCTTCTACCACCAGGCCATAAGACAGCTGAACAGCTTCTACCACCAGGCCATAAGACTGCTGAACAGCTTCTACCCCCAGGCCATAAGACTGCTGAACAGCTTCTACCCCCAGGCCATAAGACTGCTGAACAGCTTCTACCACCAGGCCATAAAGACTGCTGAACAGCTTCTACCACCAGGCCATATGACAGCTGAACAGCTTCTACCACCAGGCCATAAGACAGCTGAACAGCTTCTACCACCAGGCCATAAGACTGCTGAACAGCTTCTACCACCAGGCCATAAGACTGCTGAACAGCTTCTACCACCAGGCCATAAGACTGCTGAACAGCTTCTACCACCAGGCCATAAGACTGCTGAACAGCTTCTACCCCCAGGCCATAAGACTGCTGAACAGCTTCTACCCCCAGGCCATAAGACTGCTGAACAGCTTCTACCACCAGGCCATAAAGACTGCTGAACAGCTTCTACCACCAGGCCATAAAGACCGCTGAACAGCTTCTACCCCCAGGCCATAAGACTGCTGAACAGCTTCTACCACCAGGCCATAAGACTGCTGAACAGCTTCTACCCCCAGGCCATAAGACTGCTGAACAGCTTCTACCACCAGGCCATAAGACTGCTGAACAGCTTCTACCCCCAGGCCATAAGACTGCTGAACAGCTTCTACCACCAGGCCATAAAGACCCGGACTGTCTGCATTGATCCCCTCTATGCACTCACTGAACTCTACGCACACACACTACACTGACACACCAACACACACACGTGAGAACACACACTACATACGCTCACACACACAAAACACACACATGCATATTGACGCCAAACACACACACTCACACTTTCACATACGCTGCTGCTACTCTGTTTATTATCTATCCTGATTGCCTGGTCACTTTTACCCCTAACCATGTACATATTACCTTAATAACCTCAACTACCTGGTATCCCTGGACATTGACTCGTTACCAGACTACCTGGTATCCCTGGACATTGACTCGTTACCAGACTACCTGGTATCCCTGGACATTGACTCGTTACCAGACTCCTGTTATAGAACCTCATTATTGGTGTTTCCTTGTTTTTGGCACTTTTTCTTTTTCCTTGTTAACTCTGCATTACTGGTTAATGGCTCGTCATTCAACATTTCACGCTAAGCTATACACCTGTTGTATACGGCGCAGTGGTAACCAAGTTGTCTGTGGTGACGCCTCCAGCACTGAGGCGCAGTGGTCTAAGACAACCTGGTTCGAATCCAGACCATATCACAAACGACCGTGATTGGGAGTCCCATAGGGCGGCGCACAATTGGCCCAGTGTCGTCAGAGTTTGGCCGGTGTAGGGCGTCATTGTAAAGAAGAATTTGTTCTTAATGGACTTGCCTAGTTAAATAAAGGTTCACTTTCTTTTCTTTAAATTGACAAATAACATTTGATTTGACCATCGAAACAGAGGCAAAATCCAACAAAACATGCAGACTTCCATATGACATTGAAACCAGTAGCCTATTATAAAGACTTCCATATGCCATTGAAACCAGTATCCTATTATAAAGACTTCCATATGCCATCTCTCCATTGAAACCAGTAGCCTTTTATAAAGACTTCCATACCCCATTGAAACCAGTAGCCTATTATAAAGACTTCCATATGCCATTGAAACCAGTAGCCTATATGCTATTGAAACATGTAGCCTATTATAAAGACTTCCATATGCCATTGAAACTAGGAGCCTTATAAAGACTTCCATCTCTCCATTGAAACCAGTAGCCTTTTATAGACTTCCATCTCTCCATTGAAACCAGTCATGTTTAATTGGTTTTCAAATCAACTTTATTTCATTGTCCAGTAGCCACAGCCACAATCCTAGTCTTATTAGCAACCCATGCTAGCTGTTGCATCTTTAGATCTCCCCGATTTCTACATTTCTAGCGGATATTTTCATCTCTGTCACATGACACTGCTCGCATGTGTGGTGCGCTTTTGACAATGTTGTCCCGCTAAGTGCATTATGGAACGAGCATTTGTGCGTAGCCTACTGGCCTTGTGCGCATTGCTGCACTTATAATGTGAGGAAATAATACTGTAGTTTATAAACATTTTAAAGCAACATTTTCTGATATGCCTTGCTTCAGGCTTATTTATGTAGCCTAGGCCGACTGGCTGTATGAATTTGGGATCTATCGTCCTCAACTGTCCCAGAGTCTGTTTGGAATAGGCTATTTCTTTCTTGCACAGAAAGACAAGCTGACCAATACAATAAGTAAACTTTTCTGCTATAGGGGTTAGTAGATTGACATAGGCTAGTGATTTTCCTGTTCATTACTCGTATTTTTGGCTGAGTAAAAGTAAATGTGGACAGTCATTCTAAGATCTTCAAAGTGCTGATGGGTCCTGACGTCTAAACTTGAAATATGAAATATCTTTATTCATGATACTGAGAGAGAGAAGGGAATGCGGAACGTTTACATTCTGGCAGAACATGTTATTGTTAGACATCAGGTATCCTATGGAGAGGAGAAGGGCCACAGTCTGGTTCCAGTCAACAGATAAGGTAGGACAGCCGTGAGTTGGGGATGAGTGAGGAATTTGGGCCGAGGTCAGGTCAGATGAAGTGAGAAAGAACAGGCATCACTAAAGTCCTGTCTTGCAACAGAGAGGCTTTGTAGCTGTTTGACTCAGTGGGAGAATAAACTTGGTTTAAGCTTTTCCTACTTTGTTTATTTAGAACCATCAGAATTAGGTAAGAAGGGAGCAAGTCGTTGCATCGTCGAGTTGCATGTTCTGTTAAGATAAATTACTATAATCTAAATGTGATTTCTGTCATTCTGAGCAACATGGGTGGACGTCGCAATCAGGTTACGCACCCAATTCATATGGGTCTGGTAAATTTCTCAAATGTCCCGTAAATGTCCAGCGCCACATTTTCAACGGAAACCCTTGTATGCCTGTGTGTATTAGAGAGTCACTAAAATTGGTCCTCTTGGGACTGTTTCTAAAAGGCCTGGGGAACAGAGAGAGAGACCCTTCAATAAAAATGAAGCGTGAAATATACAACACGTGCCCAACCTCCCACCCCTCTGCTCTACAGCAGGTCTCTATTGTCAAGCCGACAGCTCAATAATTGCCTTATTATCATTTATTAATAGAGAGAGGGCCATTAGGCAGGCTGGGGACGTCTGGGGTACGTCTGGGGCGCCTTCATCTCTCTACCGTGGCACATCCTTTATTTATCCTCTGGCTCACTCTCTACATCTGTTTACTGCGACAGTCAGCTGTAGCAATAACTGCTCACTCATAACAGAGGCAAGACTCAGCCGTATTAAAAGGCGCAGTGCAGTCCAAAACTGTGATTCTCCTGTATTTTATATACTGTATATTTCCACACTGAGGTTCTAATAATACTGTGAAATTGTGAGAATTATAATAATGCCCTTGTAGTGTAAGAGCTGTTTGAAAAGACGGCCTGAAAATTCAAACCTCTGCCGATAACAGCAAGTTGTTTTCTGTTTCCCCTCCCAAACAGTCCTGGCTAAATTCTTGCTTGAGAAACTGCTCTTGCTAAGAAGCTATTTTAGTTTATTTTTAACTATTTTGATTGAAAACAATCACAGTAAGGTACTTAACTGTTATTTGTTAAAATAAGTTAAGAGAGGTTTCTAGTCAGGGGATAGGCTGACTGCACCCTGAGCCGGGGGCGGTCCCAACTGGATGCATGCGGTTTGCAGGGAAAATGGAAAGAGCCTGTGACGGGACTTCTTCTTTCGGACGTTAACAAGGCAACATTCCATCATAACTCCTCCTCCACATTTACTGGATTGGTTTAACAGTGCAGAAGAGAACCTCCCACAACAGTTGTTGTTCTCTTGTCAGGAAATGCAGACCTTTAAGTTATGCCTGCTGCGTTAGGTGAGGATGGCTGTATCACAACACAGATGTTCTACTACTAGGGTTGTTAACGGTTAATCGGTTAGCCACCAGAAATACATTTGACTGGTCATGCTTATCGGTCCATAGGTTCATTTGGAACCTATGGTTCCAAATGGAGCGTGTGTATTTTCGTTAGTCATCATGAATCTCTGATTCAGAGGGGTTGGGTTAAATGTGTAAGACACATTTCAGTTGAATGCATTCAGTTGTACTAGTATCCCCCTTTCCCTTATATATCACATGTACAGCATACAGAGCTAGTCTTATATATCACATGTTCAGCATACAGAGCTAGTCTTACAGTGGGGAGAACAAGTATTTGATACACTGCAGATTTTGCAGGTTTTCCCACTTACAAAGCATGTAGAAGTCTGTAATTTTGATCATAGGTACTCTTCAACTGTGAGTTAATGAATCTAAAACAAAAATCCAGAAAATCACATTGTATGATTTAAGTAATTAATTTGCATTTTATTGCATGACATAAGTATTTGATACATCAGAAAAGCAGAACTTAATATTTGGTACAGAAACCTTTGTTTGCAATTACAGAGATCATACGTTTCCTGTAGTTCTTGACCAGGTTTGCACACACTGCAGCAGGGATTTTGGCCCACTCCTCCATACAGACCTTCTCCAGATCCTTCAGGTTTCGGGGCTGTCGCTGGGCAATACAGACTTTCAGCTCCCTCCAAAGATTTTCTATTGGGTTCAGGTCTGGAGACTGGCTAGGCCACTCCAGGACCTTGAGATGCTTCTTACGGAGCCACTCCTTAGTTGCCCTGGCTGTGTGTTTCAGGTCGCTGTCATGCTGGAAGACACAGCTACGACCCATCTTCAATGCTCTTACTGAGGGAAGGAGGTTGTTGGCCAAGATCTCGCGATACATGGCCCCATCCATCCTCCCCTCAATACGGTGCAGTCGTCCTGTCCCCTTTGCATAAAAGCATCCCCAAAGAATTATGTTTCCACCTCCATGCTTCACGGTTGGGATGGTGTTCTTGGGGTTGTACTCATCCTTCTTCTTCCTCCAAACACAGCGAGTGGAGTTTAGACCAAAAAGCTCTATTTCTGTCTCATCAGACCACATGACCTTCTCCCATTCCTTCTCTGGATCATCCAAATGGTCATTGGCAAACTTCAGACGGGCTGGCTTGAGCAGGGGGACCTTGCGTGCGCTGCAGGATTTTAATCCATGACGGCATAGTGTGTTACTAATGGTTTTCTTTGAGACCGTGGTCCCAGCTCTCTTCAGGTCATTGACCAGGTCCTGCCGTGTAGTTCTGGGCTGATCCCTCACCTTCCTCATGATCATTGATGTCCCACAAGGTGAGATCTTGCATGGTGCCCCAGACCGAGGGAGATTGACCGTCATCTTGAACTTCTTCCATTTTCTAATAATTGCGGCAACAGTTGTTGCCTTCTCACCAAGCTGCTTGCCTATTGTCCTGCAGCCTTGTGGAGGTATACAATTTTATCCCTGATGTCCTTACACAGCTCTCTGGTCTTGGCCATTGTGGAGAGGCTGGAGTCTGTTTGATTGAGTGTGTGGACAGGTGTCTTTTATACAGGTAACGAGTTCAAACAGGTGCAGTTAATACAGGTAATGAGTGGAGAACAGGAGGGCTTCTTAAAGAAAAACTAACAGGTCTGTGAGAGCCGGAATTCTTACTGGTTGCTAGGTGATCAAATACTTATGTCATGCAATAAAATGCAAATTAATTATTTAAAAATCATACAATGTGATTTTCTGGATTTTTGTTTTAGATTCCGTGTCTCACAGTTGAAGTGTACCTATGATAAAAATTACAGACCTCTACATGCTTTGTAAGTAGGAAAACCTGCAAAATCGGCAGTGTATCAAATACTTGTTCTCCCCACTGTATCACACTTGGACAGCATACAGAGCTAGTCTGAGGAGCGGAATGGTCTTACCGAGAGCAGCTCATCAAAAAGATGCTACTGGAATGACACCTGCTTTTATAAGCCCAGTCATTACGCAACAAATAAATGCAATCGCTCGTTATGTGATGTCGGGGCTCCAGTCCACCCAAACTAGTCACCGCTCAACTCCCTTGCTGTGAAGTACATCGTGGAGTTGAGTTTTACTTGGCTACAAAAGGAGAAGTGTCTTCTCCCAGCAACAAATTTGGAAATCAGATCATCTTCTTATCAGAGCTCTGTGGAAGGAGAAATAAGAGACCAGGGCTGGGTTTCCCTAAAGCATCATAGCACTAAGGTCATCTTCTTATCAGAGCTCTGTGGAAGGAGAGATAAGAGACCAGGGCTGGGTTTCCCTAAAGCATCATAGCACTAAGGTCATCTTCTTATCAGAGCTCTGTGGAAGGAGCACTCTATTGAAGCTAAATGGATGAAAGATGATCTTAAACACAACCCAGTTATTGTTGATTACCTTGAAAACACTAAGCTCCAGCAAGGTCTGGTATTGGTGAGCGATTAGTTCCTTTTGAGGTCGGTTTGGTTTTGGTTTGATTATAAAAATGTAATGATTTCTGATTTTTTTATGCTTTTTAATGGATATTTCTAAGCCAAAAAGTGAACATTCAATTTCAAAAAAATAATAAAATACTTAATTTGTGTATATTCATTTGTTTTTATTTGATGGCTTGATTACTTTTCATTGAGGCAGTAGCAGCCAGCCAGACCATCTAACGTTATCTCTAGCTCCCCATCTGTACTGTCTATAGTCATCCTATTTAGCAAGGCTAGCCTGCGTAAGTATGCTGCAGAGCTGTCTGAAGAAATAATTGTAATAAGTTCTTAATAATAAGTTCTTCAAAGTAGATAAGGCATAATTTCACAAACTGTCTCTATCCCTCTGGTTGTTGTGTTGTGTTCATTCCTCTCTCATGCGGTCTTTGTGTATCTAACCTAGCGTAGCAGGCGGAAAAGTGCATCCATCTCTGTCCGAGCCGGAAAGAACAAGCGTAATGGATTATGGTCATTGTAGTTAATTACAAAATTTCTGCGCTAAAATCTGTTGAATATTTGCTTAATGACTACAACTCTTTTCAGTCCAGCGTCCTACAAAGCGTGTTGGCCTCACAAACTAAATGGGATTCAAGTAATTTAACCGATGTCGGTCAATTACATGTTTAACAACCAAAATCCACTACTGTCTGGCAGAGAGAGATGTGTTGCAATTCTATACAGACAGGACAACTCCCCCCTCCTTCGCCCTCTCCCTCTCGCTCTCTCCCACTCTCCCACTCTCTCCACTCCCTCTCCACCCCCTCTCTCTCCCTCACCAGTAGCAAGCTACTGAATACCCTAAATAATATCTACTAGGCTTCAAAAGCTCTGTGATAAAATTTTACAACTTTATCCAGCCCGTCACCAAGCAGACTATATCGGAAATGGACCAGCCCGTCACCAAGCAGACTATATCGGAAATGGACCAGCCCGTCACCAAGCAGACTATATCGGAAATGGACCAGCCCGTCACCAAGCAGACTATATCGGAAATGGACCAGCCCGTCACCAAGCAGACTATATCGGAAATGGACCAGCCCGTCACCAAGCAGACTATATCGGAAATGGACCAGCCCGTCACCAAGCAGACTATATCGGAAATGGACCAGCCCGTCACCAAGCAGACTATATCGGAAATGGACCAGCCCGTCACCAAGCAGACTATATTGGAAATGGACCAGCCCGTCACCAAGCAGACTATATCGGAAATGGACCAGCCCGTCACCAAGCAGACTATATCGGAAATGGACCAGCCCGTCACCAAGCAGACTATATCGGAAATGGACCAGCCCGTCACCAAGCAGACTATATCGGAAATGGACCAGCCGTCACCAAGCAGACTATATCGGAAATGGACCAGCCCGTCACCAAGCAGACTATATCGGAAATGGACCAGCCCGTCACCAAGCAGACTATATTGGAAATGGACCAGCCCGTCACCAAGCAGACTATATTGGAAATGGACCAGCCCGTCACCAAGCAGAATATATCGGAAATGGACCAGCCCGTCACCAAGAAGACTATATCGGAAATGGACCAGCCCGTCACCAAGCAGACCACATTGGAAATGGGCCAGCCCATCACCAAGAAGATCACATCGTAAATGGGCCTGCCCGTCACCAAGGAGACCACATTGGAGTCGGATAGCAGACCACACTGTAACTGGGCCAGGAGACGGATAGCAGACCACACTGTAACTGGGCCAGGAGACGGATAGCAGACCACACTGTAACTGGGCCAGGAGACGGGCAGCAGACCACACTGTAACTGGGCCAGGAGACGGACAGCAGACCACACTGTAACTGGGCCAGGAGACGGACAGCAGACCACACTGTAACTGGGCCAGGAGACGGACAGCAGACCACACTGTAACTGGGCCAGGAGACGGACAGCAGACCACACTGTAACTGGGCCAGGAGACGGACAGCAGACCACACTGTAACTGGGCCAGGAGACGGACAGCAGACCACACTGTAACTGGGCCAGGAGACGGACAGCAGACCACACTGTAACTGGGCCAGGAGACGGACAGCAGGATATAAAGAAAGAATAGGGGGAAGTACAAACACACAGGACACGGATGGTATCATCATTGTTATAATCATTGCTCAACTCTACAATACATAGTATTGATTAAAAATGCAAGGCAGAGAGAGAAATATGGGTCCCTCTCCGACAGGGTGGGGTGGTGTGACTGAAATATGGGTCCCTCTCCGACAGGGTGGGGTGGTGTGACTGAAATATGGGTCCCTCTCCGACAGGGTGGGGTGTTGTGACTGAAATATGGGTCCCTCTCCGACAGGGTGGGGTGGTGTGACTGAAATATTGGTCCCTCTCCGACAGGGTGGGGTGTTGTGACTGAAATATGGGTCCCTCTCCGACAGGGTGGGGTGGTGTGACTGAAATATGGGTCCCTCTCCGACAGGGTGGGGTGGTGTGACTGAAATATGGGTCCCTCTCCGACAGGGTGGGGTGGTGTGACTGAAATATGGGTCCCTCTCCGACAGGGTGGGGTGGTGTGACTGAAATATGGGTCCCTCTCCGACAGGGTGGGGTGGTGTGACTGAAATATGGGTCCCTCTCCGACAGGGTGGGGTGGTGTGACTGAAATATGGGTCCCTCTCCGACAGGGTGGGGTGGTGTGACTGAAATATGGGTCCCTCTCCGACAGGGTGGGGTGGTGTGACTGAAATATGGGTCCCTCTCCGACAGGGTGGGGTGGTGTGACTGAAATATGGGTCCCTCTCCGACAGGGTGGGGTGGTGTGACTGAAATATGGGTCCCTCTCCGACAGGGTGGGGTGGTGTGACTGAAATATGGGTCCCTCTCCGACAGGGTGGGGTGGTGTGACTGAAATATGGGTCCCTCTCCGACAGGGTGGGGTGGTGTGACTGAAATATGGGTCCCTCTCCGACAGGGTGGGGTGGTGTGACTGAAATATGGGTCCCTCTCCGACAGGGTGGGGTGGTGTGACTGAAACATGGGTCCCTCTCCGACAGGGTGGGGTGTTGTGACTGAAATATTGGTCCCTCTCCGACAGGGTGGGGTGGTGTGACTGAAATATTGGTCCCTCTCCGACAGGGTGGGGTGGTGTGACTGAAATATGGGTCCCTCTCCAACGATATGTGTGTGTGTGTGTGTGTGTGTGTGTGTGTGTGTGTGTGTGTGTGTGAGAGAAAGAGAGAGAAATAGTTAGAGTGAGCAAGATGGAGTGTGAAAGCTGATTATTCATATCTAGGGGATAACTACCCCACTTCAAAACACTTCCCCCTTCTTCTTCCCTCACTCCACCCTCACTCCCTCCCTCCTCCTCTTCCCTCACTCCTCCTCCTCCCTCCCTCCCTCTCCTCCTCCTCCTCCCTCCCCTCTCCAGAGCAGAAAGAGGAACACAAACTAGGTCTTTAATGCAGATCTCCTCGCTACGCCTCGCTACGCCTCGCTACGCCACGCTACGCCTCGCTACGCCTCGCCACGCTACGCCTCGCTACGCCTCGCCTCGCTACGCCTCGCCACGCCTCGCCTCGCTACGCTACTCCTCGCTACGCCACTCCTCGCTACGCCACGCTACTCCTCGCTACGCCACGCTACTCCTCGCTACGCCACGCTACTCCTCGCTACTCCTCGCTACGCCACGCTACTCCTCGCCACGCCACTCCTCGCCACGCCACTCCACTCCTCGCCACGCCACTCCTCGCTACGCCACGCTACTCCTCGCTACGCCACGCTACTCCTCGCTACTCCTCGCTACGCCACGCTACTCCTCGCTACGCCACGCTACTCCTCGCTACGCCACGCTACTCCTCGCTACGCCACGCTACTCCTCGCTACTCCTCGCTACGCCACGCTACTCCTCGCTACGCCACGCTACTCCTCGCTACGCCACGCTACTCCTCGCTACTCCTCGCTACGCCACGCTACTCCTCGCTACGCCACGCTACGCCACGCTACTCCTCGCTACGCCACGCTACTCCTCGCTACGCCACGCTACTCCTCGCTACGCCACGCTACTCCTCACTACGCCACGCTACTCCTCGCTACGCCACGCTACTCCTCGCTACGCCACGCTACTCCTCACTACGCCACGCTACTCCTCACTACGCCACGCTACTCCTCACTACGCCACGCTACTCCTCACTACGCCACGCTACTCCTCACTACACTACTCCTCACTACACCACGCTACTCCTCACTACGCCACGCTACTCCTCACTACACCACGCTACTCCTCACTACACCACGCTACTCCTCACTACACCACGCTACTCCTCACTACACCACGCTACTCCTCACTACGCCACGCTACTCCTCACTACGCCACGCTACTCCTCACGACACCACGCTACTCCTCACTACACCACGCTACTCCTCACTACACCACGCTACTCCTCACTACGCCACGCTACTCCTCGCTACGCCACGCTACTCCTCACTACACCACGCTACTCCTCACTACACCACGCTACTCCTCACTACGCCACGCTACTCCTCACTACGCCACGCTACTCCTCACTACGCCACGCTACTCCTCGCTACACCACGCTACTCCTCACTACACCACGCTACTCCTCACTACGCCACGCTACTCCTCACTACGCCACGCTACTCCTCACTACACCACGCTACTCCTCACTACGCCACGCTACTCCTCACTACACCACGCTACTCCTCACTACACCACGCTACTCCTCGCTACACCACGCTACTCCTCACTACACCACGCTACTCCTCACTACGCCACGCTACTCCTCACTACACCACGCTACTCCTCACTACGCCACGCTACTCCTCACTACACCACGCTACTCCTCACTACACCACGCTACTCCTCACTACGCCACGCTACTCCTCACTACGCCACGCTACTCCTCACTACGCCACGCTACTCCTCGCTACGCCACGCTACTCCTCACTACACTACTCCTCACTACACCACGCTACTCCTCACTACACCACGCTACTCCTCACTACGCCACGCTACTCCTCACTACGCCACGCTACTCCTCACTACGCCACGCTACTCCTCACTACGCCACGCTACTCCTCACTACACCACGCTACTCCTCACTACGCCACGCTACTCCTCACTACACCACGCTACTCCTCACTACACCACGCTACTCCTCACTACACCACGCTACTCCTCACTACGCCACGCTACTCCTCACTACGCCACGCTACTCCTCACTACACCACGCTACTCCTCACTACACCACGCTACTCCTCACTACGCCACGCTACTCCTCACTACGCCACGCTACTCCTCACTACACCACGCTACTCCTCACTACGCCACGCTACTCCTCACTACGCCACGCTACTCCTCACTACCCCACGCTACTCCTCACTACGCCACGCTACTCCTCGCTACGCCACGCTACTCCTCACTACACTACTCCTCACTACACCACGCTACTCCTCACTACACCACGCTACTCCTCACTACGCCACGCTACTCCTCACTACGCCACGCTACTCCTCACTACGCCACGCTACTCCTCACTACACCACGCTACTCCTCACTACGCCACGCTACTCCTCACTACGCCACGCTACTCCTCACTACACCACGCTACTCCTCACTACACCACGCTACTCCTCACTACGCCACGCTACTCCTCGCTACGCCACGCTACTCCTCACTACGCCACGCTACTCCTCACTACACCACGCTACTCCTCACTACACCACGCTACTCCTCGCTACACCACGCTACTCCTCGCTACACCACGCTACTCCTCGCTACGCCACGCTACTCCTCACTACACCACGCTACTCCTCACTACACCACGCTACTCCTCACTACACTACTCCTCACTACACCACGCTACTCCTCACTACACCACGCTACTCCTCACTACACCACGCTACTCCTCACTACACCACGCTACTCCTCACTACGCCACGCTACTCCTCACTACACCACGCTACTCCTCGCTACACCACGCTACTCCTCACTACACTACTCCTCACTACACCACGCTACTCCTCACTACACCACGCTACTCCTCACTACACCACGCTACTCCTCACTACGCCACGCTACTCCTCACTACACCACGCTACTCCTCACTACGCCACGCTACTCCTCACTACACCACGCTACTCCTCACTACACCACGCTACTCCTCACTACGCCACGCTACTCCTCACTACACTACTCCTCACTACTCCTCACTACACCACGCTACTCCTCACTACACCACGCTACTCCTCACTACACCACGCTACTCCTCACTACACTACTCCTCACTACTCCTCACTACACCACGCTACTCCTCACTACACCACGCTACTCCTCACTACACCACGCTACTCCTCACTACACTACTCCTCACTACGCCACGCTACTCCTCACTACACCACGCTACTCCTCACTACACCACGCTACTCCTCACTACACCACGCTACTCCTCACTACACCACGCTACTCCTCACTACACCACGCTACTCCTCACTACACCACGCTACTCCTCACTACACTACTCCTCACTACACCACGCTACTCCTCACTACACCACGCTACTCCTCACTACACCACGCTACTCCTCACTACACTACTCCTCACTACACCACGCTACTCCTCACTACACCACGCTACTCCTCACTACACTACTCCTCACTACACCACGCTACTCCTCACTACACTACTCCTCACTACGCCACGCTACTCCTCACTACACCACGCTACTCCTCACTACACTACTCCTCACTACACCACGCTACTCCTCACTACACCACGCTACTCCTCACTACACCACGCTACTCCTCACTACACCACGCTACTCCTCACTACACCACGCTACTCCTCACTACACCACGCTACTCCTCACTACACTACTCCTCACTACACCACGCTACTCCTCACTACACCACGCTACTCCTCACTACACTACTCCTCACTACACCACGCTACTCCTCACTACACCACGCTACTCCTCACTACACCACGCTACTCCTCACTACACCACGCTACTCCTCACTACACTACTCCTCACTACACCACGCTACTCCTCACTACACCACGCTACTCCTCACTACACCACGCTACTCCTCACTACACCACGCTACTCCTCACTACACTACTCCTCACTACACCACGCTACTCCTCACTACACCACGCTACTCCTCACTACACCACGCTACTCCTCACTACACCACGCTACTCCTCACTACACCACGCTACTCCTCACTACACTACTCCTCACTACACCACGCTACTCCTCACTACACCACGCTACTCCTCACTACACTACTCCTCACTACACCACGCTACTCCTCACTACACCACGCTACTCCTCACTACACTACTCCTCACTACACCACGCTACTCCTCACTACACTACTCCTCACTACGCCACGCTACTCCTCACTACACCACGCTACTCCTCACTACACCACGCTACTCCTCACTACACCACGCTACTCCTCACTACACCACGCTACTCCTCACTACACCACGCTACTCCTCACTACACCACGCTACTCCTCACTACACCACGCTACTCCTCACTACACTACTCCTCACTACACCACGCTACTCCTCACTACACCACGCTACTCCTCACTACACCACGCTACTCCTCACTACGCCACGCTACTCCTCACTACACCACGCTACTCCTCACTACACCACGCTACTCCTCACTACACTACTCCTCACTACACCACGCTACTCCTCACTACACTACTCCTCACTACACCACGCTACTCCTCACTACACTACTCCTC
Organism: Thymallus thymallus; assembly: GCA_023634145.1. NCBI lineage: Eukaryota > Metazoa > Chordata > Actinopteri > Salmoniformes > Salmonidae > Thymallus > Thymallus thymallus. Next base: position 3,098,766 of record CM042405.1, read on the forward strand.
ACTACACCACGCTACTCCTCACTACGCCACGCTACTCCTCACTACACCACGCTACTCCTCACTACACTACTCCTCACTACACCACGCTACTCCTCACTACACCACGCTACTCCTCACTACACCACGCTACTCCTCACTACACCACGCTACTCCTCACTACACCACGCTACTCCTCACTACACTACTCCTCACTACGCCACGCTACTCCTCACTACACCACGCTACTCCTCACTACACCACGCTACTCCTCACTACACTACTCCTCACTACGCCACGCTACTCCTCACTACGCCACGCTACTCCTCACTACACCACGCTACTCCTCACTACACCACGCTACTCCTCACTACACCACGCTACTCCTCACTACACCACGCTACTCCTCACTACGCCACGCTACTCCTCACTACGCCACGCTACTCCTCACTACGCCACGCTACTCCTCACTACACTACTCCTCACTACACCACGCTACTCCTCACTACACCACGCTACTCCTCACTACACTACTCCTCACTACACCACGCTACTCCTCACTACACTACTCCTCACTACACCACGCTACTCCTCACTACACCACGCTACTCCTCACTACACTACTCCTCACTACACCACGCTACTCCTCACTACACCACGCTACTCCTCACTACACCACGCTACTCCTCACTACACCACGCTACTCCTCACTACACCACGCTACTCCTCACTACACCACGCTACTCCTCACTACACCACGCTACTCCTCACTACACCACGCTACTCCTCACTACACTACTCCTCACTACACCACGCTACTCCTCACTACACCACGCTACTCCTCACTACACCACGCTACTCCTTACTACACTACTCCTCACTACACCACGCTACTCCTCACTACACCACGCTACTCCTCACTATACCACGCTACTCCTCACTACACCACGCTACTCCTCACTACACTACTCCTCACTACACCACGCTACTCCTCACTACACCACGCTACTCCTCACTACACCACGCTACTCCTCACTACACCACGCTACTCCTCACTACACCACGCTACTCCTCACTACACTACTCCTCACTACACCACGCTACTCCTCACTACACCACGCTACTCCTCACTACACCACGCTACTCCTCACTACACTACTCCTCACTACACCACGCTACTCCTCACTACACCACGCTACTCCTCACTACACTACTCCTCACTACACCACGCTACTCCTCACTACACCACGCTACTCCTCACTACACTACTCCTCACTACGCCACGCTACTCCTCACTACACCACGCTACTCCTCACTACACCACGCTACTCCTCACTACACTACTCCTCACTACACCACGCTACTCCTCACTACACCACGCTACTCCTCACTACACCACGCTACTCCTCACTACACCACGCTACTCCTCACTACACTACTCCTCACTACACCACGCTACTCCTCACTACACCACGCTACTCCTCACTACACCACGCTACTCCTCACTACACCACGCTACTCCTCACTACGCCACGCTACTCCTCACTACGCCACGCTACTCCTCACTACACCACGCTACTCCTCACTACACCACGCTACTCCTCACTACACTACTCCTCACTACACCACGCTACTCCTCACTACACTACTCCTCACTACACCACGCTACTCCTCACTACACTACTCCTCACTACACCACGCTACTCCTCACTACGCCACGCTACTCCTCACTACACCACGCTACTCCTCACTACACCACGCTACTCCTCACTACACTACTCCTCACTACACCACGCTACTCCTCACTACACCACGCTACTCCTCACTACACCACGCTACTCCTCACTACACCACGCTACTCCTCACTACACCACGCTACTCCTCACTACACTACTCCTCACTACGCCACGCTACTCCTCACTACACCACGCTACTCCTCACTACACCACGCTACTCCTCACTACACTACTCCTCACTACACCACGCTACTCCTCACTACGCCACGCTACTCCTCACTACGCCACGCTACTCCTCACTACACCACGCTACTCCTCACTACACCACGCTACTCCTCACTACACCACGCTACTCCTCACTACACCACGCTACTCCTCGCTACGCCACGCTACTCCTCGCTACGCCACGCTACTCCTCACTACACCACGCTACTCCTCACTACGCCACGCTACTCCTCACTACGCCACGCTACTCCTCACTACACCACGCTACTCCTCACTACACCACGCTACTCCTCACTACACCACGCTACTCCTCACTACACTACTCCTCACTACACCACGCTACTCCTCACTACACCACGCTACTCCTCACTACACCACGCTACTCCTCACTACACCACGCTACTCCTCACTACACCACGCTACTCCTCACTACACCACGCTACTCCTCACTACACTACTCCTCACTACGCCACGCTACTCCTCACTACACCACGCTACTCCTCACTACGCCACGCTACTCCTCACTACACCATGCATCTCACTGCCCCCCTCCCTCCCTCCCTCTCCTCCCCTCCATTGTTAAGCATGACATCACTATCCTGGGTAGAGCTCACTGGCTGTGTCTGTGTCCCATATGGCACCCCATTCCCTTTATAGAGCACTACTTTTGACCAGTGCACTATATAGGGAAAAGGGTGCCATTTGGGACACAGACACAGCCAGTGAGCTCTACCCAGGATAGTGATGTCATGCTTAAAACTCCCACTCTGCTACACAGTCCCAGACCATCCAGTCCACACACACTGGAAACATTATACACAAAATGACACAGACTCATGAATATTAAACCACTGTTATTAAAATCAGAATTTATTTCAGCTAGTTGTAACATGCAAACTTGACAGCTAGATAAGATCTGATATGGAGGAAAGAGACAAGATTTGCATTGCATGTCTTTGGTGCTGTTGGGTCATTCAACCAGCTAGTCAGTGTCTGGTGCTGTTGGGTCATTCAACCAGCTAGTCAGTCTCTGGTGCTGTTGGGTCATTCAACCAGCTAGTCAGTCTCTGGTGCTGTTGGGTCATTCAACCAGCTAGTCAGTCTCTGGTGCTGTTGGGTCATTCAACCAGCTAGTCAGTCTCTGGTGCTGTTGGGTCATTCAACTAGCTAGTCAGTCTCTGGTGTTGTTGGGTCATTCAACTAGCTAGTCAGTCTCTGGTGCTGTTGGGTCATTCAACCAGCTAGTCAGTCTCTGGTGCTGTTGGGTCATTCAACTAGCTAGTCAGTCTCTGGTGTTGTTGGGTCATTCAACTAGCTAGTCAGTCTCTGGTGTTGTTGGGTCATTCAACTAGCTAGTCAGTCTCTGGTGTTGTTGGGTCATTCAACTAGCTAGTTAGTCAGGAGGAATGTATTATATCAGAGATGTAGGAGAAGGGTTCCAGAAAATCCGGATGTAAGATTCCCCAGAATCAAGAGGTAATATGCATTATGTTATTTGTCACATGCTTAATACACAACAGGTGTGGACTAACAGTGAAATGCTAACTTGCGTTCCCAACAATGCAGAGAGAAAGGAAATAGAGAAATAATAGAAAAATATAGCACGTAATAATAATAGATACACAATGACTAACAATAACATGGAGTTGAAAAGGCGACGGCGTGGACGCAGGGCGGGATTGAAGGCAAAGCTGAGGAAGTATAAGCCGGCTATACCGTCTATCATTATCGGCAAAGTGAGATCGCTGCATAACAAGATGGACGAACTTCAGGGTTTGGTTCATGGACAAAGAGAATACCAGGAAGCGAGCCTATTGTGTTTTACTGAGACATGGCTGAATGATAACATCCCCATAGAGAATGTCACTATCGGCGGTTTCCAGACCATCAGAGCAGAGAGGGATAGCGTTTCTTCCGGTATAGAGTAAGGGAGGGGGGCTGGCTTTATTAGTTAACAACAGATGGTGTAATCCGAGACATATTACTCTTAAGGAAGAGTTTTGTAGCCCGGACATTGAGCGGTTAGCAGTTAGCCTGAGACCCTACTATTTGTTGAGGGAATTCACGGCAGCCATTGCTGTTATTGTTTACATCCCACCTTCCACTGATGCAAACACAGCGTGTGACGTCATCCACTCTGTTATCGCGAGGTTACAGACAGCGCATCCCAGTGCTTTCTTTGCCATTTCGGGGGATTTTAACCTTGCATCTCTCTCTTCAACGCTGCCCACGTTCAAACAGTTCGTGAAGTGCCCAACCAGGAATAATACAACTCTGGACTTGTTATATGCTAATGTGAAGGATGCATACAACTCCACTGCACTCCCTCCCCTCGGTAGATCGGATCACAACCTTGTCCACCTCACCCCACTCTACAGTCATGGCCAAAAGTTTTGAGAATGACACAAGTATTGGTCTCCACAAAGTTTGCTGCCTCAGTGTTGATGATGGAAATTTGCATATACTCCAGAATTTTATGAAGAGTGATCAGATGAATTGCAATTAATTGCAAAGTCCCTCTTTGCCATGAAAATGAACTTAATCCCCAAAAAACATTTCCACTGCATTTCAGCCCTGTCACAAAAGGACCAGCTGCCATCATGTCAGTGATTGTCTCGTTAACACAGGTGAGAGTGTTGACAAGGACAAGGCTGGGGATCACTCTGTCTTGCTGATTGAGTCAGAATAACAGACTGGAAGCTTTAAAAGGAGGGTGGTGCTTGAAATCATTGTTCTTCCTCTGTCAACCATGGTTACCTGCAAGGAAACATGTGCCGTGATCATTGCTTTTCACAAAAAGGGCTTCACAGGCTAGGATATTGCTGCTGGTAAGATTGCACCTAAATCAACCATTTATCGGATCATCAAGAACTTCAAGGAGAGAGGTTCAATTGTTGCGAAGAAGGCGTCAGGGCGCCCAAGAAAGTCCAGCAAGCGCCAGGACCGTCTCCTAAAGTTGATTCAGCTGCGGGATCGAGGGACCACCAGTGCAGAGCTTGCTCAGGAATGGCAGCAGGCAGGTGTGAGTGCATCTACACGCACAGTGAGGCGAAGACTTTTGGAGGATGGCCTGGTGCAGCAAAGGAGCCACTTCTCTACAGGAAAAACATTCAGGCCTGATTGAACATATCTGGGAATGATATACAACTGAGATCCAGGCCTGATTGAACCTCTCTGGGAATGATATTCAACTGAGATCCAGGCCTGATTGAACCTCTCTGGGAATGATATTCAACTGAGATCCAGGCCTGATTGAACCTCTCTGCTGTTTGTCAAGCTTATCCTCTCTTTAAACAAGTCCGTTCCTGTTGTCTTTATGACAACTCCTTCCACTGTCTTTATGTAGTATCTACTGCAAGCTGCCTAGTATGTCTATGTCTAGGACCTTGAAATGTTCTTCTTCAGTCTTGTAAACCAAATATAGCCTAACTTGACTATAGTTACAGGCCAGAGCTGAACTACTCCTAGTTACAGGCCAGAGCTGAACTACTCCTAGTTACAGGCCAGAGCTGAACTACTCCTAGTTACAGGCCAGAGCTGAACTACTCCTAGTTACAGGCCAGAGCTGAACTACTCCTAGTTACAGGCCAGAGCTGAACTACTCCTAGTTACAGGCCAGAGCTGAACTACTCCTAGATACAGGCCAGAGCTGAACTACTCCTAGTTACAGGCCAGAGCTGAACTACTCCTAGTTACAGGCCAGAGCTGAACTACTCCTGTTTACAGGCCAGAGCTGAACTACTCCTAGTTACAGGCCAGAGCTGAACTACTCCTAGTTACAGGCCAGAGCTAAACTACTCCTAGTTACAGGCCAGAGCTAAACTACTCCTAGATACAGGACAGAGCTGAACTACTCCTAGATACAGGACAGATCTGAACTACTCCTAGTTACAGGCCAGAGCTAAACTACTCCTAGATACAGGACAGAGCTAAACTACTCCTAGATACAGGACAGAGCTGAACTACTCCTAGTTACAGGCCAGAGCTGAACTACTCCTAGATACAGGACAGAGCTGAACTACTCCTAGTTACAGGACAGAGCTAAACTACTCCTAGATACAGGACAGCGCTAAACTACTCCTAGATACAGGACAGAGCTGAACTACTCCTAGTTACAGGACAGAGCTGAACTACTCCTAGTTACAGGACAGAGCTGAACTACTCCTAGTTACAGGCCAGAGCTGAACTACTCCTAGTTACAGGCCAGAGCTGAACTACTCCTAGTTACAGGCCAGAGCTGAACTACTCCTAGTTACAGGACAGAGCAGTGTGTTGTTGACTGTGTCCATCAGAGACTCCATCAGAGACTACACATCTGGGTGTGTGAAAGAAACATGTAGACTGGTCCCAGATCTGTTTGTGCTGTGTTGCCAACTCCTATGGTCAATGTCACACCATGAGTTGGAAAGACAGCATTAACAGATCTGGGACCAGGCTAGGAAACATGGCTAGCTAGAGTAGAGTAGTCGCTTGCTAGAGTCCTTACATGAAATTACCTCAGTCAGAACAACTGTAACTGCCCCAGGTCTAGGACCAGACTTCTGCAGCAGCTTCAGCTCAGCTAATGAATACAACATGTTAAACCTACTAACAGCTTCTCAGGCCAAATATTCTCAACCAGAAGTCTGCTCAGAGTTGACCTACATATTCTCTCCCTCTACGGATACAGGAAAAAGTGGTAAAACACTCTCTGACTCTGGGAATTAGAGAAAAAGCCACCTCTATTATGGCTCCCCATTAGTTCCTGCCAAGGCAGCAGCTACTCTTCCTGGGGTTTATTATGGATCCCCATTATTTCCTGTCAAGGCAGCAGATACTCTTCCTGGGGGTTTATTATGGATCCCCATTAGTTCCTGCCAAGGCAGCAGCTACTCTTCCTGGGGTTTATTATGGATCCCATTAGTTCCTACCAAGGCAGCAGCTACTCTTCCTGGGGTTTATTATGGATCCCCATTAGTTCCTGCACTTACATTACATATAAAACAGTTTAATGTTTAATAAAAATGTTTAATACCACCACACAACAATATCACAATGTGTGTGTATGCAAGTGTCATTGCCATATGTTTTCAAGCCAGTTTAATCAAAATTGTAACTAGGCCACTCAGGAACATTAAACGTCTTCTTGGTAAGCAACTCCAGTGTATATTTGGCCTTGTGTTTTGGGTTATTGTCCTGCTGAAAGCTGCATTCATCTCCCAGTGTCTGGTGGAAAGCTGACTGAACCAGTTTTTCCTCTAGGATTTGCTTAGCACTTAACGATTACAAGCATACCCTTAACATGATGCAGCCACCATGATGCTTGAAAATATGAAGAGTGGTACTCAGTGAGGTGTTGTGTTGAATAAGCCCCCAACATAACACTTTTTATTCAGGACAAAGTTAATTTCTTTGCCATATTTCTTGCAGTATTACTTTGGTGCCTTGTTGCAAACAGGATGCATGTTTGGAATATTTGTATTCTGTACAGGCTTCCTTCTTTTCACTCTGTCATTTAGGTTAGTATTGTGGAGTAACTACAATGTTGTTGATCCATCCTCAGTTTTATCCTAACACAGCCATTAAACTCTAACTGTTTTAAAAGTCACCATTGGTAAAATCCCTGTTATGTTTCTTTCCTCTCTGACAACTTAGTTAAGAAGGAAGGACGCCTGTATCTTTGTAGTGACTGGGTGTATTGACGCACCATCCAAAGTGTAATTACTAACTTCACCATGCTCAAAGGGATATTCAATGTCTGCTTTTTTACCCATCTACCAATAGGTGCCCTTCTTTGAGAGGCATTGGAAAACCTCCCTGGTCTTTGTGGTTGAATCAAATTCACTGCTGGACTGAGGAACGTTACAGATAATTTCATGTGTGGGGAACAGAGATGAGGTAGTTATTCAATCATGTTAAACACTATTATTACACACAGAGTGAGTCCTTGCAACTTATCATGTGACTTAAGCACATTGTTACTCCTGAATGTATTTAGGCTTGCCGTAACAAAGGGGGTGAATACTTATTGACTCAAGACATTTCAGCTGTAATTATGTCTATACTCTGTCCTGTATGTAGTATGTCTGTCCTGTATGTAGTATGTCTGTCCTGTATGTAGTATGTCTGTCCTGTATGTAGTATGTCTGTCCTGTATGTAGTATGTCTGTCCTGTATAACGCAATCAGATCTTTCTAGATGTCGTCGTCTAACAACCATTCCAGAACCATTGATATCATTCTCTGTCTGCAATCTGCATAACCCAAAATGTACTGGAGCATTTAGGCAAAGCAAAGTACTAACAGATCTCACAACGAACGCAATGCAACATAATCACAAAGCTATTTGGTTAATGTGAACCGTGTGTGTGTGTGTGTGTGTGTGTGTGTGTGTGTGTGAACCTCATTTGGAAATAAGGTCACTTCCCTGTAACCCTGGCCAGGAATCAGTAGCTAGGCTACTAATATGATGATGTTGTTGTTTAAGCAGAGGGGAAGAAATCTAGTATCAAATAGGCTTAGTATCAGACCATGGTGTCTCAATGTCCTCAGTAGACCGTAGAGACACACCAAATAATATGATGATTTTTAGGTAGGGGACAACCTCTATGATCAAATGCAGATGAACATGATCCAGGCTTAGCAGACCATGGTGTCTCAATGTCCTAGCTAGACACAGCAGAGTACCATCTCCTGTTATTCGCACACAGAGACAGATTTGACTGGTGTGTCACAACCTCGCAATGCAAATGACCTAACCCTGACTAAACCCTTAGCTGCTGAAGTACCTGACCCTGACTAAACCCTGAGAGCTGCTGAATGACCTAACCCTGACTAAACCCTGAGAGCTGCTGAATGACCTAACCCAGACTAAACCCTGCGAGCTGCTGAATGACCTAACCCTGACTAAACCCTGAGAGCTTCTGAATGACCTAACCTTGACTAAACCCTGAGAGCTGCTGAATGACCTAACCCTGACTAAACCCAGAGAGCTGCTGAATGACCTAACCCTGACTAAACCCTGAGAGCTGCTGAATGACCTAACCCAGACTAAACCCTGCGAGCTGCTGAATGACCTAACCCTGACTAAACCCTGAGAGCTTCTGAATGACCTAACCTTGACTAAACCCTGAGAGCTGCTGAATTACCTAACCCTGACTAAACCCTGAGAGCTGCTGAATGACCTAACCCTGAGAGCTGCTGAATGACCTAACCCTGACTAAACCCTGAGAGCTGCTGAATGACCTAACCCTGACTAAACCCTGAGAGCTGCTGAATGACCTAACCTTGACTAAACCCTGAGAGCTTCTGAATGACCTAACCTTGACTAAACCCTGAGAGCTGCTGAATTACCTAACCCTGACTAAACCCTGAGAGCTGCTGAATGACCTAACCCTAACTAAACCCTGAGAGCTGCTGAATGACCTAACCCTGACTAAACCCTGAGAGCTGCTGAATGACCTAACCTATTACATCAATAAATTATTTTAAAACATCTCTATTTGAGTTGAAACCTAAAGAGGCAGGCAGGCAGGCAGGCAGGCAGGCAGGGAGGGAGGCAGGGAGGCAGGCAGGGAGGCAGGCAGGGAGGGAGGGAGGCAGGCAGAAGAACAGTTGCTGAGGGTCAAAAAAGTACCTGCAGAAGACAGCTGGAGCATTTAACCTTCCAAAGCAACCAGGCTCTCTCAAAGTTGAAGTCTAAAATCACTCATTTTATTTGATTTAATATTGAACTTCTGGGACTCACTATACAGAAGACAAGCATGGTCCCAGATCTGTTTGTACCATCTTGCCAATGTCAGACGAAACAAGAGCTTGGCAAGACGGTAAACAGATCTAGCAGCAGGATAACAGATATGGTGAGACAAGGAGAAATCTGCTCCACTGCATAATATGAATTTAAAACAAATCAACAAATCAGTGTTTGTAGAACATAACACCACTATCCAAAATATATAGCCTTCAACTATTTAAACATAATGAGTGGAGAGGCCTTGAGGCAGCATATTAACTACCACTATCCACTATTGTTTATGGCTACGTCCCACATGGCACCCTATTCACTACATAGTGCACAGGGCCCAAAGGGCTCTGGTCAAAAGTAGTGCACTTTATAGGGAATAGGGTGCCTACATGTCAGCTTTATCAGTGAAACAGGGTTTGCTACCTGCAGCCATGTGGGCCTTGACTTGTGATTGGAGGACAACCCAGACACAGAACAGTTCAGAAACCGACATTAATGGCGAGAGGGAAGGTGGAGAGGAGATAGAGGGAATGAGGAGAGGAGATAGAGGGAAGGTGGAGAGGAGATAGAGGGAAGGTGGAGAGGAGATAGAGGGAAGGTGGAGAGGAGATAGAGGGAAGGTGGAGAGGAGATAGAGGGAATGAAGAGAGGAGATAGAGGGAATGAGGAGAGGAGATAGAGGGAAGGTGGAGAGGAGATAGAGGGAAGGTGGAGAGGAGATAGAGGGAATGAAGAGAGGAGATAGAGGGAATGAGGAGAGGAGATAGAGGGAAGGTGGAGAGGAGATAGAGGGAAGGTGGAGAGGAGATAGAGGGAATGAAGAGAGGAGATAGAGGGAATGAAGAGAGGAGATAGAGGGAATGAGGAGAGGAGATAGAGGGAATGAAGAGAGGAGATAGAGGGAAGGAGGAGAGGAGATAGAGGGAATGAAGAGAGGAGATAGAGGGAATGAAGAGAGGAGATAGAGGGAATGAGGAGAGGAGATAGAGGGAATGAAGAGAGGAGATAGAGGGAATGAGGAGAGGAGATAGAGGGAATGAGGGGGGAGATAGAGGGAATGAGGAGAGGAGATAGAGGGAATGAGGGGGGAGATAGAGGGAAGGAGGAGGGGAGATAGAGGGAAGGTGAAGGGGAGATAGAGGGGAGATAGAGGGAAGGAGGAGGGGAGATAGAGGGAAGGTGAAGGGGAGATAGAGGGGAGATAGAGGGAAGGAGGAGGGGAGATAGAGGGGAGATAGAGGGAAGGTGAAGGGGAGATAGAGGGAAGGTGAAGGGGAGATAGAGGGGAGATAGAGGGAAGGTGAAGGGGAGATAGAGGGGAGATAGAGGGAAGGTGAAGGGGAGATAGAGGGAAGGTGAAGGGGAGATAGAGGGGAGATAGAGGGAAGGAGGAGGGGAGATAGAGGGAAGGTGAAGGGGAGATAGAGGGGAGATAGAGGGAAGGTGAAGGGGAGATAGAGGGGAGATAGAGGGAAGGTGAAGGGGAGATAGAGGGGAGATAGAGGGAAGGTGAAGGGGAGATAGAGGGGAGATAGAGGGAAGGTGAAGGGGAGATAGAGGGGAGATAGAGGGAAGGTGAAGGGGAGATAGAGGGAAGGTGAAGGGGAGATAGAGGGAAGGTGAAGGGGAGATAGAGGGGAGATAGAGGGAAGGAGGAGGGGAGATAGAGGGGAGATAGAGGGAAGGTGAAGGGGAGATAGAGGGAAGGTGAAGGGGAGATAGAGGGAAGGAGGGGGTGGGATATTGAAACCTCTTCCTCTATGGCTGAAAGCAGGATAGATCAGCCTGCAGAGAGAGACTACGTAACAAAGCACTTCAGAAAAGCAGACGGCTCCATCCCAAATCACACCCTATTCCCTATATAGTGCACTTCTTTTGACCAAAGCCCTATCCGTGAAGTAGATAGAGGTCTTGGTCAAAAGTAGTGCACTATTATGCCTGGAATAAGGTGCCATTTGGGAGGGTAAGTCAGCCTTCTCCCTGTCCTGTCTCTGTCCCTTCCAAGTCATCCAGCACCTGCTGTCTCAGCAGCCTGGGGGGTGGTGTGTGTGTGTGTGTGTGTGTGTGTGTGTGTGTGTGTGTGTGTGTGGTGTTGGATATCTCTTATATAACCTAATAGCAGCAACACTTGCTGAATGACTCACACATTACAGCAGCTACATCATGTTCTGGATACTAAACCATGACTAGCACACAGAATTCAATACATCTCTATGGACTAGCACTCTAGCCTTCATTTTAATTTGTGCACAATAGATCAGTGAGCTACAGCATCTCATCTCATGGATACTAAACAGAGTTATATCTGAAGTCCCAGGTGTAGAGGGTGAACAGGAAGGGGGACAGGACCGTTCCCTGGGGGGCCCCTGTGTTGCTAACTGCCCGTTCTGACACACAGCTCTGTAGTTGCACAAATTGTGGCCAGTAGCAGGGGCTGAATGGTGTTGAAGGCAATGGAGAAGTCAAAAAACATAACCCTCACAGTGCAACCTCGTTGTCCAGGTGAAAGAGTAGGTACTCTGCCGAAGGTAGATGATTGCATCATCCACCCCGATGTTGCGCTGGTATGCAAACTGCAGGGGGTCCATTGATGAACACACCAGGGGTCTGAGGTGAGCGAGGACTAACCTTTCCAGGGTCTTCATGATGTGGGATGTTAGCGCTACAGGTCTGAAGTCATTCAGGACAGTGGGGTGTGCCTTCTTGGGCACTGGGACCAGGCAGGATGTTTTCCACAGCACAGGGACCCTTTCTAGGCTCAGGCTAAGGCTGAAGCGTCGCTGGAGTATTCCACACAGTTGGTCAGTGATACTACTGACCACACTTTCACCAGTTATTATGAACCAGTGATACTACTGACCACAATTTCACCAGTTATTATGAACCAGTGATACTAATGACCACAATTTCACCAGTTATTATGAACCAGTGATACTACTGACCACACGTTCAACAGTTATTATGAACCAGTGATACTACTGACCACACGTTCAACAGTTATTATGAACCAGTGATACTACTGACCACACGTTCACCTGTTATTATGAACCAGTGATACTACTGACCACACGTTCAACAGTTATTATGAACCAGTGATACTACTGACCAGACGTTCACCTGTTATTATGAACCAGTGATACTACTGACCACACTTTCACCAGTTATTATGAACCAGTGATACTACTGACCACACTTTCACCTGTTATTATGAACCAGTGATACTACTGACCACACTTTCACCAGTTATTATGAACCAGTGATACTACTGACCACACTTTCACCAGTTATTATGAACCAGTGATACTACTGACCACACGTTCAACAGTTATTATGAACCAGTGATACTACTGACCACACTTTCACCAGTTATTATGAACCAGTGATACTACTGACCACACTTTCACCTGTTATTATGAACCAGTGATACTACTGACCACACGTTCACCTGTTATTATGAACCAGTGATACTACTGACCACACGTTCAACAGTTATTATGAACCAGTGATACTACTGACCACACGTTCACCTGTTATTATGAACCAGTGATACTACTGACCACACTTTCACCTGTTATTATGAACCAGTGATACTACTGACCACACTTTCACCTGTTATTATGAACCAGTGATACTACTGACCACACTTTCACCAGTTATTATGAACCAGTGATACTACTGACCACACTTTCACCTGTTATTATGAACCAGTGATACTACTGACCACACTTTCACCAGTTATTATGAACCAGTGATACTACTGACCACACTTTCACCTGTTATTATGAACCAGTGATACTACTGACCACACTTTCAACAGTTATTATGAACCAGTGATACTACTGACCACACGTTCACCTGTTATTATGAACCAGTGATACTACTGACCACACGTTCAACAGTTATTATGAACCAGTGATACTACTGACCACACTTTCAACAGTTTTTTCACGGTTAACAATTTCCCAACTCACTGACTAGGACTGGACAGGTCTCTAATGGGACTGCAAAGCTAAGCCGCTTCCCAAATGGCACCCTATTCCCTGTATAGTGCACTACTGTTAACTAGGGCCCATAGGGAACTGGTCAAAAGCAGTGCACTATGTAGGGTGTAGGGTGCCATTTGGGACGGAGCCTTTGACAGAGGGGGAGCTAAAGCAGAAGCTGGGGTGCAGAATCCAACATAAGGGATGTGGATCAATACAGAGCCACACTGGTGCACCACATGAGAGGCAAAGTACTGAGTGGCAGTTCAATTCACACTGAGCACCAACATCTGAAGTTCATAGGAGCATGTCAAATTGGCTGTCAAATAAAAGGTATATATACTTTTTTTTTTACCATTTTCCATACCAAAAATTAGGTATAAGCAAAGGCTTTGATTTCTGTACAGTATAGTAGAGAACAGTACAGTAAAGCCATAACTACATGGAACTCTATTCCATATCATGCAAGCAGTAAAATCTGATTTTAAAAAACAGATACAAATACACCTTATGGAACAGTGAAGAGACACACACACACACACACACAAGCGCACACATACACACTATAACGTACGCACTATACACACACGTACACATGCATTGTAGATATGTGGTAGTAGAGTAGTGGCCTGAGGGAACACACTTAATGTGTTGTGAAATCTGTTATGAATTAATTTTGCTCGATCCCAGGAAGAGTATCTGCTGCCTTGACAGGAACTAATGGGGATCCATAATAAACCCCAGGAAGAGTATCTGCTGCCTTGACAGGAACTAATGGGGATCCATAATAAACCCCAGGAAGAGTAGCTGCTGCCTTGGCAGGAACTAATGGGGATCCATAATAAACCCCAGGAAGAGTATCTGCTGCCTTGGCAGGAACTAATGGGGATCCATAATAAATACAAATACTGTAATACCCTTACCGGGTGTAAATCCACTTCCCTTACTGTTGTTCAATAACCAAAAGAGATGTTTTCATTAAGTGTAGTTCAATAACCAAAAGAGATGTTTTCATTAAGTGTAGTTCAATAACCAAATGAGATGTTTTCATTAAGTGTAGTTCAATAACCAAATGAGATGTTTTCATTAAGTGTAGTTCAATAAGCAAAAGAGATGTTTTCATTAAGTGTAGTTCAATAAGCAAAAGAGCTGACACCCCATTCTTTCTGCAGACATCTTAGATATTTAACAGAGTTGTTGGAAAACATGGTTGCATAAAGACCTTAGGGAGATTTAACTGCCATTATGTTACCAAACATTGCATCTGCATTGTTCTTCCACTAAATGTGTTTTTGTGATATTTTCTGTGTACATTGTTCAAAGTAGTCTTTGTGCATAGAGTTTGGTTTGTTAAACTTTTTGTTTGGCATACATTTTAAAGTGAAAGAACTGAGTCAAAGTGTAATTCCGTTACCATGGAAACACCCTCTACAAAGGCTGTAAAAAACATCAGAGACGATTTTCAAGAGTGATCTCTGTATATTTACTAGTAATAATGTACTCTAAATAGGTAGATATACATTCATATATATATATAGAATACAGGGTCAGATCCCCTGTGTCCCTGTTATTAATTATGATCCTAGATCAGCACTCCTATGAGACAGATCTAGCGACTGACCTACTTTAGTGCAGGGCAGGCCTGCCTGTATCAAGCCAAGCCATGACATGACCAAACAGCTTCTAGGGCCAAATGTTGCTGAAAGTCTTCGAGCTTCCTCAGAGAAACAAGCTGTCGGGAGTGGCTGCGTCCCAAATTCCCTATAGTGTAGTACTTTTCACCAAGGCCCATGGTCAAACTCAGGTCAAAACTAGTGCACTATCTGCCATTGGGCTAGGCCTATATTCCTGTTCTGCCATTGGGCTAGGCCTATATTCCTGTTCTGCCATTGGGCTAGGCCTATATTCCTGTTCTGCCATTGGGCTAGGCCTATGATACAATAAGGTGCCTCAAGAAAGAAATTAGAAAATATATTTTGGAGAGTCTCCCTTGATGCAAGCACCATATATTGCGTCCAGATTGCTTTGTGTGACACTGGCTTTACGTATCCGAGGTACAAGCCTGGTGGAACTAGGCAGACATCAGTTTCACCACCAGGCTACCCTCTACCATAAAAAACATCTGATTTCCTCCTCAGAACATGTTTTCATGTTTGGCATGACAACAACCATAAGAGGTAAAGAATAGCCAAGTCATATGGTCATTGTCATGCCAGCCACAGCTGACCATCACCAGATGTGGGAATCATCCTTGGCACTTTATGACAGGATAGAAAAGGAGATGAGGCAATTCACTTACAAACCCAACTGACTTTTAATAGAAGTCCGATTTATAAGTACCATCAATGGAGTACCACCAATGTAGGTTCACGGCTATGCTATGGATGTCAGTCCATCCATCTCTGCTGTTGACATTGGGGGAACCCATTGGTCCTGGGCCAAGGCTAGTGTCTCGCTCAGCCTGGTCTCATAAACTAGACATGGTAAATAAAAATCCGGGACAAATGCTGGTATGGTTACATAAGACAGAAGGTTATTTAATAAGGCTAAAACAAAAGAAGGGTGGTTGGTTGGGGTGGAATGATGGGCGTAAAAGGTTGCGTGTTCGAATCTCATCAAGGATAACTTTAGCATTTTAGCTAATAAGCAACTTTGCAACCCTTACCCTAGCTAACGTTAGCCACCTAGCTAACACCTAGCTAACACCTAGCTAAGGTTAGCCACCTAGCTAGCTAACGTTAGCCACCTAGCTAGCTAACGTTAGCCACCTAGCTAGCTAACGTTAGCCACCTAGCTAGCTAACGTTAGCCACCTAGCTAGCTAACGTTAGCCACCTAGCTAGCTAACGTTAGCCACCTAGCTAGCTAACGTTAGCCACCTAGCTAGCTAACGTTAGCCACCTAGCTAGCTAACGTTAGTCACCTAGCGAGCTAACGTTAGTCACCTAGCTAGCTAACGTTAGTCACCTAGCTAACGTTAGTCACCTAGCTAACGTTAGTCACCTAGCTAATGTTAGCCACAACAAATTGGAATACTTAACATAGCATACGTATTGCAAATTCTTAACATTGTATTTTTTTTTTTCACCTTTATTTAACCAGGTAGGTCAGTTGAGAACAAGTTCTCATTTACAACTGTGACCTGGCCAAGACAAAGCAAAGCAGTGAGACAAAAACAACAACACAGAGTTACACATGGGAAATAAACAAACGTACAGTCAATAACACAATAGAAAATCTATATACAGAGTGCAAATGTAGTGCAAAATGCAGTAAGGTTAGGAAGACAATAAATAGGCCATAGTGGTGAAATAAATTACAGATTAGCATTAACACTGGAATGATAGAATTTGCAAATGATGATGTGCAAATAGAGATACTGGAGTGCAAAATGAGCGGAAGTAAAAAAATAAATATGGGGATGAGGTAGTAGGATGGGCTATTTACAGAAGGGCTATATACAGGTGCAGTGATCGATAAGCAGCTCTGACAGCTGATGCTTAAAGTTAGTAATTACGACCTGTAATTTGTCACATTATACAAATTACAATTGATAACATATCATACGAAATGGATGATGGACATCCACAAATTAATCCATACCATACGAAATGGATTAAGGACATCCACAAATTAATACCATACCAAACTTAATATATAATACTAAATTGAGTATCGCCCATTTTTATTTACTATGTTACGTCTACCCCCTGAGTCCAGGTTGTCTCGCTAGAGTTAACTAGCATGCTTCAACTTTGGCAGAGAGAGTACTGCAGTGGTTAGCTAGCTATCCATTTTGGAAAGAAACGTTTTGGGATAGTCATTGTCGGACATAGTCACACATTGCATCCCCGTAGCAGCATGACAGTCATTGCAATGGGCTGGCTGTTACTAGGCGATAATACTACCACTGCAGCTCAGCAGCTGTATTATGACAATGGAGCTACCATCAGCGCAAACTGTCTGCCTACCTTGGCACTAACACGTCTGTCACAGTCTTGATGCAGCGGGTACAAGGAAGAGGGCTTACCTCGGGATGCAACTCGGGGAAGATCCATCTATTTCCCATGTGGCGAACAGGTTCATTGGCACGGGTCTGTTGAGAGCCCCTCCACCAAAGCTCAGCCGGCTACTTCGCTCCGCCATGGTTCGTTATGAGGCTGGCTAAACGTCCACAAGAGCCGAGGCAGTAAAAATGATAGCTATCTGAATAAAATATGTATTTGTCCTAATGTGCGTTAGCAACTTAAATCAGTTCTTAATGCGGTTAAGTTGGTACAATGGGGAGTCAGCGCAGAGGGTTGTTCCAGACGAAATGCTCCTCCTGTCTCCTCGCTTGTTTCCATGTAGGACTCGCGTGCACCGTTCACTAGACCTGCGGTACCGTGCCCACACTGCCACCCCCAGGAAATAACGTCATTGCTGGCAATGCCATGGACGCATTCTCGTTGAGCTCGGGCACAAGCTGGCGAAGTGGCATGTATACAATGTCCTAGCACCGAGTGCTCCGTCCAACCTACATGAACAAATATGTCAAGAAAATGTATAATGCAATGTGCAGTGCCTTCAAAAAGTATTCACACCCCTTGACTTTCACCACATGTTGTTTTGTTGATATTTTGTATCACCCATCTACACACAATACCACATAATGTCAAAGTGGAATTCTATTTTTCACACATTTTACGAATTAATTCAAAATGAAAAGCTTAAATGTCTTGGTCAATAACTATTCAACCCCTTTGTTATGGCAAGCCTAAATACGTTCAGGAATAAACATTTAATTAACAAGTCACATAATACGTTTTGAACGACTACCTCATCCCTGTACACTACACATACAATTATCTGTAATGTCCCTCAGTCTAGCAGTGAATTTCTAACACAGATTCAACCACAAAGACCAGTGGTGCATCAATACACCCAGTCACTACAAAGATACTCAGTTGCAGGAGAGGAAGGAAACCGCTCAGGGATTTCACCATGAGGCCAATGGTGAGTTTAATGGCTGTAAATAGAGGAAAACTGAGGATGGATCAACAACATTGTAGTTACTCCATAATACTAATTGACAGAGTGAAAAGAAGGAAGCCTGTACAGAATACAAATATTCCAAAACATGCATCCTGTTTGCAACAAGGCACTAAAGTAATACTGCAAAAAATGTGGCAAAGTAATTCACTTTTTGTCTTGAATACAAAGTGTTATGTTTGGGGGCAAATCCAATACAACACATTACTGAGTACCACTCTCCATATTTTCAAGCACGGTGGTGGCTGCATCATGTTATGGGTATGAACACTGGTCACTTTAATAATGTTTACATACTGTTGTACTAATTTCATATGTGTATAGTGTATTTTTTTATTGTACCTTTATTTAACTAGGCAGGTGAGTTAAGAACAAATTCTTATTTACAATGATGGCCTACCCCGGTTCAGTCTGCTTCCCACCAGACACTGGGAGATGAATTCACCATTCAGCAGGACAATAACCTACAACAAGGCCAAATCTACACTGAAGTTGCTTACTAAAAAGACAGTGAATGTTCCTTAGTGGCCAAGTTAGTTTTGACTTCAATTTACTTGAGAATCGGTTGTCTAGCAATGATCAACAACCAATTTGACAGAGCTTGAAGAATTTTGAAAAGAATAATGGGCAAATGTTGGACAACCCAGGTGTGGAAATCTCTTAAGAGATTTAACCAGAAAGACTCACAGCTGTAATCACTACCAAAGGTGATTCCTACATGTATTGCCTCAGGGGTGTGAATTCTTAAATAAATGAGATATCTCTATTTCAATACATTTGCAAAGATTTCTAAAACATATTTTCACTTTGTCATTATGGGGCATTGTGTGTAGGTGGGTGAGAGAAATGTATATATCATCCATTTTGAATTCAAGCTGTAACACAACAGAATGTGGAATAAGTCAAGGGGTGTGAATACTTTCTGAAGGCAGTGTATTGAGGCTTGCCATAGCAAAGGGTTTGAATACAGTGTTTTTCCAATTTTGTTGCTTTACAACCTGTAATTTAAATAGATTTTTATTTGGATTTCATGTAATTGACATACAGTTGAAGTCGGAAGTTTATATACACCTTTGCCAAATACATTTAAACTCAGTTTTTCACAATTCCTGACATTTAATCCTAGTAAAAATTCCCTGTTTTAGGTCAGTTAGGATCACCACTTTATTTTAAGAATGTGAAATGTCAGAATAATAGTAGAGATTTATTTCAGCTTTTATTTCTTTCATCACATTCCCAGTGGGTCAGAAGTTTACATACACTCAATTAGTATTTGGTAGCATTGCCTTTAAATTGTTTAACTTGGGTCAAATGTTTCAGGTAGCCTTCCACAAGCTTCCCACAATAGGTTGGGTGAATTTTGGCCCATTCCTCCTGATAGAACTGGTGTAACTGAGTCAGGTTTGTAGGCCTCCTTGCTCGCATACATTTTTTCAGTTCTGCCCACACATTTTCTATAGGATTGAGGTCAGGGCTTTGTGATGGCCACTCCAATACCTTGACTTTGTTGTCCTTAAGCCATTTTGCCACAACTTTGAAAGTCATCAGACCAGAGGACATTTCTCCAAAGAGTACGATCTTTGTCCCCATGTGCAGTTGCAAACCGTAGTCTGGCTTTTTTGGAGCAGTGGCTTCTTCCTTGCTGAGCGGCCTTTCAGGTTATGTCGATATAGGACTTGTTTTACTGTGGATATAGATACATTTATACCGGTTTGCTCCAGCATCTTCACAAGGTCTTTTGCTGTTGTTCTGGGATTGATCTGCACTTTTTGCACCAAAGTACATTCATCTCTAGGAGACAGAACGCGTCTCCTTCCTGAGTGGTATGACGGCTGCGTGGTCCCATGGTGTTTATACTTGCATACTATTGTTTGTACAGATGAACTTGGTAACTTCAGGTGTTTGGAAATTGCTCCCAAGGATGAACCAGACTTGTGGAGGTCAACAATTTATTTTCTGAGGTCTTGGCTGATTTCTTTTGATCTTCCCATGATGTCGAGCAAAGAGGCACTGAGTTTGAAGGTAGGCCTTGAAATACATCCACAGGTACACCTCCAATTGACTCAAATTATGTAAATCAGAAGCTTCTAAAGCCATGACATAATTTTCTGGAATTTCCCAAGCTGTTTAAAGGCACAGTCAACTTTGTGTATGTAAACGTCTGACCCACTGGAATTGTGATGAAAGAAAGAAAAGCTGAAATAAATTATTCTCTCTACTATTATTCTGCCATTTCACATTCTTAAAATAAAGTGGTGATCCTAACTGACCTAAGGCATGGCATTTTTACTAGGATTAAATGTCAGGAATTGTGAAGAAATTAGTTCAAATATTTATTTGGCTACGGTGTATGTAAACTTCCGACTTCAATTGTATGTTTTCATAGAAAATAAGGAACCTTTGAACGGCAGTGGATATTTTGTCAATATGGGGTATTGTTTGTAGATGCATACCAAATTAGGTCAAACCTAACAATGCCATTAATTTACATTGTCCGTAACAGTGACAAGTGTAGCAACAAATGATCTGCAACAGTAACTATAGTAACAGTATCTGTGACAGCTGTCTGACCCATTATCACTTCAGATCAATCAACGTGTGGTAATCACTGAACATCAGTCTAGTCAATCATGCCACCTAGTGGTATGTAAATCTGTTTCCACCTCTAGTGCGGATTGGTTGTATTAATTGTATTTTTTTGTAACTAGGCAAGTCAGTGAGGATCAAATTCTTGTTTACATTGAAGGCCTACCACAGCCAAACCCTCCACTAACCCAGATGGGCCAATTGTGCGCCGCCCTATGGGACTCCCAATCCCAGCCGGTTGTGATACAGCCCAGGATCAAACCAGGGTCTGTAGTGACACCGCTAGTTTAATATTAGCACAGGGGAATAAGTGTTGGAAAGCTACACACTGACAGCGGCGTACCCCCGTTCTCCTTGGTACATGCATTACAGTGCTGTAGATAACATGAACATGGTGGACCCAGATCTGTTGGAGCTATCGTAAAGAATGTTACGCTGTTTGCGTAAGTACCGCTTCCTCCATTCGGCTCACAGAGGCTTGAACCCAGGACCTCTGCTTTGCTAGCACACGTGACCATCCTCCAGAAGAGTCTTCACTCACACCATGTGAAAAGCTAGCTAACCAGCAGCAGGAGTGGGGACAGTTCAGCCTGAGGATCACATCCAGGTACTCCACGATCATCTTAACTTCTTGTCAAACAAGTGGAACGACGGCACCAACAGACTAGCACCCACAAAAAAAACATTTTTTTTTACCATTTCCTTGATATATTTGCAAGGATTATTTTATTTGTAGCAAATCAGTTTGGACTGAAGAGTTAAGATTTGACAGACATTTCTCTGGCTGCCACAACATGTAGACACTGCCGTCTGTCTGGTGAGACCACAACATGTAGACACTGCCGTCTGTCTGGTGAGACCACAACATGTAGACACTGCCGTCTGTCTCGTGAGACCACAACATGTAGACACTGCCGTCTGTCTCGTGAGACCACAACATGTAGACACTGCCGTCTGTCTCGTGAGACCACAACATGTAGACACTGCCGTCTGTCTCGTGAGACCACAACATGTAGACACTGCGGTCTGTCTCGTGTCTGGTGAGACCACAACATGTAGACACTGCCGTCTGTCTCGTGAGACCACAACATGTAGACACTGCCGTCTGTCTCGTGAGACCACAACATGTAGACACTGCCGTCTGTCTCGTGAGACCACAACATGTAGACACTGCCGTCTGTCTCGTGAGACCACAACATGTAGAGGAGCAGAAGCCAAAAGAAAGCAGTAGAAAAACCAAGGACATCAGATCTCCAGAGCCACAGGAAAACTTTATGTATTGATTACACTCAACAGAAAGCTTAAGACAGTTCTTCACTTCAAATGGTACATTTTATACAACTTATCAATCAAAATGGTATATGTCATACAACTTCTCAATCACAATGAGACTGACAACCTGCAGAGAGAACGATACAGATATTCAACAGGACTGCGACCCAATCAAAAGCTCTCAAATCACACTGTACATTTCATTAACTAAAAATGTTAGGTTTTCAAAAGGAAATGTTTTAATTATTCAGATAGCAATAAAGACTAAATTAGAAGTTGAGTTGGGGAAGCACGATCCAACCTACAATCATAAAATAACCAGTACAGGGCCAGAAGAAACTGGACCAACCAGGACGAGGGCATCAAACCCAAGGCAAGGCTCCTCTTCATTACAACCCACACTAGCAGGCCAGCACAAAGCCAGGCGCCATGGTTCCAGCATGACAACGCTTCAGTCCATACCACTACACCAGCGGAGGCTGGTGGTCACTTTAAATCAGAGGACGGACTCATTGGAATGGAATAAAATGGACCGCTATCAAACAGTGTTCCATTCCAGCCATTCCAAAGAGTCTCTCCTCCACCCACTGGACTATCACTAAACTGAACAGCACTCAGTGCATCTCAGTGCTGGCTCTCCACCGAGGCGGACCGAGACCGGGATGGCTTCCGGGCCGGGGCAGGAGAACGGGAGCGTGGGGGAGGGGTACGGGAACGGGGGGCAGGGGAGCGTGTGGGAGGGGTACGGGAACGGGGGGCGGGGGAGTGTGGGGGAGGGGTACGGGAACGGGGGGCGGGGGAGTGGGACGGGGAGCGATGTGCAGCCCTGCCCCCTCCAGAGGAAGGCTTCTTCTCCGGGGTACGGCTGGCGGAGTGGGGGCTCCTGGAGCGGTTACGGCTCCTGCTGCGGCTGGGGGACTTGGAGCGGGGTGAACGAGAGCGGGACCGGGAGTAGCTGCGAGAGCCACGGGAACGACTCCTGCTGCGGCTGTTGGAAGAAGAAGTAGAAGAATTGATCCCATCTAGTCACTAAACCACGAGTCCTTTATACTCCAGGTCCTTTGTGCGAACTTCAAGACAACAACCGTTCACAACTACAGCTGGAAACTGAAAGTCAAGATCCTGTGTTTATCTAACTTCACAACAAATATACATTTGAAGGAGGATGCGTACCGGCTCTTGCGATCCTCAGACAGCTTCAGCTTGCGTCCATTCAAGTCTGTTCCATCAAGCTTATCAATGGCATTCTTCATATCACTGTGTGATGAAAACTCCACCACCCTGTCGAGTCAAATCACATTAGGTTGACAGCTCATTTCATATTAGCAGTAGGGACAGAATTTGTTTTATTAACGGAAAACAAAAGAGGGTTTATAAAATTGGACACGCCCAAGTGTTCCATCCTTATTTCAGTCCTCCTCCCATTCTGTGCCAACTGAAGAGAAAACTCACCCTTCATTCTTGTTGGTTCGGTGGGCATCCACAAAGGTGACCTCTCCAACTTTCCTCATCAGGTCTTTCAGGTCCTGTGGTGAAGCATACATGAGTCAGTGACAGACCAACACAGTAATGTGGCTGAGCACTCTGAACCTGTAAAGCAACACGACAGTAACATCCACCCCCGTAATAGACTTCATCAAAAGACAGTAGAAATTTGATGTTCTGGTATTTCAGACGAGGGCGTTTAAGTGATAAGCCACTAAAATAGCTTCACAGGTGTAGACAAATTAACCATTTTACCCAAAAGAGAAACCTGTTAACCCTACCTAGTTCTTTGGTATTGTATTTCAGGTTAGTGGGCAACTAGGATTGATGTGACAAAGATGAAGATGGTGAGACGCGACAAATCCTTTGCGGTGTAGTGTCTTGGATATGTTCGAGGTTAGTGTCAGCTACAGGGGGGTTTAGGGGGCATAATTTAACTAAAATTAATATAATTCTATAGAGATGCCTTTTCATTTTATCATGAGCTTCTATTTAGATCAACGTGATCTTTCAGTAACCTATTAATTAGCCTAGTATAATCTCATAAGGACGTATAAACTTCTAGAAAGAGTTCTCCAGTAAGACAACAGTACAGGATTCTACTCCCTGTTCCTCCCAACCCTTAACAAACCCAATCACATGAGTTATGTTACTTACCGTTCCATACACAGGAAGACATTAGCAAAGAGCCACTTGTCCAAATAGCGGACCAATGGGAACCAATGCAGTCACAGTGTTAAGCCCTTGAGAAACGACCTCCCTCAGCCTTGACAGACGGGGACTCCGGCCAGCCTCCACAAGTAAGGGACCACCAGAGAGCAAGCAGGGGACGGAAGGAAGGGGTGTGCAGTGTGCCCAACTGTCAACACCCCCAGCTCCATCAGCAACAGAAAAAGACCCAAACGGGAGAGTGTAGGGAACGTGGAGTGGATTGAGGGGGTTACAGGCTGGCTGCAGTCGGGGGTTTCCACCAGACCAAAGAACCTCCAGACTGGGGCTACGAGGGACCATCCTAAGGCTATCCTGCGCTAGACCCCTTTCACCCGCTACGGGGCCCAGCCAAGATTTAGACCAGCGGCAACTGCGTGTAAGGAGAGGCACCAAATGGACACTATTCAAAACACAACCAGCAGAGGGCGCTATGCACATACACCTCCGGGGAGGCTGTGCATGCAACTCCCGTTATAAACGAATAACCAGAATAAGACTAAGCTGTTAAAACATAAATGTAAGATGTGCTTAGTTAGATTTACCTTTTGGTACAAGTGCTTATTTTTGAAAGATACAGTAAAATTAAGTCAAGAAATAAACAATGCTGAATTCCTAACATGGAAACGGGGCCTTGCCGTTCTATTTTATCTAATGGACTGTTGAGCATATTGCCGTGTCCTTCAGTAATAAATACAACATGTTGTCAAGAGAAATGCTGCTTAAAGAACAGGCAGTATCAGAACAAGTATAGGACAATCGTCTGAACCAGATGGTTTAACCTCTCACCTGCCAACTGATGCGTGACGACAGGTTCTCCACGATGATTCTGTGTTCCGTGCGCACTGGGGGACCATACCTACTGCATGGGAGGGAGGAAGGCAGGGCAAAGTTAGAGCACAGAAAAATGTATGTGAAACATTTATTGCAAGCGAGAGCTTGAAATGTAGCCACAAGTCACTAAATGGAATACATGAATGTACTGCAGGGAGCAAGACATGTTGGAGCATCTATAGGAACTTCACGTCTAACTAACTGGTCTATACAGTTGAAGTCGGAAGTTTACATACACTTCGGTTGAAGTCATTAAAACTCATTTTTCAACCCCTCCACAGATTTCATGTTAAACTATAGTTTTGGCAAGTCGGTCAGGACATATACTTTGTGCATGGCACAAGTATTTATTCCAACAATAGTTTAGAGATTATTTCACTTTATCACAATTCCAGTGGCTCATAAGTTTACATACACAAATTGACAGCTTGGAAAATTCCAGAAAATTATGTAATGGCTTTAGAAGCTTCTGATAGGCTAATTGACATCATTTGAGTCAACTATAGGTGTACCTGTGGATGTATTTCAAGGCCAACCTTCAAACTCAGTGCCTCTTTGCTCAACATCATGGGAAAATCAAAAGAAATCAGCCAAGACCTCCACAAGTCTGGTTCATCCTTGGGAGCAATTTACAAACGCCTGAAGGTACCACGTTCATCTGTACAAACAATAGTATGCAAGTATAAACACCATGGGACCACGCAGCCGTCATACCGCTCAGGAAGGAGACGCGTTCTGTCTCCTAGAGATGAACATACTTTGGTGTGAAAAGTGCAAATCAATCCCAGAACAACAGCAAATGACCTTGTGAAGATGCTGAGGAAACAGGTACAAAAGTATCTATATCCACAGTAAAACAAGTCCTATATCGACATAACCTGAAAGGCCGCTCAGCAAGGATGAAGCCACTGCTCCAAAACCGCCATAAAAAAAGCCAGACTACGGTTTGCAACTGAACATGGGGACAAAGATCGTACTTTTTGGAGAAATGTCCTCTGGTCTGATGAAACAAAAATAGAACAGTTTGGCCATAATGACCATCGTTATGTTTGGAGGAAAAAGGGGGAGGCTTGCAAGCTGAAGAACACCATCCCAACCGTGAAGCACGGGGGTGGAAGCATCATGTTGTGGGGGTGCAATGAGGCCTACAAACCTGACTCTGTTACACCAGTTCTATCAGGAGGAATGGGCCAAAATTCACCCAACCTATTGTGGGAAGCTTGTGGAAGACTACCCAAAATGTTTGACCGAAGTTGAACAATTTGAAGGCAATGCTACCAAATACTAATTGAGTGTATGTAAACTTCTGACCCACTGGGAATGTGATGAAATGAATAAAAGCTGAAATTAAGTCATACTTGACATTTCACCTTCTTCAAATAAAAGGTTATCCTAACTGACTAAATATTAGGAGTTGTTAAAAACAGAGTTTAAATGTATTTTGCTAAGGTGTATGTAAACATCAGACTTCAACTGTATATTCAACATGTAAAACACGAGACAGGCTCCTACTGTACCTGGATCCTCCTGGAAGACAATGTTCTCTAGCTACAAGACCACACTGACTAAACTCCATTCACTGTAAGTGAGAAGGTTGAAATTAAGTCGTATAGTCTGTACCTGGAGCCGCCACCACCGCGGCGATCACCAGACCCCTGGCGGTAGCTGCTGAAACGAGGTGAGAAGCGTCCTCCACCTCCACCGCCCATCCCAGGTCCGCCACCCCTCCCTCTTCTGGAGCGGGCATGCTCTATAGTCACCCTATAGAGACCAAACACAGACACTTAAGAGGCTGCAGTTAAGCTTTGTTCACTCCATGTAATGGATTCAGTGACGTTTCACCCCAACCCCCCCCCCCCCCCGTTCGTAAATAATGTCACGGGTCAATTGACATCGGTCTCCTATGTCACTAACAGACTTCAAAGCAAAAGGCTAGCGGGCAGCTTGTTGTTGGCCAACCATTAATCAAAGCAGCAGAGAGCCTTGCTCTGTGTGTGGCAAGAGTTAGGAGATATCTAATAGGCAACAACAGGTTGGCTGCTACTTAATATTCTGAATGGGATTGTTATTTGTAAGTGTAGGATTAGAAAGTGCATGCACTGCAGCCTAAGTTAGCTAACTTAAGCTAGCTTCTCCCGGTTTGATGCAGTCCAGACAGGTACTGCTTAATCATATTTGATGATAACCTAGCTATGGCAACTATTAGTCTACTATAGTGCGAGTCTGCTTGGCCGGTCGCAGCTTCTCGCTCCCCTTCTCCCTCGCTCACAGTACGGCCCCGTCCCGCCTGCTGTGGAGGCACCGCTCTCCCTCAGCTCTGATTAATAAAAAAGATTAAAACATCTCTGCTGCTTCCCTCACTCTGATCGGTTATGGATCCGACCAGGTCTATACGGAACAGGTCCATTTGTCCTCGGGTCCGTTCGGAACAGGTCTATATTTTCACAACGTATTTATGCACATCGGGTCCATTTTGAAACAGGACCCGTGAAGACCTCTAGTTGTTATTAACAGGTTAGGACCACAAGATGCTAATATAGGTACCATTGAGTTGCACTGAATTTGCACCAGAAATGCAAAAAAAGGTGGCAATTGAAACAGTGGACAAGAAAAGCAATGCATGAATTGCCATCATACCTTGTCCATTGACTACTTAGAGGTTAAGGAAACCAATATGCAAGTATGTAAAGTTAATGAACGCTAACATTGAGGGGGAGGGGTTCTTTAAAAAAAAAAAAATGTTTTGCATAGAACAGCACCATCTAGTGGTCAAACCCTGGTGATACCAGGATGAATGACAGGACAAATAGTCAATGACTAGTTTCTCTCAACAGGTCAGGGGGGGCGGGTTCCCAGTGAATTTGGGTTACAATACAGAGCCACAGCTCCATACTACTTGTCAGACATAACTTATACTGTCTACTTGTTGTTGGGTTGGATTGGAGGATCCGTGGGTGACTGTTGACCATTCCTCATGTCCAAGTCATTGTTAGAAAACTTTGGTCCAGTAAAGTACTAGATTGTAATTATTTAAATCCTATAAATAACCAATTATGGTCAACTTACACTTCAACAAAATAATGTTGCAGGAATCTCCTGTTTCCAACAACAGAAATTCCAGAACAATCTGAGACGGTGGGTGCCTTTTGCGGTGCTTCGACATGGAATGACCCATATGTATTAAAAGTACAAACAAAAAATGTCACCATCTATCTTTGAGACAACGCTGAATGTGTAACCAAATCATTACCTTTCACTACAGAGTTCCTTGCCATTCAACTCGTAAACTGCATCATCAGCATCTCTGTGGTCATCAAACTCCTGATAAGACAAGGAGGAGGGGGTTAACTAATCAACAAACCAATCATTCACCAATGGGTGAACGATCAAGGCACCAGGCAAGGACGACTTACCACAAAGCCAAATCCGTTCTTCAAATTTACTTCTCGGATCCTTCCATATCCTTTGAAAAATTTCTCCACGTCCCTCTCACGAGCGTGGGGGCTCAAACGACCGATGAACACACGACATCCACTCATGGTTATCTGGAACAAAAAAGTTGGCTACATTTAGATAACGTTGCCCCCAAACATGTAGGTTGTTGACAAGGTCCAGATCAGAGTCCTAACTAGATAAAGTTAACCAAGAACTAACAATAAAGTGCAGTCGTGCCAAGTTTAGCAGCCGTTAGTCTAGGTACGGAAACTTTAAACAGTTTAACATAAAGGCAAAACTAATTAGTTTGTTCTTTTTTTAAATGAAACACACATACATATATAAATATAAAGACATGTGAATGAACCAATGACGTACAGTTTACATACACCTCGGTGTTGTTACGTCCCCAGTGTGTTGTGTTGCTCTGTGTCCGTATATTCGTTTGTACTTGGTTTCAGTGTGAGTTTGTTCCAGGCAAGATGGCCTCCAGGTCCAGTTGCAATAGCTGATTGGTGGGATTCTCCACTGGTCTGGAAGACCTGACTCCGCCCACTTGTCAGTAGCTGCAGCTGGCTCACCCTTATTTAAGCCTCAGTTGTTTGAGCTGTTCTCTCGCTCTCTGGCTGGTTTGTGAGATGTGCTGCTTGTGTGTGAGATCTTTGAATTAGTGTTTAGATATTTGGAGTGTTTGAGCTGTTAAATGTGATTGAGTAGCGTATTAGAATTTGTTTGTTAGAAAGAGCATTGGTTTTGTGTCATTTGTAATATTATAATTTGGGCTAACTACCTTTCTCATATTGTTCCCAGGTGAAATGGGAAAGCCATTGTGCTAGGCAAGAGGCCCATGGGCGTACACCACCCATAGAGTTTGCTTGTCTATATACACTAGGTAAGACCTGGGTCGGACCACCCTCTGTATTTTGGTTAGAGCACCAGCATTACGGTGCTAGTTTAGGTAAGATGTTGTGTTGACAGTTAAGGCAGGTTAGAGGTTTGGTTCTTTGCTATGGTCCCATCCAGCCCCTTTTCCCTCACTTCCCGTTTTTGGATAAATAAAATCCATTGTTTTAACGGCATTGTATTGTGGCCTCTGTCACACCTGCACCCACGACCCCATACTTTCTCCCCATTCCACTGGGCTTACGTGTAGCAGGGTGTTACGTTCCCTCCTTAGGGAGGTGTGCGTAACAGTGTACATACACCTTAATTCTGTCTAAGGTCAGTTAGGATCACCACTATTTTAAGAATGTGAAATGTCAGAATAGTAGTGATTTATTTCAGCTTTTATTCATTTCATCACATTCCCAGTCGGTCAGAAGTTTACATACAATTAGTATTTGGTAGCATTGCCTAAATTGTTTAATTTTGGTCAAACGTTTCAGGTAGCCTTCCATAAGCTTGGTGTTCTTCAGCTTGCAAGCATCCCCCATTTTCCTCCAAACATAATGGTCATTATGGCCAAACTGTTCTATTTTTGTTTCAACAGACATTTCTCAAAAAGTATGGTCTTTGTCCCCATGTGCAGCTGCAAACCGTAGTCTGGCTTTTTTTATGGCGGTTTTGGAGCAGTGGCTTCTTCCTTGCTTCCATGTCAATATAGGACTCGTTTTACTGTGGATATAGATACTTTTGAACCCGTTTCCTCCATCTTCACAAGGTCCTTTGCTGTTCTGGGATTGATTTGCACTTTTCACACCAAAGTACGTTCATCTCTAGGAGACAGAACGAGTCTCCTTCCTGAGCGGTATGACGGCTGCGTGGTCCCATGGGGTTTATACTTACTATTGTTTGTACAGATGAACGTGGTACCTTCAGGCGTTTGGAAATTGCTCCCAAGGATGAACCAGACTTGTGGAGGTCTACAAAAACATTGAGAGGTTTTGGCGGGTTTCTTTTGATTTTCCCATGATGTCGAGCAAAGAGGCACTGAGTTTGAAGGTAGGCCTTGAAATTCATCCACAGGTTCACCTCCAACTGACTCAAATGTCAATTAGCCTATCAGAAGCTTCTAAAGCCATGACAAATTTTCTGGAATTTTCCAAGCTGTAAACAATTGTTGGAAGAATTACATGAAATCTGTGGAGTGGTTGAAATGACTTCAACCTAAGTGTATGTAAACTTCCAACCTCAACTGTATATACACATTAACTAGTTAACGTTGGTCGCTAGCTAGACGACTAAACTCAGCTGAATGATTAACGATGGAGTTCAGCGGCGCAGACTGGAGCTCCGACTTCAAACTCATTTATCGGTCGTTCAAGACAACTGGGAAATCGGGAGAAATCATGACGTCGGTGATCTTCAGTCGGTAAATCCGGAGGCCGGAGTTGGATGACCGTTCAATGCGGTTTTCCCCAGTCGGACCTCGTTTTTTTGCACGAGTTCCCAGTTGTCTTGAACGCGGCATTAGGTCGCAATTAAACGATCATGTTCTGTGTTATTGGGCTATTCTTTGGGTGCTGAAATCAGTAGTTTGATTAAAATCGTAATCGCTGAGTTTAGTCGGCTGAGTACATTATTATCTAACTCCAGCTACCTATGTCGTGCAGTTGCCTTTGGGCTACTGTACTACCTAGCTTAGCTGCATTACTAGCTTGGCACTCGGAAAAAATGTAAATCATTAGATTATTGATTCACCAAATATTTGTGCCAGTCTGCTAAAAGAAAATTATCGAAACTTGAACCTCACCTTTCTGTTGTCTTCGTTACGGCTGATAGCTTGCTTGCTTATGTGTGTCAAAATGGCGACTACGAGTGAGACAACGAGGGGGAAACCGGATGTTCTTCAGCACCAAGTGGGGTGGGCGTGTTCCAGTCATTTTGACCTATCAAAAAGTTCCACAAGACCCCTACCACAGATGGAACAATGAGACCGATATTTCACCGGATGTATAAATGCGAAGCATCCGGTTGTTTCCGCTCATTACCAAATATGGTGGTGACAGGAAGCTAAGTGGCCGCCAGTGGGAGAAGATGGAGCGAGATTGTTCTTTTGCCGACATTCTGCAAATGTTGTCATCGATGAAACATCGATGAGTGGACTAAGTTTTGTAGACTTTACGCTTAGCCAATGTTTAAATTTATTTTTGTTGTTGTCTAGGAGTGCAAGGGTGAGTTGAGTTATTGCACACGCGCACTTCAAAGTAGAGCCAATAGGATCTCACTAGCCCTTTATGATGAATCTGATCCCATTGGAAACGACAGGCTATGGTCTATCTTGGGTTAGTTATACAACTATTTGCTCCTGCTCTGTAAATAAGCAACCTAAACATCTCTACAAAAATGTACTGAAAATTTACATACATTTACAAACATCCTGCTGTCCATCATCTGACTGAACTCAAAATTAGATTTGCCTCCCATTCAACGCTGTTCATTTCAGACTGTGTGGCCAAACTCAAGGACAGGACAACATACATTGTTACTCTTGTATCTTTATTGTAATTCCATTTTTAACATTGTGGCATCGTCTTACAAGTCGGTAAAGCACATACCAACTGAGGTTCAAAATGACACAATACAATAGAAAAGCTCTTCTCTGTAGAAAGTGCCCAAAATGATCTCAAAGATGAGCATGGAATACTGACCTTTACTGAACCAATTACATGATAACAAAAAAGATGACACTACACATAAAAAAGAAAAAAAATATATAGATGATTAAAAAATATAAGTATATAAACAAATAAATATAGTTATTTTATTTTGCCCAGTTGTCATGGAGATGATGGATGATAATGAGACACCTGTGTAAAAACCACAGGTCATGTGATTTCCTTCCTGAGAGGTGGATTGGGTACGGAGGGGTGGAGGCAGACAGACATACAGGCAGACAGTAACTGGCAGACAAGACAGAAACAGGCAGACAGTAACAGGCCGTAACAGACAGTAAGTAAAAGACAGACAGTAACAGGGAGGCAGGCAGACAGTAACAGACAGGCGACAGTCAGAAGACAGACAGTAACAGGCAGGTGACAGACAGGCAGACAGACAGTAACAGGCAGGTGACAGACAGGCAGACAGACAGTAAACCAAGGAGGAGCAGAGAAAGAAAGGACAATGTTGTTCTCCAGAAAGACGTCTGAGTGGAATCAATGGAGTGGAATCAATAGAGTGGAATCAATGGAGTGGGCTAAATAATGGATACTATTGACTCTACAAGAGCAGCTGTAATGTAATGCATGAACAGAACAGAAAAGGGGGAATAACATGTAGCCTAACATCTGTCTCATCTGGAAATAACATTATTGATGTTGTTTGATAGGATGGTAGTCGGTGTAATACTCTAGTCCAGGACTGACTGACTGGTAGGACAACTTCCCCCCTTGTTTCAGGGATCACATGTGAATCCAACACATTCAGAGACATATCCTCACCAATCAAAAGACATCTCACAACCAAAACCCTTGGTTGTGAGATGTCTCTCACACAATGCCCTAACTAACACAACCCCCTCTCTGGAAAGGCCCCCAGGCACCCACTCAATCACTCTCTGGGGAGGAAGAGTAACGAACAGAAACCTGTGATTCAACAGCTATGAGTCACTTTCACTGCTGACATTGCTAATGTTGTGTGCCAACTGATCAGTCACAATGGCTGAGCTTTCTTGATCAGGTTTCTGTTTTTATCTCCTGATGAAAGATTGAATGATTCCCATTAAAGTGTGTAAATGCATGTTTCCGAGACTTCTGACAGTGTTATTCATCACATATGATAGTAGTTAATATCAAATGACATGGGGGGCAGACAATGTCTTGTTAAACAATGCATGAGACCATGAAATGGACTAAATATATAATACTAATATAATAATAATAATAATAATAATATGGTCCAACGCTAATTTAGATGTCTTCACTTTTGTCCAATCCTTAGCTCTTGGCACATTGTTTTCAGTTAAGAATGACATTTAACAGAAATGTGCTAGTTTAAATCCCACCAGAACAGAGCATATATCACTATATATATGGTTCTGCTACTACAACTTCTAAAATGGGCAGAATATTAACTCACCCCACATATAAACAAAACAAACATCTTTGAAGTTACAACTGAAGGCCAAGTAACGAGGTTATTGAACAAGTACCTCTTGAAATGAGCAGCGAGTAACATCCTTCTAATGCCACAATACCAGTAGTCTCAGGCAGAGAGATACTTAGTGAACGTCCCAAATGGAACCCTATTCCCTAGATAGTGCACATATTTTGACCAGAGCCCTATAGGCCCTTGCCAAAACATAGTGCACTATATAGGGAATAGGGTGCCATTTGGGACTACCACTTAGATGTATCTTTGTGGTGTCTGATAACATCTACTCTACAGAAGAAGCAGCTCTGTAAGAAGGGAATTAAGGGAACAGGGATGAAGGCTGACAAAGGTTTAAAAGTTAATGGAAAAAGACAAACACTAGAAAGTACCCCAGACCTACAGTACATCATGTAGCTGTGGTCAATCTAAGAGAGCCATGCCATGCTCTGAGTTAGTTGGTCAACAAACCTATAACAAATCCTTCAGAATATATCTACCATATCTAAAGGGAGTGAACCAGGGAAAGGATCCAAGGATCTGTGGGTTTTGCAGTTCCCCTTTGCCTCAGCGGCTCCATGTGTCACCACTAGCAGACTAACCAATCATCCATCCCTGTCTCTGTTCTCAGAGGTGGTACTATGAGGTCAGGTGGTTATTCAGTCAGGCCCACAGATATTACATCACTACATCCCCTGCAGAGGTGACCTGGTGACCTTCTGGTCCTGGGTTCAGAGGTCAAAGGGAATTGAGAGAGTCCTATTGGCTGTTCTCTTCAGACCTACAGTCGTTGGCTCAGACCCGTGTATGGCGACAGCTATGTGAGGATCCGGTGCCCGCCCCGGCGGCTGAGTTGGGGTCCTCATCGCTAGACTCCCCGGCCTCCCGCTCCTCCTTGTGGAGGCCCATGCTGATGTGGCTCTGGAGGGCTGCGGGGGTCAGCCACTCCTTAGGGAGACAGGTCTGGAGGAAGGGCACACAGGAGCTGAAGTAGGCCAGGCGGTTCACCCACCGAGGGATCTCACGCCCACACAACAGCTGGAATAGAATGAAACAAACATGTCAGGAAAAGGATTGAATAATGTGGATACAGTATCGGATATGCACTTGGCAAATAAAATAAAAACACTCCACAAAATATATCTTACTGTCGAGAGGCATTGCTCCATTTAAAAATAGTGGAAGGGCTTTAACTATCAGATTGTTCACAATAAATGTAAATATAATGTGTAATTCCAATGTATAATCAAACACTAATCCTCTCTAATGAAATGGTGATGAAACAGAAACAAATATTAGAAAATCGTTATACTGGTTGTCCTACTGACCTCAGACAGTGAGGATGAGAAGTGGTTGCAGTTCTTGTGCATTAGATGGTAGGAGTTGCCCTTGAAATCCCTCCCCAGCTCCTCCATGATTTTATCCATATCCTCCTCTGCAAAGTCTGTTGTGCCCAAAGCGATAGCCTCCCTGTGTAGAAAAATGTTTGTGGCCATAGACATATCCTTACTAAAATGAGTGTTGAAGTATACATGAAAAGAAGTGAAGATACTCTGGATGGAAACATTGTAATTAAAAATGGTAATAGGGTTATTCTATCCATGTATAAAACCAGAATCAGTCACTCCCATTCCAAACACCAACCATCATGATACAATGAATGAATACCAGGCTGCTGCTCATGTCTGCGTCCCAAATTGCATGTACAGTGCCTTCGGAAAGTATTCAGAACCCTTGACTTCTCCCCTATATGTTAAGTTACAGCCTTATTCTAAAACTGATTAAATAGTTTTTTTTCTCTCATCAATCTATACACAACACCCCATAATGACAAAGCAAAACCTGGTTTTTAGAAATGTTTGCTCATTTATAAAAAATATATATAATTTTTTTTTTTTTAAATATCACATTTACATAAGTATTCAGAACTTTGTTGAAGCACCGTTGGCAGCGATTACAGCATTGAGTCTTCTTGGGTATGACACTATAAGCTTGGCATACCTGTATTTGGGGAGTTTCTCCAAATCTTCTCTGCAGATCCTCTCAAGCCGTCAGGTTGGATGGGGAGCGTCGCTGAAAAGCTATTTTCAGGTCTCTTCAGAGATGTTCGATCAGGTTCAAGTCCGGGCTCTGGCTGGGCCACTCAAGGACATTCAGAGACTTGTCCTGAAGCCTCTCCTGCGTTGTCTTGGCTGTGTGCTTAGGGTTGTTATCCTGTTGGAAGGTGAACCTTCGCCCCAGTCTGAAGTTCTGAGTGCTCTGGAGCAGGTCATCAAGGATCTCTCTGCTCCGTTCATCTTTCCCTTGATCCTGACTAGTCTCCCAGTCCCTGTCGCTGAAAAACATCCCCACAGTATGATGCTGCCACCACCATGCTTCCCCGTAGGGATGGCGCCAGGTTTCCTCCAGACGTGACACTTGGCATTCAGGCCAAATAGTTCAATCTTGGTTTCATCAGACAAGAGAATGTTGTTTCTCATGGTCTGAGTCCTTTAGGTGCTATTTGGCAAACTCCAAGCGAGCTATCATGTGCCTTTTACTGAGGAGTGGCTTCAGTCTTGTCACTCGTGTGACGTGGTGAGGTTGGACCAGGAGCAGAGAAGAGACCAGACCAGGAATCACTGGTTTAGGATCAACATAAATACTTTACTGAGAAACGGTAACCGAAGGATCACAGTAACACTGGGGGGAAAACAACAAGCACTAAGTCTAGAAAACTCACTCAGGAGACAAAAACACACGTTAAACAATTCAAGCTTCTGCAAAGAAAACACACCTCTCTTAACGAGTCAATAGGACACACCTGAGTGTCGTTAATGTCTCTAGCGCCCTCTGGTGACAGGTGGAACCATGACAACTCTTTAGGTGCTATTTGGCAAACTCCAAGCGGGCTGTCATGTGCCTTTTACTGAGGAGTAGCTTCTGTCTGGCCACTCTACCATAAAGGCCTGATTGGTGGAGTGCTGCAGAGATGGTTGTCCTTCTGGAAGGTTCTCCCATCTCCACAGAGGAACACTAGAGCTCTGTCAGAGTAACCATCGGGGTCTTGGTCACCTCCCTGACTAATGACCTTCCCCCCTCATTGCTCAGTTTGGCCGGGCGGCCAGCTCTAGGAAGAGTCTTGGTGGTTCCAAACGTCTTCCCTTTAAGAATGATGGAGGCCACTGTGTTCTTGGGGATCTTCAATACTGCAGAAATGTTTTGGTATCCTCCCCCAGAGCTGTGCCTCGACACAATCCTGTCTCGGAGCTCTACGTACAATTCCTTCGACCTCATGCCTTGGCTTTTGCTCTGACATGCACTGTCAACTGTGGGACCTTATATAGACAGGTGTGTGCCTTTCCAAATCATGTCCAATCAATAGAATTTACCACAGGTGGACTCCAATCAAGTTGTAGAAACATCTCAAGGACGGTCAATTGAAACAGGATGCACCTGAACTCAATTTTGAGTCTCATAGCAAAGCATCTGAATAAGGTATTTCAGTTTTTTATTTGTAATACATTTTCTACAACCTGTTTTTGCTTTGTCATTATGGAATATTGTGTGTAGACTGCTGAGGATTTGAACATTTAATCAATTTTAGATTAAGACTAACGTAGCAAAATGTGGAAAAAGTCAAGAATACTTTCTGAAGGCATTGCATGTGCCCCAAATTGCATGTTGTGTCCCAAATTGCATGTTGTGTCCCAAATTGCATGTTGTGTCCCAAATTGCATGTTGCGTCCCAAATTGCATGTTGCGTCCCAAATTGCATGTTGCGTCCCAAATTGCATGTTGCGTCCCAAATTGCATGTTGCGTCCCAAATTGCATGTTGCGTCCCAAATTGCATGTTGCGTCCCAAATTGCATGTTGCGTCCCAAATTGCATGTTGCGTCCCAAATTGCATGTTGTGTCCCAAACTGCATGTTGTGTCCCAAATTGCATGTTGTGTCCCAAACTGCATGTTGTGTCCCAAATTGCATGTTGTGTCCCAAATTGCATGTTGTGTCCCAAATTGCATGTTGTGTCCCAAATTGCATGTTGTGTCCCAAATTGCATGTTGTGTCCCAAACTGCATGTTGTGTCCCAAACTGCATGTTGTGTCCCAAACTGCATGTTGTGTCCCAAACTGCATGTTGTGTCCCAAACTGCATGTTGTGTCCCAAACTGCATGTTGTGTCCCAAATTCACTACTGTAAACAAAGATAGTCTGATATCCTGTTGCTGTTGTCTTCACATCACTACTGTAAACAAAGATAGTCTGATATCCTGTTGCTGTTGTCTTCACATCACTACTGTAAACAAAGATAGTCTGATATCCTGTTGCTGTTGTGAAACAGCGGCCATTGACCTCTTCTTTATGTGACTAGGCCCTTTGTGTACCTGTGTTTACTGTAAACTCACTTGAACTTGAAAGTCTCTCCTAATTCAGTGGCGTTTCCAGGATTGATTTCAAATATGCCACTGAATGGATACGGGTGACCCCCATATGCAAACTCTGTAGTGAAGAGGAGAGATAAGAAACATACTGGCTGAATGGAATATCCTCATTGAGACGTCTCATGATACTTGCTGTCGCCACATTGCTTTCCAACAAAGGTACATGAACCATGAGCTTAACACAAACACATGTAGCATCTCCTGGCTTCCACACATAGCCTAAAGGCCATTTAACAAAGTCTAATAAATCCATGTGATATAGTCTACACCTTCACAATAAATCCATTATTTATTTTACAGGTCTAAAGAAGGATGATATGAAGAAAATTGAGTCTATTTCAGAAGAAAATAATAGCATGTTCTTATGTTAGGTCCTAATGTGGCTCACTAGTGGGATACACTAGTTAATTTAGCAGACAAGATTTGCTTAGAATTCCGTAGCATTATTTGATATTATTTAATAGTATGAAGAATACAATTGAACAAAGCTGAATAAAATAGAAAGGTTGTTTTCTCCTAATGATTTGAGGGAGTGTTAACATGCTGCTATTCTGTGTTGAGGTTAACAAAGAAACAGGTTCTACTATATGCTTCATTTAGAGTTATTCATGGTACTTTAGTTGTTCTACAAACGTTGGACTATATGTTTAGATTTTTAATACATCGTAAGACTCTAATGATGATTTGAAAAAAGTCGCTTGAAAGGCTTGAGCTCTGCTTAGTTTTTTGCGCAGGCTGTACACACTTGATAATGCCTCGAATTTCACGGCGGCATCACTTTGTGGCCGTAATGCACCCTAACAAAAGTGCTGTGTGGTTCCCTTCTCCCACATGGCTCTCCGTCACGTGATCAGGTTTTTCTCACAGGCTACAAGTCAGACACCTCAGGGACGCTATCCAACTCAGAGGTGCATATTGAATATATTGGAAGAACTGTCCACATTTACTTTTCGTCAGCCAACAAGATCAGTAGGCCTAACGAACAGTAAAAGCACTAGCATACAGTATGTCAATATACTATCCCCCATAGTACAAAAGTCGACCTATTCTACTCGAGAAATACTTATTCCAAACAGTCTGGGATCTTTTCTACGCAATGTGGCTGACGCAACAGATCAGTTTTTAGCTTATTAGGCTATTTCTTCACATTATAAGCGCAGCAATGCGCACATGGTAGTAGGCTATAAACGTGAATGTTCCATTAGCAGGAAATACCATTATCAAGTGACCGCAAATGCAATTACGCATGCAATGCTTTTATTATTAAGGTGAATTTTTATAGTTAAATTTATCTTCCCCAAACTTGAAACTCTGACAGTGCCTTCGGAAAGTATTCAGACCCCTTGACTTTTTCCACATTTTGTTACGTTAGCCTTATTCTACAATGGATTAAATAAAACATCAATCCTCAGCCATCTACACACATTCCCTTAATAATGACAAAGTGAAATCTGTTTTTAAGAAATGTTTGCAAATGTATTAATATTGAAACCCAGAAATACCTTATTTACATAAGTATTCAGACCCTTTGCTATGAGACTCGAAACTGAGCTCAGTTGCATCCTGTTTCCATTGATCATCCTTGGTCAATTCAATTGATTGGACATGATTTGGAAAGGCACACACCTGTCAATATAAGGTCCCACAGTTGACAATGCACGTCAGAGCAAAAGCAAAGCCATGAGGTTGAAGGAATTGGCTGTAGAACTCGGAGATGGGATTGTGTTTAGGCACAGATCTGGAGAAGGATACCAAAAACTCTGTAGCATCGAAGGTTCCCCAAGAACACAGTGGCCTCCATCATTCCTAAATGGAAGAAGTTTGGAACCACCAAGACTCTTCCTAGAGCTAGCCACCTGGCGAAACTGAGCAATCAGGGGAGAAGGGTCTTGGTCAGGGAGGTGACCAAGAACCCGATGGTCACTCTGACAGAGCTCTAGAGTTCCTCTGTAGAGTTGGGAGAACCTTCCAGAAGGACAACCATCTCTGCAGCAATCCACCAAATCAGGCCTTTATGGTAGAGTGGCCAGACAGAAGCCACTTCTCTGTACAAGGCACATGACAGCTCGCTTAGAGTTTTCCAAAAGGCACCTAAAGACTCAGACCATGAGAAACAAGATTCTCTGGTCTGGTGAAACCACGATTCAACTCTTTGGCCTGAATGCCAAGCGTCACGTCTGGAGAAAACCTGGCACCATCCCTAAGGTGAAGCATGGTAGTGGCAGCATCATGCTGTGGGGGTCAGGGACTGGGAAACATGTCAGGATCGAGGCAAAGCTGAACGGAGCAAAGTACAGAGAGATTGTTGATGACCTGCTCCAGAGCACTCAGGACCTCAGACTGTGGCGAAGGTACACCTTCCAACAGCACAACGACCCTAAGCACACAGCCAAGACAACGCAGGATTGGCTTTGGGACAAGTCTCTGAATGTCCTTGAGTGGCCCAGCCAGAGCCCGGACTTGAACCCAATCAAACATCTCTGGAGAGACCTGAAAATAGCTGTGCATCAACGCTCCCCATCCAACCTGACAGAGCTTGAGAGGATCTGCAGAGACGAATGGGAGAAACTCCCCAAATACAGGTGTGCCAAGCCTGTAGCATCATACTCAAGGCTGTAATTGCTGCCAAAGGTGCTTCAACAAAGTACTGAGTAAAGGGTCTGAATACTTACACTACTGTTCAAAAGTTTGGGGTCACTTAGAAATGTCCCTTGTTTTTGAAAGAAAAGCAATTTTTCTGTCCATTAAAATAACATCAAATTGATCAGAAATACAGTGTACACATTGTTAATATTGTAAATGACTATTGTTGCTGGAAACGGCTGATTTCTTATGGAATATCTACATAGGCGTTCAGAGGCCCATTATCAGTAACCATCACTCCTGTGTTCCAATGGGACGTTGTGTTAGCTAATCCAAGTTTATCATTTTAAAAGGCTCATTTGATCATTAGAAAACCCTTTTGCAATTATGTTAGCACAGCTGAAAACTGTTGTGCTGATTAAATAAGCAATAAAACTGGCCTTCTTTAGACTAGTTGAGTATCTGGAGCATCAGCATTTGTGTGTTCGATTACAGGCTCAAAATGACCAGAAACAAAGAACTTTCTTCTGAAACTTGTCAGTCTATTCTTGATCTGAGAAATGAAGGCTATTCCATGTGAGAAATTGCCAAGAAACTGAAGATCTCGTACAACTCTGTGTACTACTCCCTTCACAGAACAGCGCAAACTGACTCTAATCTGAATAGAAAGAGGAGTGGGAGGCCCCGGTGCACAACTGAGCAAGAGGCCTGGTCTGTTTCTCAAACTAGACACGAATATACTTGTCCTCTTGCTCAGTTGTGCACCGGGGCCTCCCACTCCTCTTTCTATTTGCCTTGACATTATGGCATTATGTGGTATTGTGTGTAGATTGATATATATACACATTTTAGAATAAGGCTGTAACCTAACAATGTGGAAAAAGTCAAGGGGTCTGAATACTTTCCGAAGGCACTTTATATACCAGTTAGAATGTACAC
Organism: Thymallus thymallus; assembly: GCA_023634145.1. Lineage (NCBI taxonomy): Eukaryota > Metazoa > Chordata > Actinopteri > Salmoniformes > Salmonidae > Thymallus > Thymallus thymallus. Next base: position 3,140,731 of record CM042405.1, read on the forward strand.
TTCTTGTAAAGCGTTTTAATGTTCTTAATTTTAAGAAGTTATTTGGCCACTTTAGTTGTGATACAAACCTTATTAAAACATATAGGTCTATGGGCTAGGCTACATGAGGTGTGTGATACAAACCTTATTAAAACATATAGGTCTATGGGCTAGGCTACATGAGGTGTGTGATACAAACCTTATTAAAACATATAGGTCTATGGGCTAGGCTACATGAGGTGTGTGATACAAACCTTATTAAAACATATAGGTCTATGGGCTAGGTTACATGAGGTGTGTGATACAAACCTTATTAAAACATATAGGTCTATGGGCTAGGCTACATGAGGTGTGTGATACAAACCTTATTAAAACATATAGGTCTATGGGCTAGGCTACATGAGGTGTGTGATACAAACCTTATTAAAACATATAGGTCTATGGGCTAGGTTACATGAGGTGTGTGATACAAACCTTATTAAAACATATAGGTCTATGGGCTAGGCTACATGAGGTGTGTGATACAAACCTTATTAAAACATATAGGTCTATGGGCTAGGTTACATGAGGTGTGTGATACAAACCTTATTAAAACATATACATATATAATCTATGAACTTAAATAGAGAATGGAGGGAGCTTTCCCCGTGGTTTATTTTCATGCCAGCCAGGTAGGCTATACTCCTGTTGTAAAGAGAAGCAATGTGCTTAATATTAGGCAAGTTGATAAATAATTATAGTAGGCCTAGCCTATAGAAAGCTGATGGGATCCTCCTCTTTTTAGTAGAGGCCATCACTTTGTTTTCACATGCAATTGTATAGACTATAGAAATGTTACACAACATGAGCTCATGGGCTCTCATGAAGTGTTTGAATAGATTTTTGAATACATTTGCATTGATGTCAGAGTGATAAGAGTGCTTAGTACCAGACAGTTAGCAAGTTTGGTAGACTACTAATGACCAGCAGTAGCATCAGAGCTTGATGCATTGATGGCTTGGAGAAGCCTAATTACCGTGTGGAATTTGACTGCCTTCATGACTCGTGACTTATTTGACCTATATTTTACTAGGCAAGTCAGTTAAGAACAAATTCTTATTTACAATGACAGCCTAGGAACAGTGGGTTAACTGCCTTGTTCAGGGGCAGAACAACAGATTTTTACCTTGTCAGCTCGGTGATTCGATCCGGCAACCTTTCAGTTAGGGGCCCAACACTCTAACCACTAGGCTACCTGCCGCCTAACTATAACTCAGTTCCCTGCCTATAACTCAGATAAGACAGAAAAACATCCTGATACCAAAAGGGGAAGGCCTATTTTGATAAAAATGTAAATATGTATCACCCACAATACTTCCTGGGTACAGGCACTGACTAAGGGAATAATGACAACCAGGCAGTCTGTCTGTCTCGCTCTGGGTTGATGCTAAAACTACAATATCTCTCTCCACACATGACTCGATTGTGAATTACTCATCACTGAGGGAGGACAAAACACAGAATTATACAATCTCCATGGGATAGAAGCTCTGTTATAGCATCTCTAAGGAATGGAAGCTGTATATAGAATCTCTGTGGAATAGAAGCTGTGTTATAAAATCTCTATGGAATAGCTGTGTTATAGAATCTCTATGGAATAGAAGCTGTGTTATAGAATCTCTATAGAATAGAAGCTTTGTTATAGAATCTCTATGGAATTGAAGCTGTGTTATAGAATCTCTATGAATAGAAGCTGTGTTATAGAATATCTATGGAATATAAGATGTATTACAGAATCTCTACGGAATAGAAGCTGTGTTATAGAATATATTTGGACTAGAAGCTGTGTTATAGAATCTCTATGGACTAGAAGCTGTGTTATAGAATCTCTATGGAATAGAAGCTGTGTTATAGAATCTCTATGGAATAGAAGCTATGGAGAGAAACATTCCACATCTAACACTCCACATTTCCTCTCCATTTTGCCAGAAGCACACTGGTTGAATGAATGAGAAAGTAGTGAATGTCTTCCTCTGTACCTCGGCCATAGATCTCAATGCCTGAGTGGTAGACTCCAACACCCAGAGTGGAAGTGTACTCGTTGATCCAGTACTAGAGAGAGAAGAGAGAGAGAAGAGAGAAGAGTGAAGAGAGAAAGAGAAAAATGTGTTTTTAAACAGTTAGATACAGTATCCTGTAAAGGTTGGAATGCTCTTTTATCAAGTGGCGCAGCGGTCTAAGACACTGCATCTCAGTGCAAGAGGCGTCACTACAGTCCCTGGTTCGAATCCCGGGTGTATCACATCCGGCCGTGATTGTCCCATAGCGCAGCGCACAATTAGCCCAGCGCCGTCCGGGTTTGGCCAGGGTAGGCCGTCATTGTAAATAAGAATTTGTTCTTAACTGACTTGCCTAGTTAAATAAAGGTTAAAACTTTTTTTTAAACAAAAAAATATATATAAAAAAATAAAAATGTATGTGTGTATATATATATATATATATATATATACACTGTTGAAGTTGGAAGTTTACATACAATTTTCATTTTTCAACCACTCCACAGATTTCATGTTAACAAACTAATGTTTTGACACAAGTAATTCTTCCAACAATTGTTTACAGAAAGATTATTTCACTTATAATTCACTATATCACAATTCCAGTGGGTCAGAAGTTTACATACACTAAGTTGACTGTGCCTTTAAACAGCTTGGAAAATTTGTCATGGCTTTAGAAGCTTCTGATAGGCTAATTGACAATTTGAGTCAATTGGAGGTGTAGCTGTGGATGTATTTCAAGGCCTACCTTCAAACTCAGTGCCTCTTTGCTCGACATCATGGGAAAAATCTAAAGAAAGGAAGACCTTCACAAGGTCCTTTGCTGTCTCCTAGAGATTAACATACTTTGGTGCGAAAAGTGCAAATCAATCCCAGAACAACAGCAAAGGACCTTGTGAAGATGCTGGAGGAAACATGTACAAAAGTATCTATATCCACAGTAAAAACGAGTCCAATATCGACATAACCTGAAAGGCCGCTCAGCAAGGAAGAAGACACTGCTCAGAAAAAATAAAAAAGCCAGACTACGGTTTGCACCTGCACATGGGGACAAAGATCGTACTTTTTGGAGGCTTGCAAGCCGAAGAACACCATCCCAACCGTAAAGCACGGGGGTGCTTTGCTGCAGGAGGGACTGGTGCACTTCACAAAATAGATGGCATCAGGAGGAAGGAAAATTATGTGGATATATTGAACCAACATCTCAAGACATCAGTCAGGAAGTTAAAGCTTGGTTGCAAATGGGTCTTCCAAATGGACAATGACCCCAAGCATACTTCCAAAGTTGTGGCAAAATGGCTTAAGGACAACAAAGTCAAGGTATTGGACTGGCCATCACAAAGCCCTGACCTCAATCCTATAGAAAAGTTGTAGGCAGAACTGAAAAAGCCTGTGTGAGCAAGGAGGCCTACAAACCTGACTCAGTTACACCAGTTCTGTCAGGAGGAATGGGCCAAAATTCACTCAACTTATTGTGGGAAGCTTGTGGAAGGCTACCTGAAACGTTTGACCCAACAAACAATTTAAAGGCAATGCTACCAAATACTAATTGAGTGTATGTAAACTTCTGACCCACTGGGAATGTGATTAAAGAAATAAAAGCTGAAAATAAATCCCTCTCTAATGTTACATTCTTAAAATAAGTGGTGATCCTAACTGACCTAAGACAGGGAATCTTTACTAGGATTAAATGTCAGGAATTGTGAAAAACTGAGTTTAAATGTATTTGGCTAAGGATACTAAGTAGATCATATCTGACTGGAGACTGTTTATGGTTTTGATCAGAACCATACACCAGGGTTTAGTTAGTTAAATGCATTCATCTCCATTATGACATGGCTTCCCCTGAATGCAGGGTAAGTGACTGGTTGACATGGCTTCCCCTGAATGCAGGGTAAGTGACTGGTTGACATGGCTTCCCCTGAATGCAGGGTAAGTGGCTGGTTGTTATGGCTTCCCCTGAATGCAGGGTTAGTGGCTGGTTGTCATGGCTTCCCCTGAATGCAGGGTAAGTGACTGATTGTCATGGCTTCCCCTGAATGCAGGGTAAGTGACTGGTTGTCATGGCTTCCCCTGAATGCAGGGTTAGTGGCTGGTTGACATGGCTTCCCCTGAATGCAGGGTAAGTGGCTGGTTGTCATGGCTTCCCCTGAATGCAGGGTAAGTGACTGGTTGTCATGGCTTCCCCTGAATGCAGGGTAAGTGACTGGTTGTCATGGCTTCCCCTGAATGCAGGGTAAGTGACTGGTTGTCATGGCTTCCCCTGAATGCAGGGTAAGTGACTGGTTGTCATGGCTTCCCCTGAATGCAGGGTAAGTGGCTGGTTGTCATGGCTTCCCCTGAATGCAGGGTAAGTGGCTGGTTGTCATGGCTTCCCCTGAATGCAGGGTAAGTGACTGGTTGTCATGGCTTCCCCTGAATGCAGGGTAAGTGGCTGGTTGACATGGCTTCCCCTGAATGCCTGGTAAGTGGCTGGTTGACATGGCTTCCCCTGAATGCCTGGTAAGTGGCTGGTTGACATGGCTTCCCCTGAATGCAGGGTAAGTGGCTGGTTGTTATGGCTTCCCCTGAATGCAGGGTTAGTGGCTGGTTGTCATGGCTTCCCCTGAATGCAGGGTAAGTGACTGGTTGTCATGGCTTCCCCTGAATGCAGGGTAAGTGACTGGTTGTCATGGCTTCCCCTGAATGCAGGGTTAGTGGCTGGTTGACATGGCTTCCCCTGAATGCAGGGTAAGTGGCTGGTTGTCATGGCTTCCCCTGAATGCAGGGTAAGTGACTGGTTGTCATGGCTTCCCCTGAATGCAGGGTAAGTGACTGGTTGTCATGGCTTCCCCTGAATGCAGGGTAAGTGACTGGTTGTCATGGCTTCCCCTGAATGCAGGGTAAGTGACTGGTTGTCATGGCTTCCCCTGAATGCAGGGTAAGTGGCTGGTTGTCATGGCTTCCCCTGAATGCAGGGTAAGTGGCTGGTTGTCATGGCTTCCCCTGAATGCAGGGTAAGTGACTGGTTGTCATGGCTTCCCCTGAATGCAGGGTAAGTGGCTGGTTGACATGGCTTCCCCTGAATGCCTGGTAAGTGGCTGGTTGACATGGCTTCCCCTGAATGCAGGGTAAGTGACTGGTTGTCATGGCTTCCCCTGAATGCAGGGTAAGTGGCTGGTTGACATGGCTTCCCCTGAATGCCTGGTAAGTGGCTGGTTGACATGGCTTCCCCTGAATGCCTGGTAAGTGGCTGTTGTAATGCTATACTGATCGTCCTACACAGCACTTTGGTAAATGGAAGTTCTTTATTTCCTTCTGACAGGATATTGATGCTCATGGACAGGCAATGTAAATAGAGAGAGGGTCACCAATATGGTTTTCATATCTCAGACTTGGTTTTCTATAATTACTGTACGTGTGTGTGTGGTGTGTTTGTGAGAGAGAGAGAAAGGGAGGATTTATGCAGTGAAATGGGCATGTCAGTCAGTGTGACTAAACAGGGCAGTCTCAATCGCTGAATTAAAAAGTATGTATTTGAATTATGCATGTTTGTATTTTCACTTCAAATCCAGAAATTAATGCAAAGTAAATTGTAATCAAAATGTTAATAGAAGCAGGTCTAACCAAGCACCTGTTCTCAGAAACACAGTTGTGGGAGGTGACTGGAACACAGTTGTGGGAGGTGACTGGAACACAGTTGTGGGAGGTGACTGAAACACAGTTGGGGGAGGGGACTGGAACACCGTTGGGGGAGGGGACGGGAACACATTTGGGGGAGGGGAACACAGTTGGGGGAGGGGAAAGGAACACAGTTGGGGGAGGGGCGGGGAACACAGTTGGGGGAGGGGCGGGGAACACAGTTGGGGGAGGGGCGGGGAACACAGTTGGGGGAGGGGACGGGAACACCGTTGGGGGAGGGGAGGGGAACACCGTTGGGGGAGGGGAGGGGAACACCGTTGGGGGAGGGGAGGGGAACACCGTTGGGGGAGGGGAAGGTATGTCGCTCATATTTAATCTACACAGGCTACACTCTTAGAAAAAAGGTTCTATCTAGAACCTAAAGGGGTTCTTCAGCTTTCCCCATAGGAGAAGCCTTTGAAGAACTGTTTTTGGATCCAGGTAGAACCCTTTCCGCATGGAACCGAAAAGGGTTGTCCTATGGGGACAGCCGAAGAACCCCTGTCTTCCCAATCAGGGGCCGTATCACACATCTATAAAGCGTCTCAGAGTAGGAGTGCTGACTTAGGCTCGGTTTAGCCTTTCAGATCACAATTAATCAAGTTACATGGACAGGCAAGACCTGATCCTAGATCAGAACTTGATACATAGGGCCCAGACCTTTGTTAACACCCCTACCTCCGCAGATCCTCTCTCCTCCAATCAGACCTCTGCCTGCACCCTTGTGGAGGGTGGTTTTCCTGAGGGCGGGTTGTTAAAAGACATCCACAGCTGGCCCCTCCATTAATAATAGAGAGCAGGGTTCCTGACTGACTGACACAGTGTTAGTGTATCTATAAGTTTACTGTTGCAGGCTCTCACATAGGGTATTCAGACAACTGTCCCATCTTTATTAGAATTGGTTGACTGATAATGCAAAGAATCTAACTGTATTTTGTGGACTGGAGGTGTGGAGTTCTGTGTTATTGGTCTTCGTTTAAACTTGACACCATCGGTACACCACTGAAAGAGTGAGGTAATCATGTCTTTGGTCTGACTGTAATGATGCATGCAGTCTCTGAGGCCCTCCCACATTCAACTGTCTGTCTGTCCATGGAGAAATATCATCACACCTCTCTACACATCATCCTCCAGTCTCTCTCTCTCTCTGCGTCACTCTCTTTCAGAAATCGACCCATCAATCCTTCTCTCACTAGCTAGGTTTCCATCTAAAGATTTTCACGTAGTGATGACGTAGTGATGACGTAGTGATGACGTAGTAATGACGTAGACGCAGTGTACATAAACGGTACTTTTTCACTTACATTTTTTTATGTATTGAATAAAAATCTAAAGTTCAATGTGTTTCCATCGCATTTTCAAGTCTACTGATGGTATTTGTCACAAAACATGTTGCATTAAACAGTGAATATGTCTTCTCTGGTCTTGACACATGCAGATTATTTGTATTTGTCAAATGGCAGCCAAGCATCGATCATCATGTCACCAGAAGAAGAGCCTTGATATTTATTGGAAAGGAGCATCAAGCTCCTCACCAAGCACTTTCACCAGCATGTGAAGTTCATAACTCATTTAATCTGTAGCCTAATAAACTAGTTGTAGTGGGATAACCACTTAACATATCATCAAGCCAAGTGACTCCTAGTTTACTTCCATATGATGGTTATTATGTCAATATTTACACAAAGGCATTTCCACCGCCATTTCTCGCATAATTAATTCTACAGACACAAAAAGATCCCACCATCTCAACCTTTCCTGTTTCCATAAGCCCTGTCATGACTTTTTTATGTCATGTTTTATGCGTTAGATGGTTGGATGGAAACACGGTTACTGTAGAGATTACAGTAATTCAGAGTACAGTCATTCCAACTCAGTCCTGTTTTCAGTGCACTAGTCAGGCTCTGAACCTTATTGTTGTTTAAACATTATCAACTATGGTTGCGTCCTGATTCTTAACCCTTCTTCCCAAGTTTGCACTTGGATTTAAAAACTGCTGAAGGGAGTCTTCAATCAATCAACCAATCAAATGTTTTTTTTATGAAGTTCGGTTCGATTCCATAAGGGGCCAGTACGAAAAAAGTATGAAAATGTATGGACTCTATACAGCGATGGATAGAGCAGCGGAATTATATTCAGGATGAGTCGTCAGGCAAAGCTAATTGACAATCTTTCTGGGGTTGTTGCACGCAGCCCTTGCATCACCTGTAGTTTTCCAGCCAATGACTGGGTGCCAGACAGAAATGGGCTGGCCATAGGGCAGTTCAGGCAATTGGCAGTCTTTAGCCCAGTGGGACTAAATTAGGTGTTTTGTGCAAAATGATCATAAATTAGCTTATAATGGGAGCTTCAAGGAAAAAACAATTGGGCCAGTGTGTTTGAAACGCCTGGGCCGATTTCCCTCCTTTAAGCAGAGCAGAACTACAGTGGGATTTAATCAGGCGTTTGAGCAGCTGTGACTTTCAGCTCCACTGGGGTCCTCATCTGTGACTGCTGGCCTGGAGACATCAGGGGGGAGGACAGGGGCCAACACTGCACCTGCCTGGTTGTCATACTCAATATCCATTCTGGTGTGTGTGTGTGTGACAATAGTTGTCTAGTAATGTTACATTGATTCCCATGCACAGAAAAGTTTAAAACACACAATCTTACCATATCATACACATTAAGGATGACAGGTTCATTGGCCATGGTTTAATCCTGAGATGTGAAGGCAACGTCCTCGCCCTCCGACGTTATTGTTCTGGAAATAGTAGCACCTTTAGCCCTCGACACCCAAGAGGTGCATAGGATGCGATTCCCGGATGGGCTCCTCACACTGCGCCGTATCGGATGGAGCACCGGGATGGAAGGATGGATCGAATGTCTGTCATGCTCCAGCCTCAGTCAAAACAAAGAATTCGGTCCCGTTCCAAAGCCAAGGGTATCTCGATTGTAGAAGTTGAAAAAAAGTACTGTAACAAATATCAAGGCAGCGAAACGTCAACGAGTAATGTTTAGCTTTTTGGCTGTAAAGACCACAGGCACGCACATAACGTTATTAGATTCCGACCGGAGTTAGCTTGCTACAGTAGCTAGCTCGATCTAGACAGTTGCAGAACTGTTGAACACGGTCCATTTCCATTCCCAATAAAGAATAATAGGTGTTCTGGAAACTAAACGACGGTAACCGTTAGTTTCACTTTGATAGCCGTTGTTAGACTAACAGCGATAAACTGCCTGTATATTGAGACGTTAAAACAGCACAGCTGGGAGGATGAATATGCGCGTGTTCGAATCCGGAAATGTCATCCCGGCCGCGAGCCGCCGAATATAATTTTTCTTTCAAAGGCGGCAAGGCAAAAATAGTTAGCATATAAAAGCTAGCTGGCTATAGATTTCCGTATTGTTTTACGGTTCACTTTTGGCATGTCAGCTGAGTGGTGAAAGCTAGCAACAGCGCAGGTATAGACGGTATCCGTGGTGCATGGTGTGGCCCTCATCACACAGACAGATCAACTGAGTCGAGTCGTTTTGCCGTAGCTAGCTAGCCGCCGTCATCCGTCTCTGTCCGTTCGATGAGATATCCTCCCCACCCAATCGTATCTCTCACCGCAAAAAAAAAAAACGGTGGCCTCCGGTGTTGTGAAAACCGATCAAAGGAAAGTGAATGACATCATCCGAACAGTGTGACGCGTGCTTCACAGCTGGCCGAACGTCCTGTGCACGAGCCCGGTTCTCTGTGAATTGGTGGATTCGATTATGCTGGTCCGTGACGTGAACGGGCAAAACCGGTGAGGGAGGAACGCCTTCTTCAAATCGAACAGTAACCTACGCCGCTTGGTCATGTTGTCAACAAGGCATCCTCCAGAAACATACATATCTTTTCCATAAAATATATGTTAGAATTGTTTAACTCGTTTTCATTGGGAAGAAAAAAAACGTTTTTATCAGAAGCAACCACTTTTGCATGTGAAAACACATAATCCTACTCATTACTTCACATGCTCTTGCCTCACTTTTTGAGTCAACTTCACCCCGGGCGTTCAAAGGGGTACCAGATGTCATGTTGAAAACAACTGCGAACTGGGAACTGACTTCCGACCAATGACGGACTGGCCATCTGGAGCAACGGGAGTTTTCCCGGTGGGCCGCTTGACAATTGGGGCCGATGCAACGCAAAATATAAATAACCCCAGCCCATGCTTAAATAAAAATAACAAAGTGCTTTGTGTCTGACTGGCCCAGGCAAGTGTGCTGCTGGCCCACTGGCACTGCTGTTGGGTATTACATCAGTCAGCCTTTCTCTCCCAGCCAATTACTTTTGGTCCAGTCCATTCTAACGCTACCTGGGCCCCGCCCCTTTCTTATCTCTGTTAAGTGGTGACATTTGGATAAATAGATGGACCAACACAAAGAGAAACAACATAAAGGTGCTGCTGAAAAGAGGAGAGAGAAGAGGTTGAAGTCCTTTAAGGCTGATGCAGACAAATGTTTTAAAATAACTAATTATTCATTTGGCGCTGTTACCAGTCAATCATCTCAGCCTACTGAGCCTGAAGGCCCTGGCAGCAGAGAGGAGAGAGAGCAGAGAGAGCAGCCCATTGAGCCCAGCGATACCAGTTCAACTGGTAGTCAAGGTTTTGCAGCTGAAGCAGTAAGACAGAAGACAATAGGGATAAGATAAGCAATGTTTTGGTTTGGCTAGCTGGCTATTTAGTTATAGCGGGTGCCTTTTGTTGAAACAAGCGTTTCGTCAATGTCACTTTTCGTGAACTGACCAATCACAGACTGGATGGGGCGGGACATTAAAAAAGGTTGACGTGCTGCAGCAAACTTTCGAAATGATGAACTCATTGTTATGGATGAATGGTTATGATTATTGACAGGTTAGTACTTATTAACAAATTAGAGACTAAACACCAATGGAGACCATTTAACCAAGGATTTAATGACGGAACAAAACCTACAAACATGATAAATGTTGGTTGTATTTCTTAAACTGCTGTATTGTCCAATTGAAATTAATATTATACTAGTGGTATATTATTTTATTTAACCTTTATTTTACTAGGCAAGTCAGTTAAGAACAAATTCTTATTTACAATGACAGCCTAGGAAGTGGGTTAACTGCCTTGCCAACACTCTAACCACTAGGCTACCTGCCACCCCATAGTATACTATTATATGAATATATTAACATTATATAATTAATATATTCAAGATATTATACTAACATTATACTTTTTATTTAATGTTATAATATTAATATTAATACTAATATTCAAATGTATACTAATTACTCATCCAGGTTGAGTATAGTGCATCTGCAGTGGACAGATGTAGATTGAGCCAGAGCCAGGATGCCATTGCCACCACAATTTTTGATTATTTTAAGAGGCCGAAGTCAGGGGACCTAGATATGTTAGCTTATACGCTAGATGACAGCAGCATTGACCATGGCAACTTTTTAGAGATGATCATTCTGCTGGGAAAGTACGACCTGTGTATGAAAGAGCATCTCACTGCCTGCATAGAAAAAAGAAAAAAGCTGCGTGAGTCTGGGTCAAGAGGGGGCAGAGGTTCTCTAATCACTCTATTATCAAAGACTACCATCGATAACGTCATTACCACCATCCAACACACAATGTAGGCCACCATAGCAAGTGAAATCCAGGAAGCTGGTATGTTTTCAGTCCAGATTGACACTACGCAGGACAATACAACACAAGATCAATGCTCTGTCATAGTCAGATATGTGACGAACGTCATCCATGAGAGGCTTGTGGCTGTGGTGAAATGCGAGGCATCCACTGGACAATACTTTGTCCAGGTATTGAGTGAAGTACTGGAAAACATGAAGCTTGACATCAGCAAGTGCATTGGCAATTCCACTGATGGAGCCTCCAGTATGCCAGGCCAGTATAAAGGCTTCTCTGCCCTGCTCTCTGCAAAGTCCACCAATCAAGTGCATGTGTGGTGCTTTGCACACATTTTGAACCTTGTTTTGTCAGACACAACAGAGGCTGTCTTGGCAAGTGAGTCACTTTTTTCTCTCATTAACAGTATAGCTGTGTTCCATCTAAATCGGCAGAACAGTGGACTAAGTTAAAACAATCGGGATTTGAAGAATACACAACCAGGACTATGGAGGATCATGGACCTGAAGGAAATGAAGACAAGGTGGAGGTGGTGAACAAGAGCTGTTCATCTTGCAAGGACTGTCCAGTATTCCAGACTGCTACCGTATTCTTAGTCAGTACAACCTATTGACCAACGCATACCACATCCTGGGCCATGCTTACCCTGTCAGTAACCCTTGTTCTATTTTGCATCTATTTTACTCAAGTTTTTTTTTAAAATAAATATTGTTAGTTAATCTTGTTTACATAAAGTGTGGTGTGGGTTGTGGGTGGTGGTGTATCACTGGGGGGGGGGGGGGGGGGGGGGGGGGGGGGGGTTGTTCATTCCCAGGGGGGGTTGTTCATTCCCAGTCCGTCCCTGCTTCCAACTTCAGTGCGTTCAAAACAACTAGGAAAAAATAAGCTCCGACTGGGAAAAATCTATTTGAACGCTTTGAAGATCACTGACGTCATGACTTGACCTCGTATTTTTCCGAGTTCCCAGTTGTTTTGAACGCGGTATGACTCACACCGGGAGGCAGCTGAGTTCCAAAACGAATGCAATCAACTTTCACCCGGTGCAAAACACGCCTACACGGGTCCCCTCAATAAGTGAGGAGGGGAAATGTTGATTACATCATCGTGCTAGTGCTACTGGCTGCCTCGGCTCCAAGCTTCCTCCCGTCCACAAATACCTGCTGCTTGAAAGATATACAGTTGAAGTCGGAAGTTTAAATAAACTTATGTTGATGTCATTAAAACTCCTTTTTCAACCACTCCACAGATTTCAGGTTAACAAACTATAGTTTTGGCAAGTAGGTTAGGACATCAACTTTGTGCATGACAAGTAATTCTTCCAACAATTGTTTACAGACAGATTATTTCACTTATGATTCACTATATCACAATTGCAGTGGGTCAGAAGTTTACAAACACTAAGTTGACTGTGCCTTTAAACAGCTTGGCAAATTCCGGAAAATTATGTCATGGCTTTAGAAGCTTCTGATAATAATTCGGACATAATTTGAGTCAATTGGAGGTGTACCTGTGGATGTATTTCAAGGCCTACCTTCAAACTCAGTGCCTCTTTGCTCGACATGGGAAAATCTAAATAAATCAGCCAAGACCTCAGAAAAAAAATTGTAGACCTCCACAAGTCTGGTTCATCCTTGGGAGAAATGTCCAAACGGCTGAAGGTACCATGTTCATCTGTACAAACAATAGTATGCAAGTATAAACACCATGGGACCACGCAGCCGTCATACCGCTCAGGAAGGAGACGCGTTCTGTCTCCTAGAGATTAATGTACTTTGGTGCGAAAAGTGCAAATCAATCCCAGAACAACAGCAAAGGACCTTGTGAAGATGCTGGAAGAAACAGGTACAAAAGTATCTATATCCACAGTAAAACGAGTCCTATATCGGCCGCTCAGCAAGGAAGAAGCCACTGCTCCAAAACAGCCATAAAAAAGCCAGACTACGGTTTGTAACTGCACATGGGGACAAAGATCGTACTTTTTGGAGAAATGTCCTCTGGTCTGATGAAACAAAAATCGAACTGTTTGGCCATAATGACCATCGTAATGTTTGGAGAAAAAAGGGGGAGGCTTGCAAGCTGAAGAACACCATCCCAACCGTGGAGCACAGGGGTGGCAGCATCATGTTGTGGGGGTGCTTTGCTGCAGGAGGGACTGGTGCACTTCACAAAATAGATGGCATCATGAGGAAGGAAAATTATGTGGATATATTGAACCAACATCTCAAGACCACAGTCAGGAAGTTAAAGCTTGGGTCTTCCAAATGGACAATGACCCCAAGCATACTTCCAAAGTTGTGGCAAAATGGCTTAAGGACAACAAAGTCAAGGTATTGGAGTCAATACACCAGTTCTGTCAGGAGGAATGGGCCAAAATTTACCCAACTTATTGTGGGAAGCTTGTGGAAGGCTACCCGAAACGTTTGACCCAAGTTAAACAATTTAAAGGCAATGCTACCAAATACTAATTGAGTGTATGTAAACTTCTGACCCACTGGGAATGTGATGAAAGAAAGAAAAGCTGAAATAAATAATTCTCTCTACTATTATTCTGACATTTCACATTGTTAAAATAAAGTGGTGATCCTAACTGACCTAAAACAGGGAATTTGTACTAGGATTAAATGTCAGAAATTTTGCAAAACTGAGTTTAAATGTATTTGGCTAAGGTGTATATAAACTTCCGACAAATACCTGCTTCTTGAAAGATATATAAGGAGACAAGGATAAACAAATACCTGCTGGAATAAGAAAGGAGCACATACTGAGGTTTATTTATTTAGGATTGTTTAATCAATTAAGGCAAAAGTTCTACAATCCATAACATTGAAAATCTGCAAATATAGTATTGGTTAACAACAATGTAGGACAATGTAGGGGGGAGGGGGGGGTTGGAGCATAGCCTGAAGGTAGGGAGGGGCAGTTCCTTTTGCTGCTCCGTAGGTAAGCAGGTAGTAACCATGGTCATGTAGTGGATGCGAGCTTTGACTGAAAGCCAGTGGTGTGCGGAGCAGCGGAATGACATGAGAGAAGGGGTTTGATGGCACAACATTTTTACATTTACATTTGAGTCATTTAGCAGACGCTCTTACAGTAGTGAGTGCATACATTTTCATACTCGGGGAGCCCAGCCAACAGCGAGTTTCAGTAGTCCAGACGGGAGAGGATAAGTGCCTGGATTAGGACCTGGGCTGCTTCCTGTGTGAGGTAGGGTTGTACTCTACAGATGTTGTAGAGCATGAACCTGCAGGAGCGTGTCACTGCTTTGATGTTTGCAGAGAACGACAGGGTGTTGTCCGGGGTCACGCCAAGGTTCTTTGCAATCTGGGAGGGCGACACTGGAGTTGTCAACCGTGATGGAGAGGTCTTTGAGCAGGCAGGCCTTCCCTGGGAAGAAGAGCAGTTCCGTCTTGTCAAGGTTGAGCTTGAGGTGGTTGGCCGACATCCAAGATGAGATATCTGCCAGGCACACAGAGATGGGTGTTGCCACCTGGGTGTCAGAAAGGGGGAAGGAGAAAAGTAGTTGAGTGTCATTCGCATAGCAATGATAGGAGAGACCATGTGAGAATATGACGGAGCTGAGTGACTTGGTGTATAGAGAGAAGAGGAGAGGGCCTAGAACCGAGCCCTGGGGGACACCAGTAGTGAGAGTACGTGGTGCAGACACAGATCCTCTCCAAGTCACCTGGTAGGAGTGACCTGCCAGGTAGGATGCAATCCAAGAGTGTGCAGAGCCTGAGACGCCCAGCCCTGAGAGGGTGAAGAGCCTGAGACGCCCAGCCCTGAGGGGGTGAAGAGGAGGATCTGATGGTTCACGGTGTCGAAGGCAGCAGATAGATCTAGGAGGATGAGAACAGAGGAGAGAGAGTCAGCTTTGGCAGTGAGGAGAACCTCCGTGACACAGAGAAGTGACCCGTCTTGAAGCCTGACTGGTTAAGGTCAAGAAGATCGTTCTGAGAGAGATAACAAGAAAGTTGATCAGAGACAGCACGCTCAAGTGTTTTGGAAAGAAAAGGGATACAGGTCTATAGTTTGACGTCAAATTAGTCGAGTGTTGGTTTCTTGATAAGGGGAGCAACTCGGGACATTTTGAAGTAAAAAAGGACACAGCCAGTGGTCAGGGATGAGCTGATGAGGGAAGTGAGGAATGGGAAAAGGTCTCCAGAGATGGTCTAGAGAACGGAGGAGTGGATGGTGTCGACTGGGCAGGTTGTCAGTTGGCCAGACCTCACTAGTCGCAAGATGTCATCTGGAGAGAGGGGAGTAAGATGTCAAGGCGTAGTGTAGTTCTGTGTGAGTGAGACCAGTGGACTCAATAGGCTGAGTGAATGAGTAGCGGATGTTTTTCCCCAAAGTGGTTGACAAAGTCGTCCGCAGAGAGGGAGGAAGTCGGAAAGAGTTTCCTAGTGCTGTGGAAAATTAGATCCAAAGATTAAGGCAGAGAGTATATAATGATAATAGAAAAATATTTAATACAAGCAGCTGCAAGGAAGATCTAGCTCAGATTTCACAGGGAAGAACTAAAATAAATAATGGTTACATGTCCCTTATATAGTGGGCGGTGATAAAATAATTGTTTACACAACAGTTCTTTTAATACAAGCAACAGTTCCAGAACACAATGGCCTTGTGTTAGCGTGCAGACATACCAGGAGTCTATGAAAGGCATAACATCACATCCCTTGAGAAGTTACAACAGCTCACCCCAAATTATGCCACCACACTAGGGTTAGAGGCAGAAGAAATTTAGAGTGGTTGAAAGTGGCTTTATCAGCAGGTATTTATTTTTTATTTCACCTTTATTTAACCAGGTAGGCCAGTTGAGAACAAGTTCTCATTTACAACTGCGACCTGGCCAAGGTAGAATGTAGAGAGGAAGGAGTGAAACGATGATAGTTTAGTTTTCTTCCATTTTCTGTAAGCTCGCAATGATCCACCCAGCAGGAGGGGAGGGTCGACCCAGCTGGGAGGAAATAAGACGCAAGTCATAGGATGTGGAAAGGGAGGAGAGTAGGGTCGAAGAGGCAGAATCAGGAGGGAGAAAGATTTAGCAGAAGGGAAACATGATAGGATAGAAGAGAGTAGTGGGGGAGAGAGTGTGAAGACTGCAACGGTGCACACTAGGGGCTGAGTGGTTAGGGTTGGAGGAAAGGAAGACAGAAAAGGAAACAAAGTAGTGTTCAGAGACCTGGAGGGGGGTGGGGGGGGAGGGGTTGCAGTGACACACAAAATGTTTTCTTGAAGCAAGTCAAAGTCTATGCCCCTTCATTGGTGATTGGTCAACAGTATTACTCCTAGGAGGGGGAATTATAAACGGGATTCTTCAACTAAGTGTTTGTTATCCTTCAACGAGAGAAGAAAGAAAAAAATGTCACTTGAGAAACACTGCACTAAACATCTTAGATGTAAAATTGTGAGACTAAGACATCTTCGGTGAAAATGACAGATTTATTTATTAATTCGGACTATTTTGAATTAGTTTGCTACGTTGTCTCAAAGAGTGACAAACTAATTTTTTAAGTGAAGGTTTTTTAAAGGAGTATGCCAGGCACAGACATCCGCTTCACCTAGCCGAGTTCTGCTAGGAGCACAACAAAACTATTATATGGACTGGAGGGGCAGACACACACTTTAAACCCCTAGACCTATGCTCTTTTGAGACCCCACTTTCAAAGTCACTGAGAGAACTTCCTGAGATAATATGTGGGCAAGTGGGCATTTTTATACATGACCCTAAGCATGACGGGACATTAATTGCTTAATTAACTCAGGAACAACACCTGTGTGGAAGCACCTGCTTTCAATATACTTAGTATCTCTCATTTACTCAAGTGTTTACTTTATTTTGTTAGTTACCTGTACAGCGCATTGATGCCACACTTCTACCTGCTGGCATTCACCTTAAGCCTGGTCTAATTCAACCTGGTCTTGAAAATATCTTGTAAAAACATATAAGCAATAAGGCCTGAGGTGGTGTGGTATATGGCCAATATACCACAGCTGAGGGCTGTTCAGTGCCTGGATATAGCCCTTAGCCGTGGTATATTGGCAATATACCACAAACCCCAGAGGTGCCTTATTGCTATTATAAACTGATTACTAACGTAGAGCAGTAAAATACTGGTATACGGTCTGATATACCACTTGTCAGCCAATCAGCATTCAGGGCTCGAACCACCCCGTTTATAATAACTTGATAAACACTATACTAGACCAAACTAGACCAATGTGTCCACCACCAGTTTGGTCTAGTATAGTTCAGCTTTTGATTAAATTAAACATTGCAATTAATTTGTACAGTATTGAACTGGATCGGTGAACTTCTAGTGGAGCAGAAGAGTTACTGTTCACTCATTCAGAGAGACTAGTGCACTGAAAACAGGACTGAGTTGGAATGACTGTACTCTGAATTACTGTAATTTCTACAGTAACCAGGTTTCCATCCATAAAAAAGTCATGACCGGGCTTATGGAAACAGGAAATGTCGACAGATGGTGGGATCTTTTTGTGTCTGTAGAATTAATTAAAAATGCCTTTATGTGCAAATACTGATATAGAAACTGAATAAACATACCAGTTTATTAATAGGTCAGCTTTTGTTGTTGACATTTTATCTATTGTCATTCTAGCTTGTGACAACCCAGCTAGGCTAGAACTCCACAGGAAATGGTTTGTTATCAATAATCATTGTTATCAATCATCAATGCCATTTAAAACAGTTTTGAGAGGTGATATTCTATACTCAAGTGAAGGGGCAGTCAGTGTCCCAATAGCCTGTGACAGCGCTTCAACCATAGGCCACTATACAGTATGTTTATATAGCCTGATTATCATTGGCTCCAACTCAGCGGCTGGCTAGCAACCAGTTGGTTGTCACGACTCGTGTCTAAGGTGACGCCTGAACAGTCTAAATTTACATTACAATGATTCATGCCTGTGCACTCAAATTCAACATGAATTAAAACAGGTGCCCGAACATCATCGAACACACATGACTTTAAGTGCTACTGTCCTGATCTCTCGTCTTTATTGGCATTTGTAGGATAATATATGTACTTCTTTTGCTTCATACAAGTCAGCAGGGTGACACACACCTATATACAGACAATACAGAAGTAAATCAGAGACATATATGATGGAGTGTAATGCTAAACATCAACCATGATGTTGATTCCCAAGTGGCACTCTATTGCCTACATAGGGCTCTGGTCAAAATGTGTGCACTACTTAGAGAATAGGTTGCCATTTGGGACACAATCTATAACAAAATAAGGAATTCTAAGCACCCATTAGACACCTATTTAGTCCAGCCCTCTATTAGTGATTGGATGAGCTGCAGGACTGCTAAACATTCACTAGGTGGCAGCATCGGGCCTTTATTAGGATCAACTGAATGGCTCCACATGGTTTTAAACTAAACAGCATCACTGTGTCTGAAGTCATATTTGTTTGAAAGTCGCATCATTTTGTTTTCCTTTGCAGACAAACTAAGTAGATTTCCCTTTCCATAAAACATTTAGCTTACTACTGTTGATGTGTAAGTGATGCACACGCCTGGATTACATTAACAGAAAATAATATGTTAATTACATTAACAATAATCCCAGCCTCAATGTGAACCCGGAAACACTTAAAATAACATTTCTCTTTCAGGGACAGACATTAGTGACATACTCCAGACAGATATAAACATATCTCTCGTACTTTACAACATGACATATATGGCAGTGAACTGTCATCACCATACAGATCTAAAGAGATGCCCGATTTACAGTAGGCTGGTGGCAGTCTGTTTGTGCCATCATGCCAACTCCTTGTCACGCCAAACTGTTTGGCTTGATAGGGACAGCAATGGAGAAGGCAACAGCACAAACAGATCTGGAACCAGGCAACTATGTTCACAGCACATCACTGATTGTACTATTATTGATCATCCACCGTGTGCCTCAGCGCGACTAGTGTGAACCGCCTCCCAACCTCTAACACCACGAGCCCAAATGTTACCTTTCCAGCTACTGTACCTGGAATGATTCTGGTACAGTTAGAGACGGTTTCCAGCTACTGTACCTGGAATGATTCTGGTACAGTTAGAGACGGTTTCCAGCTACTGTACCTGGAATGATTCTGGTACAGTTAGAGACGGTTTCCAGCTACTGTACCTGGAATGATTCTGGTACAGTTAGAGACGGTTTCCAGCTACTGTACCTGGAATGATTCTGGTACAGTTAGAGACGGTTTCCAGCTACTGTACCTGGAATGATTCTGGTACAGTTAGAGACTGTTTTACGACAGAGGGGATAAAACAAAAACACATGAAAGATGAAAACCAAACCCATAGCTAATATGCATCTGTACAGATGGACTAGCCACATCAAAATACAGATCAGCCATTCAGTTACAAAGGCTACTCTGAGTGACTGAACACAACATGGCCTTTCAGTTTCCAAAAACACCCTGTGAGAACAGGAAACTGGTGAGCAGGCAGGCTCCTTGAGGGTGTCAGGCTCAACCTCTGCCTAGAAACTCTACAAATAAATGTCTATCCTGACAGACAATGATATCTTTGGGATAAACACAGTGTCTATCGGCCAAGTCCTGTCTGAGGAGCACAGCTCAGCCCAGCAGTGGGAATGCCATGCGCACAGCTTTGATTTAATTATGTTACAATTTCAAAGCTCATTATCTCATCTCATTGGTGTTATCCCTGTGGCAAGAAAGTAAAGTTTAGCATTTTGGTTAAGCAATTACAATAATCACCCAAAAAATAAAATAAAATATGTTTTTTTGGCCTTCAGCAAAGTTCAGTCTCAGGTTTTGCTCTTAAAAATGGTTTGAGGAGAACGTTACATAGGTTTAAAAGTGCCTCCTCAGTTGTGGCTGGAAGCGCACGTAGAGGAAGGTAACGGCTGCAGCAGCTCCCAGGACAGCCACCAGTATTCCCAAGGAGTGGACAGAAGATTCACCATCAGGCCTGGAGCTGGTGGGACCATTCATGGCCATGGTGGGCTGTTGGGACAGAGAGACTTCTTCAGTGGCAACAAAGTGGCATGTTACAACACAGTGTGTTCAATAGGCACAAAATGGAAAACAGGAAGACGCTTTGCTACAATGTTCTCTAATGAACACGACCCACCCTGCCTAAGATGTTGGTTGATTGAGAAGGCCCAGAAGAGTGAAAAGATCCTGCGGTGGTCCCACTCACCCTTTGCTGCACGCGAAGCTGCACGTCCTCTCCTGCTGATCTGAAGAGTTCCACTGCACCACTGTGTGACAGGTTCTCAAGCTTTTGGCCATTTATCTACACAAACAGAGGAAAATAACATCACAGAGATTAATACATAGCAATGTATTATGATGAAGAACTAGGTCTAAAGTGGACAGTACCATGAGAAGTTCATTTAGAATCTCCCTTCCAGAGATAAGTCTTGTGCAGTAGATGGCTAAAACCACAAGCATAATACACTTTTCCCAGATAGACTATTGATTGATTGATTGATTCAAACGTCACATTCCCCCTTCTTACCCCTCTGCTCCCCAATCTAGTCCACCAGTCGGCTCTCTAGAAATAGCAATTGAGCTAATGGGGACGAGGTTATCTGCTAATGGGGACGAGGTTATCTGCTAGTGGGGACGAGGTTATCTGCTAGTGGGGACGAGGTTATCTGCTAGTGGGGACGAGGTTATCTGCTAGTGGGGACGAGGTTATCTGCTAGTGGGGACGAGGTTATCTGCTAGTGGGGACGAGGTTATCTGCTAGTGGGGACAAGGTTATCTGCTAGTGGGGACGAGGTTATCTGCTTCCCAAACTCAAAAATTGAAAGTCCATCTTTACGGCCAATATCTTGTCTCCTTCTTGTAATCTTCCATCCAGCGCTGCTGCTCCATTCTCTTTGATTTTTGCCACATAGATCCCACTGTCATTCAGAACATACTGCTGGTCCAGACCTCCTACTATGTTAAACCCCAGACCTGGAGGGAGGGAGAGGGGTTTTATTGTCACATACACGAGATAGGGGGGCGCAGTGAGCGAGAGAGGGTGGAGAGGCAGAGAGAAGGTATAGTAAGTGAAAGAACCTACTGATAACCTACTGATTTACTGTCTGGATATTCAGAGGGAGAGGCCATAGAGAAATATAAAGTGTTCTAATTATATGGGGAAGGCTATGTAACTGTGGTATAATATATCAGGAGAGGTGTGGACTTTAGGACAAGTCTGCTGATATTATGTTATCTATGTGGGACAAGGTACAAGCAGAATCACTCTAGTATTAGTATAGAATGCCCTTTCATGCAGGCAGTATTTTTATCATGTATAAAATAACATTGCATAATAACTAGTTTAACTCAAGTCTTGGAAATATGGAGGCTACATCACCATAAGGGTATTCACTGGAAGTGACTAGACAGAACATGATAGAACAAATG
This sequence comes from Thymallus thymallus, assembly GCA_023634145.1. Taxonomy (NCBI): domain Eukaryota; kingdom Metazoa; phylum Chordata; class Actinopteri; order Salmoniformes; family Salmonidae; genus Thymallus; species Thymallus thymallus. The sequence goes on from CM042405.1 coordinate 3,162,467, forward strand.
GTTCTGAGACAAAGACTTTGACAGCTAAAATCTGAGCAAAATATTGTTAGGAGTTGTAACTAACACTATTTTACAGGGATCTGATTTGATTGTCACTTCTGATTACCTGATCACAAGTCACAGACTAGCAAATAGGCTAAAGGCTAACTTGCAAGCTAACTAGCTGAGAAATTATATTGCGACTAAATGAATGAGTGGTGGCTATCAGTTAGCTAGCTGCTAGCTCGATTATATTTGTCTCAGTAGCTAGAGGTGGAACATTTGCAATTACCAGTTTGCAACCAAGTTGGCAAAAGTTGAATAAAGACAGCCAGCTGAGCTAGCTAGCAACAGCTTATCGGCAACAGTTAGCTATCTAGTTAGCTAGCAAACTGATGGCCTGGCTATCTAACTAGCTGTCGGAGTTGTCTATTTTCTTACCTTGTGGTCCTCTTTTCAACTGTATACCCAGCACGGTAGGCGCAGTATACTTTGCTGACCCGTTCATAATGTAAGGAATCCGGAGGACAAGATAAATATCTTTTTGGGGGGTAGTTATAAATGTGAAGGTGAACTCATGCCTGCCTCCTCCTGCAGTTTGCTGCCTTCTGTTGACTAGAACTCCACTTCCCAGAAGGTTCTTCAATCTACTGCTTACTCATCATGATCTTAGATTGAACCACCCAGAAATGTGTATATCGTTTAAGTTCAAATAGGTAACAGAGGTTTCCAAAAGGGCAATGCGATTGAAGCGTACAAGTGAGCTTACTGGTTCGATGCCGGGCTGTATCACAACCGGCCGTGATCGGGAGTCCCATAGGGCGGCGCACAATTGGCCCAGCGTCGTCCGGGTTAGGGGAGGGTTTGGCCGGGGTAGGCCGTCATTGTAAATAAGAATTTGTTCTTAACTGACTTTCCTAGTTAAATCAAGGTTAAATAAAAAAAAAAATGTAGCCACCAAAGAACAGCTTCTGCAAACCAGCGGTTCTCAACCTGGGGTACTAGTACCCTCCTGGAGGTCATGGGGTGTATTCACTAGGAACCAAACAGAACCAAATGGACAAAACGGTGAGGGACCTACCTGAATTTGTCCAATAGAAACTCTTGTTTTCATTGCAAAACGTTTTGGACTAATGATTACACCCCTGGCCTATCCACAGGGGGTATTCCTTTTGAAAGAATACTCATAAGAACATATATGATCAGCGCTCCAGGGTAAAGTTTCCCCTCAGTACACATCTAGGATCAGCTTCTCCTCCCACAATCCATTAGTGGGTAAAATGCAGAACTGACCCAAGATCAGCGTCTAGGCAAGGCAGGGCAACTTCACCCTACACCTCATCAGGCAGTTGCACATGAGCGGGTATTTCAGGCAGAGCAATGCATGACTGCTGAGAACCACTGCTGTAGAACAAACCATTGATAACCAGTCAGAAAACGTATCAGCTCCCTTTATTCTTTATTGACAAAACTTCATTTTGAAAATAATACTTAAGTCTTTGGTAACATCTACAAAGATTTAACTACTACAGTTACATTTAATTTTGCTGTAGATCTGACGTCTTAATAACATATGAACCTTAAGTCAGCGAGACCTAGAGGATTAATACTGAAAAATGTCAAACACATTTGTTATGACATGAGCAATATCTAGCTAAATGAACACTAGGCCAGCCTACAGTACACGTAGTCTCTATCCTCTGTATACTAGTCCAAGTCCATTCAGCCTTGCAGACAGCACTGAAATAAAATAAAGTGGTTCAAAGCAAAAGCCACACAGATTTTCAGTCTGTTGGTTACACACACAACATGCATCATAACTCTGAAAGGCTAATCCGTAATTATAGACAGTAAACAGACATACAAACAAAATACAGCCTATTTTGCTGCCATCATGACAACACTGTGAAATGCTAAGGGGACGTCCCCTTTGCCCTAGACATTTCATGCAGAATAAATATGGTTACTTTCCCTAGAACTACCGTTAAAAGCAGATATCTCCTTCTCTGATACTGTTACATAGCCTAGTTCCTTTAAGAGCTGTTAAAAGCAGATATCTCCTTCTCTGATACTGTTACATAGCCTAGTTCCTTCAAGAGCTGTTAAAAGCAGATATCTCCTTCTCTGATACTGTTACATAGTCTAGTTCCTTATCCTCATTTGTATCGAGTATTACCACAATACAAGACAGTCATTTGACTGTGCCCAGAATTAGATCTCTTTATGAAAAATAAAAGATTACCTATTTACCTAAAGCCTATAGGACATGCTGTGTAGGGCTTTTTCACACTATTGAGCTAAACCGAGCCAAATCAAGCTGTACTGAGCTGGCCTGGTTACCCATCCACCATAGTTGCTGGAACCATGCTTAAAAGGACAATGTGAAAAGAAAATACCCGAGCTAACAGTTTGGTTTGGGTCAGCACGATAGTGTGAAAAGATGTATATGAGCTGCACCCCCCCATCCAGATCATTGGCCACAGTGTCAGTCAGGTGAAGGGAACTGGACTGCTTCCTAAATGGCACCCTATTCCCTATGTAGTGCACTACTATTGACAAAAGCCCATAGGGAATAGGATGCTTTATGGGCCCTGGTCAAAAGTAGTGCACTACATAGGGAATAGGGTGCCATTTGGGACTCATCCGTGGTCTCTGAGTGTTAGATCATGCTAGGTGCCACACTGTAGAGAGTGACATCCCCCACCACACGTAGTAGGGTGACGTCCTCAAACCCTCCAGCTCTGTGCTCATACTCCAGACAATGGTTCCCATCCACAGCTACTTTAAATGAGTCCTCTTCCACCAGGATCTTCAGCTGCAAGGGGACAGTCACAACAACAACTCAGCAACTAAATAGTGTTTAAACATTAATATAGAGCATAAAGTTGCAATCTTTAATAGTTATTACAGATTGTCATTCATTTAATTTACAGTACCGGTAAGTGATTATCTACAGGCAAGTCAGTGTTCTGATCTTATCATTATTTCCATGCACATTTTCCAACTCCAAGCCATATAAACTTGAATCCTTATTGGATTTAATCATTTTTCAGGTGATATGTATTTTTGTAATGAGGGAGGGTGTGGCGAAAGTGAATAACACCTTATATCAAGGTGTGCATAATTATTAAGCAGCTTCATTACCTCAGGTAAAATGGGCCAAAAAATTGATTTAACTGACACTGAAATGCAACCCATTACCCTCCAGTGCTCCATATTCCAGAACTGCAACCTACCTGGAACCCATTATCCTCCAGTGCTCCATATTCTAGAACTGCAACCTACCAGGAACCCATTATCCTCCAGTGATCCATATTCCAGAACTGCAACCCATTATCCTCCAGTGTTCCATATTCCAGAACTGCAACCTACCTGGAACCCATTATCCTCCAGTGATCCATATTCCAGAACTGCAACCTACCAGGAACCCATTATCCTCCAGTGTTCCATATTCCAGAACTGAAACCTACCAGGAACCCATTATCCTCCAGTGCTCCATATTCCAGAACTGAAACCTACCAGGAACCCATTATCTTCCAGTGTTCCATATTCCAGAACTGAAACCTACCAGGAACCCATTATCCTCCAGTGTTCCATATTCCAGAACTGAAACCTACCAGGAACCCATTATCCTCCAGTGTTCCATATTCCAGAACTGAAACCTACCAGGAACCCATTATCCTCCAGTGCTCCATATTCCAGAACTGAAACCTACCAGGAGTGTCCAGAAGTACAAGGTGTCAAGTGCTCAGAGACATGGCCAAGTTCAAGAAGGCTGAAACACGACCACCACTGAATAAGATCCACAAGTTGAAGCGTCAAGATTGGGCAAAGAAATAGGTTTTATGGACAGATGAAATGAGTGACTCTTGATGGAGCAGATGGATGGGCCGTGGCTCAGTAATGGACACTCAGCACCACTTGGAGTCAGGCGCCAGCAAGGTGGAGGAGGGGTACTGGTATGGGCTGCTATCATTAAGGATGGAGGTAGTTGGACCTTTTCTGGTTGAAGATGGACCGAAACTCAACTCCAAAACCTACTGCCAGTTTCTGGAAGATACTTTCTTCAAGCAGTGGTACAGGAAGTCCTCAGCATTCAAGAAGGCCATGATCTTTATGCAGGACAATGCTCCATCACATGCATCCAAGTACTCCACTGATTGGCTAGCCAGCAAGGGCCTCAAAGATGCCTGAATAATGACCTGGCCCCCTTCCTCACCTGACTTAATGGATGGAAGGCTGATGGCAGTTATTGAATAGAAGGGTGGCCATATTGGTCACTGAATATTAAATGTTATTTAATTGTCATTGTGTTACTTATTTGTTACACTTACTCTAAAAATGGAGAATAAACAAGTGAGTTGGGAGAAATTATTTTAATAATTTAGTTGCCCTTATAATTGTGCACATTAATAGTTGGCTAATAATTTTGCCCACTTATACAGTATATTCCAGAGAAAGACAAAATTCACTTTTCCTTTGTTAAAAACATTCAGATTTGAGGTTCATTTTCGATTGACATAGCGTTGTGTTTAAATAAAATTAATCCTGAGGAATACAATTTGCCTAATAATTGTGCACACAGTGTATAGTTGAGGTCACAATACATAATTCTTATCACTACTTTCTTTTGAATAGTTCTGAGATTCTCTACCCACATATTACACAACACCAGGGGACCCCAACCCTGTACAATACTGTACCTCAAAACACCAGGGGACCCCAACCCTGTACAATACTGTACCTCAAAACACCAGGGGACCCCAACCCTGTACAATACTGTACCTCAAAACACCAGGGGACCCCAACCCTGTACAATACTGTACCTCAAAACACCAGGGGACCCCAACCCTGTACAATACTGTACCTCAAAACACCAGGGGACCCCAACCCTGTACAATACTGTACCTCAAAACACCAGGGGACCCCAACCCTGTACAATACTGTACCTCAAAACACCAGGGGACCCCAACCCTGTACAATACTGTACCTCAAAACACCAGGGGACCCCAACCCTGTACAATACTGTACTTCAAAACACCAGGTTACCCCAACCCTGTTCAATACTCTTCCTCAAAACACCAGGTTACCCCAACCCTGTTCAATACTCTTCCTCAAAACACCAGGTTACCCCAACCCTGTTCAATACTCTTCCTCAAAACACCAGGTTACCCCAACCCTGTTCAATACTCTTCCTCAAAACACCAGGGAACCCAAACCCTGCTCAACACTGTACCTCAAAACGTTGTCCTTGAACGAAGGGAAAGCCTCCATCCCTCTCCTCTGGACCCCAACCCCCATCCAGGTGGGAGTTACGGACAACCTGTTGTTCATAGAAACGAGGGTTGAGGTGGAACACAACCTCTTCATCGTCCTCCTCATCCTCCTCTTTTATAAAGTCAACATGGAACCTGGAATAAAAACACACTTTGTTTAATTTAGCATAAAGACCATGCTTTAGACTAGAGATAATGGATATACATAAAGACCATGCTTTAGACTAGAGATAATGGATATACATAAAGACCATGCTTTAGACTATACATAATGGATATACATAAAGACCATGCTTTAGACTATAGATAATGTATATACATAAAGACCATGCTTTAGACTATAGATAATGGATATACATAAAGACCATGCTTTAGACTAGAGATAATGGATATACATAAAGACCATGCTTTAGACTATAGATAATGGATATACATAAAGACCATGCTTTAGACTATAGATAATGGATATACATAAAGACCATGCTTTAGACTATAGATAATGTATATACATAAAGACCATGCTTTAGACTATAGATAATGGATATACATAAAGACCATGCTTTAGACTAGAGATAATGGATATACATAAAGACCATGCTTTAGACTATAGATAATGGATATACATAAAGACCATGCTTTAGACTATAGATAATGGATATACATAAAGACCATCCTTTAGACTATAGATAATGGATATACATAAAGACCATGCTTTAGACTATAGATAATGGATATACATAAAGACCATGCTTTAGACTATAGATAATGGATATACATAAAGACCATCCTTTAGACTATAGATAATGGATATACATAAAGACCATGCTTTAGACTATAGATAATGGATATACATAAAGACCATGCTTTAGACTATAGATAATGGATATACATAAAGACCATGCTTTAGACTATAGATAATGGATATACATAAAGACCATGCTTTAGACTATAGATAATGGATATACATAAAGACCATGCTTTAGACTATAGATAATGGATATACATAAAGACCATGCTTTAGACTATAGATAAGGGGTATGAATGAATGGCCGAGTTAACGGATGGTGTAGTAGTGAGAGTACCAACCTGTCTCCTCCAGCGATGGGTTCCCCTACAATGGTGATCAGCAGCCTGGGCATGATCCCAGCATGGAGAGGCAGTTCATACGGCACCGGCTGAAACAGACATTACATTTGCATTATACGTCATCATCAGATGCACAAGCGGAAGTGTCCTCGTCTCAGGAATAATACAATAACAGGTCTAAACTGTCTTGTCAACATCTCTAATGTAAAAGTGCACATTTGGAGATAACACTTTACTGCACTTCAAAAGCGCCATATAAATCCAATCAATTATTATTATTAGTTACCACATCCAGAGTGGTCAGTAGTGACAATAAAACATACCCCTCAGACTAATATAACGCTATTGCAGTTTCTAGAAGATCAACACCATTTTTACAGCCCTGCAGCAAATCCCTAGCCTGATCCACCATCCTGACCACTGCACTTAATGTAAGCTTGTGAGATCAGGATGGTCAGGCCAGGCTAGAACCCCCCCAAAGAGCCACACCACGTGTACATACAGTAGATGCTGCAGGGAAGACTAGGTCAGAAGTGCACCGGGAAGCAAGCAAGCAGCAATGTGTAGGGTTTTAAAATCATTTATTTACTCACCAACATGACTCCTGGAGCCGCTGGTCCCCCGTATGGTCCCATTGGACCTGGACCGAAAGAGCCAGGGTGGCCGGGCTGGGGAGGGAAAACTCCACCGCCCCCAGCACCCCATGATCCAGGGGGGATTTGAGGGAAGGCCTCACCAGGGAACCCAGGGAAGGTGCCTCCTGCAGGGGGGAAGGCAGCTCCTGGACCTCCAGGCCCATACATCCCCCCACCAGGCTGGGCCCCTGGGTAAGGCACGTTGGGGTAGGGTCCTGGGGGTGCTCCAGGGCTAGTCTGGAAGGGTTCAGAGGGGTACTGCATGGGACCTCCAGGGAAATGACCGGGGGCTCCACCTGGGGGGAACTGCCCAGGGAACTGTCCCGGTGCTCCGGGCCCAGCTGGGTACTGTCCAGGTGCTCCAGACCCGGCTGGGTACTGTCCAGGTGCTCCAGGCCCGGCTGGGTACTGTCCAGGTACCCCTGGTCCCGGCGGGAACCCACCAGGTGCAGCTCCAGGATACTGCCCTGGTGCTCCAGGACCAGAAGAGAACGGTCCTTGGCTTCCAGGGAACTGCCCCGGGGCCCCTGGCCCAGACTGTGGGCCCCCAGGGTATCCCCCAGGAGCAGAGGGCTGTGTTGGGGCTCCAGGAGCTGCACCAGGCCATCCTGGGTTAGTGGGCGGAGGGGCGGCTGGGTTGGGGTTACTCGCTTTCTCAGCTTGGCCTGGGACATCGTCCGCTATGGCATCTGCCAGCTGTATGTCAGAAAAACAGGAAGATTCATTGGTACCATGATCTTTACCAACACATTTACCAGCTTAAATAAGGTATACATTGATGATAAACTTGATTGATAAAAATAACTATAACTCACCGAGAAATCCATGTCTTGAAATGTAATGGGGGGGAAATAAAGTTGTTAGGTCTGAAGCATACCATAGCCCATCACTTGACTTATAACAGCCTGACGTAGCTAGTTAGCTAGCTATCACAAACTACCTAGCTATAAGCTTTTTATTCAACTGGATTGCAGGCTGGTTAGTGTTGCACACATGCAGAAAGGTAGAAGCTAGCGGTGTGGCTAGTGGCTCAATGTACAGTTACGTAGCTAACTAGCTAGAAAACATTAGCTAGCTAGCTAATGTTTACTAGCTAGCTGATTAGACATATTTATGATGTTCAACGATCAAAGTACAATCAAGACATGTTTTATAAGTATGGTAGCTAGGTTGTTCAACGTTACCTCGACAAAAGAGGGACGTCTTTCAACAAATTCTAAAGTTAGATACAATAAGAATCTCTCCCAGTTGAGAGATTAAAAACACTGTACAGAACTCCTGAAACGAAGTGCACAGTCTGCACACGCCTAGAAGATGACGTAATCACCGGGTGGAACCACATGGGCGCGTTCCAGGGTCACATGGTTGTTCCTGCGAGGCGGTGAGGATGGGTCCAGGGTCCAGGGTGAGGAGGTCCAGGGTGAGGAGGTCCAGGGTGAGGATGGGTCCAGGGTGAGGAGGTCCAGGGTGAGGATGGGTCCAGGGTGAGGAGGTCCAGGGTGAGGATGGGTCCAGGGTGAGGATGTCCAGGGTGAGGAGGTCCAGGGTGAGGATGGGTCCACGGTGAGGATGGGTCCAGGGTGAGGGATCCTCAAGAGGCTCCCTGTGCGTAAGACGATTTTACTGCAGATGAGTTAACAAGGTGTGTTGAATGATAGTGTTTGGAGGTGATGTGCGCATTGACTCATAACGTGCAATCACGTGGGGCGGGCGGTTTTAGAGAAAACAATACCTTAAAACAACCATAAATGTATAATTATTGTGCAATTTATATGCTAGATTGAGGTTGTTCTTTCATTATTTTAAATGATCTGGAATTGGTTAATAAACTTTAGGGCCTAACTGTACGCGCGCCAAAAAAACCTACACGCCAATCGCCAAATAGGCAGAACAAGTTAGATCCACGGACGCTATGATAGATAGATAGATAGATAGATAGATAGATAGATAGATAGATAGATAGATAGATAGATAGATAGATAGATAGATAGATAGATAGATAGATGTTGGATGGTTAACTATACTATACAGGTCGATGGCAGAGAAATACTTCAATTGCTAAAAATGCGTATGATATGAGTGAGGATAATAATAGTTTACTTAATAGACATACTGGTTAAATAAACAGGTAATTGAAAATTGAGCATGGTTAAATTAACTGTACAGGTAAATATACAGTTATATTTACAGATAAGTGAATATTTGCATGGTCACATTAACTGTACAGGTAAATGACAGGAAGAGATACTTAAATAGCTAAATGTGTGTATGATATAATTTGGGGTAATAATAGTAATTCCCTTAAAATACAGTCCTTAGTGCGCAGTGTTTAATTACAGATAACTGCACGTATTGCACATTCGATATACTAAAAGCAATGATAAAAGATACAACTGACAGGATACTAAAATGCATTCCTGAGTAAATGACTAAGTAAGTTAAGTTCAAGAATTACTTGCAATATTGCACGTGATATGATATAACAACTGTACATGTGTTTTGTTGTAGCTGCTTGACAATGAAATTTCCCCCCCGGGGATCAATAAAGTACCTATCTATCTATCTATCTATCTATCTATCTATCTATCTATCTATCTATCTATCTATCTATCTATCTATCTATCTATCTATCTATCTATCTATCTATCTATCTATCTATCTATCTATCTATCTATCTATCTATCTATGAGTAAGTATATACAGACATGAATGAATAAATAAGTCCTGAGTGAATGAGTGATTATGGACCAGAGTTACTCACGGATGGATGCACAATTGTTAAGCTAGGTCCTAACACCCCAACAGTTCCAGGTCTGTGTTGCCGACGGCACTGTGAGGCATTAAATAGTCCAATAGCCGCCGGCAGGAAGGACCTCCTGTAGCGCTCTTTGGCACACCGTGGTGGGATCAGTCTGTGACTGAAGGTGCTCCTCTGCATCATAACCATGGCATGCAGAGGGTGGGTGACGTTGTCCATGATGGCCAGCAGTTTGGCCAGGATCCGTCTCTCCGCCACCTCCTCTAGAGTGTCAAGGTTCATCCCCAGGATAGAGCTAGCCTTCCTGATCAGCTTATTTACCCGAGAAGCATCACCTGCTTCTATGTTGGCTCCCCAGCACACCACTGCAAAATAGATACCTTAGGTCACAGATACCTTAGGTCAAAAAAGGTATCTGTTCATAGCTTATGCTGTTCACAACGTTAACATCAGCAAACCGCTCAGGGTTTGGACGCACTGCTAATTTCTCTAAAACGACATTGGAGGCGGCTTGTGTGTATGGAACATTTCTGGGACCTTTTATTTCAGCTCATGAAACAAGGGACCAACACTTTACATGTTGCGTTTATATTTTTGTTCAGTGTAAATCCTACCTGCCAGCCCCGTTTCTCTTAAGAAAGCTAGACAGATATTTTAGACTGTATCAAATGATGTTCTACTCTACTCAGTATGCTCTTTAAACTAATTTCCTGTATCCCTAAACTAAGTTACTGTATCCCTCTCTCTCTTTCTCTCTCATACTTCTCACACTGTATCAATACATGCTCCACTGTCTTTGTTTCTTGGCGATAATCACACTTTCCTGTTGGATGCTTTCCTATCACGTTTAAAGTCTTATTCAACTGGCTGTCCCTTTGTCTTGAAAAAATTGCCTCCTCTCTCCTGTCCCTTAGTATCTCTATTCCACTGCTTCTGCCATCTCTGCACCATCACTATCCATATCAGGCTTTTTCCCCCTGCCTGTTAATTGAAACTACAACATCCACATCCCAGCAGGTCTTGTCTGCTACGTGAGATAAAAGACTGCAGACTCATCAACACTGCACGAGTCAGAGCAAATAACTACTCTGTCTGGCTTGACTTCCTCCACCCACTACAAGGCCAACGGTACGGCCAGCAGCTCCGCCGTGTATACAGCCAGGTGATCTGTAAACGTTTCCTGACTGCCACCCCACATTTCCGCACTACAAATGCTGACCCAGTACGTCCTTTCCTTGGATCTTTTGAAACACCTGTGTAAATGGGCACAAAATCCTGATATATGCAGTATACCGACTTCTGTTAAACAAATCAGATAGATCAACCCCATCCCTATCTTTCCGTAGTCTCTCCAACACTTCTAGATAAACTACTGGTGGCGGGAATAGCCCGTTCTCCCCAATTAAGGTGCCACCAACCTCCTGTGGTTTAAAATCATATTTTAAGAAGAGAAATTGTAGATATAGGCGGGGGTTTTGACTTTGTGGCTTTGGTAACTAGTGACGACCCTCTTGATTGCTAATGCCGTGTTCACGGCTTGTTTACTGGTTGTATATAGTATTGCTGCATTCAAAACAACTGGATACTCTGAAAAATACGAGGTCAAATCATGACGTCGGTGATCTTCATGTCGGAAAGCCAAAAGAGGCCAGAGTTACTGAGTTGGATGACTGTTCATGACTGCGTGACCACGCACGCCTCCACCTCAATCATCAAGTTTGCAGATGACACCACAGTAGTGGGCCTGATTACCAACAATGACAAGACAGCCTACAGGGAGGAGGTGAGGGCCCTGGCGGAGTGGTGCCAGGAAAATAACCTCTACCTCAACGTCAACAAAATGAAGGAGCTGATCGTGGACTTCAGGAGACAGCAGAGGGGAACACGCCCCTATCCACATTGACGGGACCGCAGTGGAGAAGGTGGAAAGCTTCAAGTTCCTCGGAGTACACATTACTGACATTCAGAAATGGTCCACCGACACAGACAAGGCTTGTCGTGTCGTGACGTGACTATCATTAATGTGATGACTGTTATTTTATCAAATCAATTAACTATGTTTTAATTGATTACGTGATTAAATTAATCATGTAACAATTCACTCATTAGGAAGTCGGGGCACCACGGGAAAATTTGTTTAACTAGTTATTATCTCCTGAATTAAACTCATAAGATATTTTCATATCTATCGAGTCACTTATTAATGTATTATTACCTCTTCAGTCTCATTCTGAATGTTGTATTTTCTTGGCATTTGCACAAACCCTAACGTTATTGATGAATTAGCAATACACATTGGCTTAATTATTTATTCACTAATTAACTAAATAATGACAGAATACAGAACACACTCACTAACATAATACAGTGAATACAGGGAGAGACAAAGGAATTCATCTATCTGGACATTTGTGAACTACGCTCACGGAAATACAAATACTTAGCACCCTAATAACCGCTAATTCAGAAAAGGAATGCAATGTATATATTTACTCTTTAGCTGTCCTTGATCGTCAAATTCCTTTGGTAATAGAGTTGGTTGTACGATTCTGGTTTGTCCACCAGAGATCACAATGTCCTTTGTAGAGCTTCTTTGGTCATAGTGGTGGTTAGAATAGATACTTCAGCGGTTGTCTGTAGATTTCATCATTCTCATGTCTTTAGTCAAAGTTCTAGGTGACAGCCCATTTCAGCTGCAGACTGATAAATTCTACAGTCTAGTGGGTTTCTTCTTCTTCTGTAGTGATCGATAGTTTCAGAGTCTCACCCTTTCCTGCTGTGTAGCCACGGCTCCACGCTCTCTGGTCTTGTAGAGATTCAACCATTTGTAACTTCTGGCTTACACCGTACGTAGACTGGTCTGTAGAGTTTAACCATTTGTAACATCCGGCTTACACCGTCCGTCTGCTTGGTCTAATGTCAATTTCGTTACAAGGGGTTTTATACTTGGGTAGAAAAGGGAGGTTTCCTCATACCGACCCAATGTCTGTGCTCACTTGGGTATGGCCACTGACTGAGCATAAGTTAATATGGAAAACAATTATCTCATTTATAAGGCTAACATTGTTATCTTCACAAAAGTATTCTTATACTTAGTCATTTATTTTATACAACATTTAGATGCAAACCTGATAACTAGGAAGTGTGCACTTTCAGAGATACAGTTATGTTGTTATACCATCTTTAATGACATCCAAAATAATAAAGGATATGACATGATTGTCATTTCCCACATTCTTATTGTTAGAAATATTGTTTCATTATCCATTTTTGGATGTTGGAGTTTCAGCGAGAAGAATCTCTCTGTAACAAACAGACTTCTCTTTCTTTTTCATACTAAAAGCCAAAGGGAGAGTTTCTGCAAGGTATTTACAACCGTCATAAAACCAGCCAACTCCCCCAGGAGAGGGGGGTCTTTAAACCTTTGCCTAGGCGGCACCTTTGATCTCCAGCCAGGAGGGCAAGTCATGACAGCACCTAACACCTTCACAAACGCATCACGGTGAGCACACTGCCTGCCCTTAAGGACATCTACAGCACCCAATGTCACAGGAAGGCCTAAAATATCAACAAGGACATCAACCACACGAGGCACGGCCTGTTCACCCTGCTATCATCCAGAAGGCGAGGTCAGTACAGGTGCATCAAAGCTGGGACCGAGAGACTGAAAAACAGCTTCTATCTCAAGGCAATCACACTGTTAAATAGCCATCACTAACCGACCTCCACCCAGTACCCTGCCCTGAATTTAGTCACTGTCACTAGCCGGCTACCACCCGGTTAGTCAAACCTTCACATTAGAGGCTGCTGCCCTATGTACATAGACATGGAATCACTGGCCACTTTAATAATGGAACACTGGTCACTTTAATAATGTTTACATACTCATTTCATATGTATATATTGTATTCTACTGTATTCTAGTCAATGCCACTTTGACATTGCTCATCCTAATATTTATATGTTTCTTAATTCCATTCTTTTACTTTGAGATTTGTGTGTATTGTTATGAATTGTTAGATACTACTGCACTGTTGGAGCTAGGAACACAAGCATTTCGCTACACCCGCAATAACATCTGCTAAATATGTGTATCTGACCAATAAAATTAGATTTTATTTGATTTCAAATAGATTTTTCCCAGTTGGAGCTCGTTTTTTATTTTGAGTTCCCAGTTGTTTTGAACATGGCATTATACATGTGCCACGTTCAACAAATCAGCAAGTGGGAAATGTCCGAGTTTCCTAGTTCCAACTAGCATGTGAACGCTGCATAATCTACTCAGGCTCCCCAAACCCCCTAGTGAATATACACCACACAAGGCGGACTTCCTCTCTGGAGAGAAGGGTGTACTTGCAGACCTCAATTAGGGGCATTTTCTAACATAGGCGTTTCTTGAAACAAAGTTTTACACATTAATGCTCGCCATTGGTCAGTGGGCATTTCTTTCGCGTCGGGGACAACAGTTGTTGACAACTGTAGCATTGTAGCTTAGCCTAACCCTTTTCCTAACCTTAACCTCAGTCTCCTAATCTGCCACACTAATTCACCTAACCTGCCACGTTAACTATACTAACCTGCCACCTTAGTTATCCTAACCTGCTATGTAAACAAATAATCTATATCGCGAAACCATCGGTCTCATACCACTGGAACTGACCAATGGCAGCTATCAATGGGCGTGTCCTGATATCAGTGAACACTCGCATCAAAAAATGCCTTGAATTGCAGTCTGCAATTACACCACGTTCTCTCTGGGTGGAACACATCGACTATGATGTGGACAAAAGTGCACGCTGCCCCCCAAAATCTAATCCGCCTTTACACATGAATGTACATAGATCGAAGGAGTAAAGCTTGTCCTCTCATTGTCTAGAATAGTCCCATTTGATCTCGCCTGCCTTCAAACATTGAGTATATGTATTTCCATTCTTAGAGCGGTCACTTGGTTATCTTGTCAATATAATATATGTGCTGCGTTCAAAACAACTGAGAACTCAGAAAAATACGAAGTCAAATCATGACGTGAGTGATCTTCAGGTTGGAAAGTCGGTGCTCTCGAAAGAGGCCTGAGTTGGAATTCCGAGTTGAATGACCGTTTAAATCGATTTTTCCCAGTCGGAGCTAGTTTTTTCAGTTCTCAGTTGTTTTGAACGTAGCATAACTCTGAAAAAACGTTCTCCGACTTGGAAAAAACGTTTTGAATGTTCATCCAACTCGGGAACTCGGGTCTCTTTGTAGAGCGCCGACCTGAAGATCACTGACGTCATGATTTGACCTCGTTCCCAATTGTCTTGAATGCACCAATTATCGTTGCCTTGTGCTGCGTTCAAAACAACTGGGAACTCTGAACAATCTTAGTTTAAATCATGACGTCAGTGAGCTCCAGGTTTGAACGTTGGAGCGCTAGAAAGAGGCCCGAGTTCCTGAATTGTAATTCCGAGTTGGATGACCGTTCAATTCGATTTTTCCCAATCGGAGCTGATTTTTTTTCCCAGAGTTCTCAGTTGTTTTGAACGCACTGAAGACCGAAGTCAGAGATTTCCGAGTTCCCAATTGTTTTGAATGCGGCATCACCTTTCCCGTTCTGTCTCGCGTTGTCTGCGTTCTGTAGTTTCCTGCGTCACTCTGGCAACGACGGGGTGACAGACCTGCTATCAGCCAGCAAGCGACACAAAAATGGCGTTCACATTCGCGGCCTTTTGTTACATGCTTGCGCTATTGCTTACGGCCGCTCTCATTTTCTTCGCCATTTGGCATGTAAGTAGCTATATTGGTATCATTATCAAACAGTATGATAATATAGTAGCTAGGCAATATAGATAACCAACGTTTCGCTATGAACCAGTTTCAAACAGGGTTGTCATCCGTTAACGTTAGCTAGCTTGCCTTAACTAACCAAGAATGAATGGCACCACCCATCCACGTTGTTTGACCGAAAAGACCGAGTCATCTGTTCCCATTTGCTATCAAAATATATGGCCTACCTTTTTATAGACAAACATTTTTTTCGACTATGAATTTAAACGCCAGCGACAGACATCAGTTGACGTTACAATGTAGTTAGTTCTGGTAATGTTATCAGTTTATACTAGGTAGTTAGCTAGCTACCTAACTATATTGAACAAAATTATAATTTAAATCTGATTTTACTGAGTTACAGTTCATAAGAAAACACTCAATTGAAATAAAGCTCATTATTAGGCCCTAATCTATGTATTTTACATGACTGGGCAGGGTGTGGAGGTCCTAGGCTGGATCGAACCCTAGTCTGTAGTTACGCCTCAAACTCTGCGATGCAGTGCCTTAGACCATTGCGCCCTTCTGGAGGCCCAGGATGGATTATATTGGCAAAATGATGCTTACTAACAGGGATGTAAACAAATTAAGCTTTTTGTGCGTATTTATTTCAGCTCATGAAACATGGGAACAACACTTTACATGTTTGTTTTTTGTTCAGTGTAGTTAACGATAGCTTCCTACGTTTCAAATGTGTGAACACAGTAGTTGACTAGCTAGCTAAACTAGCTAGCTAATGCACTAATTAACCTGGGCGTCGCTGTTAGGTGATGAAAATCATCTGATTTGATTGCTGTCATTCATGTTTCCTCATTCTCCGTCATTGTTAAAACGGTCACCTCATCTTTTTTCCAAGACCAAATTTCTTTTGGTTTTCCTATTGGAATAAGGTCACGCCAATCAACATAATTTTATTGGCCAATCAGCAGCCTTTTTTCCCGGGACATAGCGTAATATCCGACCAGGAAGTCTGTATTTTCCGGTCTGATGACCAACCTGTTTTTCTCTCCTGCTTATTCTACCTCCTTAAAATAAATTGCTTGTCTTTCTGTGCTTGCAGCTAAATAACACCTAGTATCAGAGAGAGTGGTGTTGTGTGTGGGTCTTCATTAAACCCTGAACTGGAACTACTGCTTCCTCGTGTTCTGAACGGACACCCTGTGGTGGTTTTGCTACCAGCCTGAAATCCAGCACCTACATTTTAATCCCATTTTGATTGGTCCTTCGAATTCATAAACCGTAAACCTATTTTTCAGTCATGTTACCTAATTCTCCGGCACGTTTCGTCATTCTCATTCTCCGCCACGTTTCCTAATTCTCTGCCACGTTTCCTAATTCTCTGCCACGTTTCCTAATTCTCTGCCACGTTTCCTAATTCTCCGCCACGTTTCCTAATTCTCCGCCACGTTTCCTAATTCTCCGCCACGTTTCCTAATTCTCCGCCACGTTTCCTAATTCTCCGCCACGTTTCCTAATTCTCCCAGTCGTCTAGATTCTAACCTTTCAATTCTACTTAGATATCTTTGTTCCCTCTGAATAGTCCCATTAGCTAAAGCCATTTCCTAATCCACAGCCCCACATAATGTTGTTGGCCCTAATGCTTATTGTACCAGCCATTGTTGTAGTTGGTACCTGAGGACATTGTAAAAACAAAACACTAACTACTAAAGGTGAAGGGGGATACTAGTCAGTTGTACAACTGAATCCATTCAACTGAAATGTATCTACCGTATTTAACCCAACCCCTCTGAGTCAGAGAGGTGCGGGGAGCTGCCTTTATCGACATCCACGTCTTCGGTGCCTGGGGAATAGTGGGTTAACTGCCTTCTTCAGGGGCAGAACGACAGTTTTACCTTGTCAGCTCAAGGATTCTATCCAGCAACCTTTCGGTTACTGATTTTGGAGATATGTATTCTCTACAAACAACAGCTGTTAATGCTTGTCTCACTGCATATGACCATTGACCATGACATTTGCAATCTGCAGCCTTTGTTTTTGTTCAATGATCCAGTTCTCTTACACATGCATACATTCTCTCTTTCTCTCCAGATAATTGCATTTGATGAACTGAAGACTGATTACAAGAATCCCATAGACCAATGTAACACATTGAATCCAGTAAGTAAAGACAATGGTTCCAGGTGACTTCTTTCTCCTGCCTGATCTGCTTTATATAATGTGTGTAGTAGGATGGATGAGGTACGGCCCAGTAGTCAGGATGGATGAGGTACGGCCCAGTAGTCAGGATGGATGAGGTTACAGCCTAATAGGATGGATGGAGGAGGTTACGGCCCAGTAGTCAGGATGGAGGTGGTTACCGCACAGTAGTCAGGATGGAGGTGGTTACGGCCCAGTAGTCAGGATGGAGGAGGTTACGGCCCAGTAGTCAGGATGGAGGAGATTACGGCCCAGTAGTCAGGATGGAGGAGGTTACGGCCCAGTAGTCAGGATGGAGGAGGTTACCGCCCAGTAGTCAGGATGGAGGAGGTTACCGCCCAGTAGTCAGGATGGAGGAGGTTACCGCCCAGTAGTCAGGATGGAGGAGGTTACCGCCCAGTAGTCAGGATGGAGGAGGTTACCGCCCAGTAGTCAGGATGGAGGAGGTTACGGCCCAGTAGTCAGGATGGAGGAGGTTACGGCCCAGTAGTCAGGATGGAGGAGGTTACGGCCCAGTAGTCAGGATGGAGGAGGTTACGGCCCAGTAGTCAGGATGGAGGAGGTTACGGCCCAGTAGTCAGGATGGAGGAGGTTACGGCCCAGTAGTCAGGATGGAGGTGGTTACCGCCCAGTAGTCAGGATGGAGGAGGTTACCGCCCAGTAGTCAGGATGGAGGAGGTTACCGCCCAGTAGTCAGGATGGAGGAGGTTACCGCCCAGTAGTCAGGATGGAGGAGGTTACGGCCCAGTAGTCAGGATGGAGGAGGTTACGGCCCAGTAGTCAGGATGGAGGAGGTTACGGCCCAGTAGTCAGGATGGAGGAGGTTACGGCCCAGTAGTCAGGATGGAGGAGGTTACGGCCCAGTAGTCAGGATGGAGGAGGTTACGGCCCAGTAGTCAGGATGGAGGAGGTTACGGCCCAGTAGTCAGGATGGAGGAGGTTACGGCCCAGTAGTCAGGATGGAGGAGGTTACGGCCCAGTAGTCAGGATGGAGGAGGTTACGGCCCAGTAGTCAGGATGGAGGAGGTTACGGCCCAGTAGTCAGGATGGAGGAGGTTACGGCCCAGTAGTCAGGATGGAGGAGGTTACGGCCCAGTAGTCACACAAAGGATGGATTTCTCTGCTGCACTTTTATGCTGAATTATAACTGTTATACTTTTATAGTGATCTTGTCAATCTAACTTGTGTTTTTGTAATTTCCTTTCATCTACCGTTTGTAACGGCATAAAGACAGTTGAAAAGGTCAAAGATTTTTAGTCTAAATTCAATTGAAGGTTTGTACCAATCTTCAATATGGAGACCAAAACTGGGATTTTAGTCTGTCATTCTGCACGGGGAGAGTGTTTGGAAACGTCTTTTCAGTCAACAAATCTCAAGATGTGGCATCATTGTACTAATTTACAGCAGGGTTATTGATTCAAGCCTCAACTTTCTGTGCTCATTGGTATTAGAAATTTACCGACCAGGCTCTATGCAGTTTACAGGATGTCTTGTCCAAGACCGTTAGACCTTGACTCAGTCAGCCTAACATCCTCAAGAGTTGAGTCCAATGTGGAAGTTAAGTTGAAATTTCAGATTCCATTCCATTTTCTCTTTTCACAATGTTTCTTATGTAACCCAACGACTGCATGCCTGAAATGGAAAACTGTCATGTGCACAACATGTCTCAATGTCACAACGTTGCATTGTTTCCTGTGTGCCTTCTGTATCGCCCAGTCCATTTCCCTATGAGATATAGATAGACCTTTAACATTTGGAGAGTACAGTAGCTTATAGAACACTGTTTTAACTACCCTTCAAACAAGCTTCAATGCCATACAACACTCCTTCCATGGCCTCCAACTGCTCTTAAACGCTAGTAAAACTAAATGCATGCTTTTCAATCGAACGCTGCCTGCACCCGCCCACCGGACTATCATCACTACTCTCGACGGGTCTGACTTAGAATACGTGGATACCTACAAATACCTAGGCATCTGGTTAGACTGTAAACTTAACTTCCAGACTCACATCAACCATCTCCAATCCAAAATTAAATCCAGAATTGGCTTCCTATTTCGCAACAAAGCCTCCTTCACTCATGCTGCCAAACATGCCCTCATAAAACTAACCATCCTACCGATCCTTGACTTCGGTGATGTCATTTATAAAATAGCCTCCAACACTCTACTCAGCAAATTGGATGTAGTCTATCACAGTGCCATCCGTTTTGTTACCAAAGCCCCATATACTACCCATCACTGCGACCTGTACGCTCTCGTTGGCTGGCCCTCACTACACACTCGTCAACAAACCCACTGGCTCCAGGTCATCTAAGTCTTTATTAGGTAAATCCCTGCCTTCTCAGCTCGCTGGTCACCATAGCAACACTCACTCGTAGCATGTGCTCCAGCAAGTATATTTCACTTGTCATCCCCAAAGCCAACACCTCCTTTGGCCGCCATTCCTTCCAGTTCTCTGCTGGAAATGACTGGAACGAATTGCAAAAATCATTGAAGCTGGAGACTACCATCTCCCTCAATAACTTTAAGTATCAGTTGTCAGAGCGGCTTACCGATCACTGCACCTGTATACAGCCCTTCTGTAAATAGCCCATCCTACTACCTCATCCCCATATTATTATTTTTGTTCATTTGCACTCCAGTATCTCTATTTGTACATCATCATCTGCACATCTATCACTCCAGTGTTAATGCTAATGTGTAATTATTTCGCCACTATGGCCTATTTATTGCCTTACCTTCCTAATCTTACTACATTTGCACACTGTACATATATTTTTTACTTTCTATTGTGTTATTGACTGTACGTTTGTTTATTCCCATGTGTAACTCTGTTGTTATTGTCGCACTGCTTTGCTTTATCTTGGCCAGGTCGCAGTTGTAAATGAGATCTTGTTCTCAACTGGCCTACCTGGTTAAATAAAGGTGAAATTTAAAAAAAAATAGGGTAGACCTAGTTTCAACCACTTTTACCAGACTGCAATCATTTGCACAATGCAGGTGCAAAATGCCATAACGAAAATACATAAAAGATAGATATACTATACATGATACTTTTTCATACTGCCGCTCTATGTATCAAAATACAAGAAGGCTTGAGTGCAAAAAAGACATTGTATAGGGAATATGGTGCCATTTGGGACAGAGGCTAAGAGGGGTGTTCTTGGTCAGTAGGAGGTGTAGCTAGTTATTTATATTCCACAGGAAGAGGGTTCATCAAAGCATTGGGATGTGCAGAGACATGGACGTAGGTACCCATGTTATTGATGACCGTAGACGTGCAGATGCTCAGAACATGCAGGACAACCTACTCTTTGTTTGCATAAAGTGTTGTGATAAGAGTAATATCCCTAATATTGATGCACTAAAAGTTACCCGTTATACCCAGGATTTACTATGAATACTATTATATAATACAATCTTTTCCCATGGAGATATTTTATGAAGTACAATTTTTTTTAAATGTGGCCTAGCCTACATTTTAGTTCTGTAAATAGGCTATGCTGCCTATAATACTATATTTAAAGAGGGTATTCTAGTCCCACTGACAGGGCTCCGACAGTTGATCGTGGGATTTTGTGAGGACAGACCGGAGGCTCTTTAAACCAGGGGTTTATGGGATTAAATGACAAATTAACTGTGGGTCTCAGGATTGTTTAATCTGTGTTTTGTGTTTCCTTCGCATGGACTATTCAGCTGTAGTGTTGTACAACAACCCTACTGCCTTTCTATGGCTAAAAAATAACGTAAGAATCAATTCTAAGGTAACAAAGTAATATGACGCTGTAAAATGTAGAGTATTTCTCTCTCAAATTGCTTTGTGGACTAGTGTTTACCTTTATATTAATACTTGGGGTTCAGAACAGAGAGCCTTAACACCCTTTCCAGACTAGTGTTTAAGAGTTGTTTATATTAATACCTGGGGTTCAGAACAGAGAGCCTTAACACCCTTTCCAGACTAGTGTTTAAGAGTTGTTTATATTAATACCTGGGGTTCAGAACAGAGAACCTTAACACCCTTTCCAGACTAGTGTTTAGGAGTTGTTTATATTAATACCTGGGGTTCAGAACAGAGAGCCTTAACACCCTTTCCAGACTAGTGTTTAAGAGTTGTTTATATTAATACCTGGGGTTCAGAACAGAGAGCCTTAACACCCTTTCCAGACTAGTGTTTAGGAGTTGTTTATATTAATACCTGGGGTTCAGAACAGAGAGCCTTAACACCCTTTCCAGACTAGTGTTTAAGAGTTGTTTATATTAATACCTGGGGTTCAGAACAGAGCCTTAACACCCTTTCCAGACTAGTGTTTAAGAGTTGTTTATATTAATACCTGGGGTTCAGAACAGAGAGCCTTAACACCCTTTCCAGACTAGTGTTTAAGAGTTGTTTATATTAATACCTGGGGTTCAGAACAGAGAGCCTTAACACCCTTTCCAGACTAGTGTTTAGGAGTTGTTTATATTAATACCTGGGGTTCAGAACAGAGAGCCTTAACACCCTTTCCAGACTAGTGTTTAAGAGTTGTTTATATTAATACTTGGGGTTCAGAACAGAGAGCCTTAACACCCTTTCCAGACTAGTGTTTAGGAGTTGTTTATATTAATACCTGGGGTTCAGAACAGAGAGCCTTAACACCCTTTCCAGACTAGTGTTTAAGAGTTGTTTATATTAATACCTGGGGTTCAGAACAGAGAGCCTTAACACCCTTTCCAGACTAGTGTTTAGGAGTTGTTTATATTAATACCTGGGGTTCAGAACAGAGAGCCTTAACACCCTTTCCAGACTAGTGTTTAAGAGTTGTTTATATTAATACTTGGGGTTCAGAACAGAGAACCTTAACACCCTCAAGCTCAGCATTTTTAGAGGTCACTGATGGGATAGTAAAGACATTAGGAGGAGTAACATTTTACATAAAACCATTGATTCATCGAGGCGTTCAATATATAGGGCACTACCTTTGTCCAGGGCAATTTAGACCAGATCAAAAGTAGGGCACTACGTATGGAATATGGTGCTATATGGGCCCTGGTTAAAAGTATGGCAGTATAAAGGGAGAGGGTCCCATTTGAGACACAATCCTACTTTTTATTTCTGTTCCAGATGGGCGTAGCACACTTGCTGTTTTTAATTTATGGTTTAACCTTGGTTTGCCAAATTTGCCTTAAATGGTTCTCTGCTATGGACATCATATAGGTTGCGTCCCAAATGGCTCCCTATATAGTGCTCCCAAGTGGCGCAGTGGTCTAAGACACTACAGACAACCTGGTTCAAATCCGGACTGTATCACAACTGGCCGTGATTGGGAGTCCCATAAGGCGGCGCACAATTGGCCCAGTGTCGTCTGAGGTTGGTCGGGGTAGGCCATCATTGTAAATAAGAATTTGTTCATAACTGACTTGCATAGTTCAATAAAGGTAAAAAAAAAAGTGTTTCCTCTGGAAAAATGTGTAGCAGTGGGGGGGGGAGGTTTGTGGATCTCTCTTTTGGGGTTCTGGAGTCCACTCCTGGAGAATTTGTATGTAGCAGTACTGAGAAGCTCAGTTGTGGTAACCTTTTGAAGCGGCGAGGCAGACATAATGCTACCAGGGTTGAGTGGGTAGTTGGGAACCTTCCTTTATTTGTGTGGTGCTAAAACATTATTGTTTGTTCACGCACAGAGCTTATGTGTCCTCTCCACGTGAGAATACGACATGTTGCCAAGTTTACTTTCCTTGAATAGCAATTGTAGCGTGACCTAAGCTAACATAGGCCTAACTGGAGAAACCAAAAGGTTATGATAAGGGAATACGCTACAACGTCACTGTGGAAACAGGTGCTGCGCTAGGGCAAGAACGCGGTAGATGAGTTACACAGCCTGCACAGAGTGCCAGCATGCAGGACTGTTAATAAGCCTATTACATTCACGCAGGCTTTCGTTCATTAGACTTAAAAAAAAAAATCTTATTTACGATGACGGCCTACCAAAAGGCAAAAGACCTCCTGCAGGGACGGGGGCTGGGATTAAAAATACATCAAATATAAATATAGGACCAAACACACATCACGACAAGAGACAAAACATTACCAAAAGAGATACCTAAGACAACAACATAGCAAGGCAGCAACACATGACAACACAGCATGGTAGCAACGTAACATGACAACATGGTAGCAGCACAACATGGTAGCAGCACAAAACAAAGGACTAACTGTGGCTGCCTTCCAAGCAATGGGAACCTCCCCAGAACGGAGAGACAGAGAGAGGCTTGGCGATGATAGGGGCAGCAACCTTAAAGAAGAAAGGGTCTAAACCATCTGACCCAGATGTTTTTTTGGGGTCAAGTTTCAGGAGCTCCTTTAGAACCTCGGACTCAGTAACTGCCTCCAGGGCAAAACTTTCTAGTGGGGCAGGGGAAAAAGGGAGAAGCATCGGAGCTAGTCGCATTAGAAGGGGTGGGAGATGAGGAAATGTTGGACGGGCAAGGAGGTATGGCTGATTCAAATAGGAATCCTGACTTAATGAAGTGTTGATTAAAGAGCTCAGCCATGTGCTTCTTGTCAGTAACAACCACATCAACTTTAAGGGACATGGGCAGCTGTGAGGAGGAGGGTTTATTCTCCAGGTCTTTAATTTCTTGGGGTTAGACCCAGAGAACTTTTTCTTAAAGTAACTAACTTTGGCCATCCGGACAGCCTGAGTGCACTTATTTCTCATTTGCCTGAACGAGAGCCAGGCAGCCTGAGTAAACGCCAAATGAATTAGTTGAGGTGGAGTAACTCTGCAAGATCACTGTCGCATTTGAAGTTGTCTCTTTGTCCTTGGTATCCTTAGCATTCAGCCCTATGTATTTATCCTTAGCATTCAGCCCTATGTATTTATCCTTAGCATTCAGCCCTATGTATTTATCCTTAGCATTCAGCCCTATGTATTTATCCTTAGCATTCAGCCCTATGTATTTATCCTTAGCATTCAGCCCTATGTATTTATCCTTAGCATTCAGCCCTATGTATTTATCCTTAGCATTCAGCCCTATGTATTTATCCTTAGCATTCAGCCCTATGTATTTAACCTTAGCATTCAGCCCTATGTATTTAACCTTCATCGCTCCTTCGTCGCTCTTTCTTTCTCTTCTTGGCTTCAGACTAGGCATTACTCAATCAGTTCCAGTTGGATGGTGTTTTCAGGTCTGTTTGTTTGCCAGAGCATTTGCTGTGTAGTTTGGGAATAATAATCATTGGGTGTAGGAAGCATTCAGATAATTCCAGGTAATTCTGTCCAGAAATCAGGTTGTTTGTTTGGAGTTTTGATTTGGAGTGAAGGTTGATTAGGGTAGCATCCTGTATATGTCCCTGCCAAAAAAACTCCAAAACTATCCTTTTTTTAATGCTAAAAGAATGTTGCTCATCTGTTCATGACCTCTGAAACCCACATTTCAGTATATTTTCTAGAGGTCTGAGGCAGCCTTCAGTGACTCCTTGTTGCTATGACTCCCTTAGTGTAAGGCCACTAATGTGTTGTTGCATCTCCAGCTGGTGCTCCCGGAGTATCTGATCCATGTGTTCTTCTGCGTGATGTTCCTGTGTGCTGCAGAGTGGCTCACCCTAGGCCTCAACATGCCACTGCTGGCCTACCATGTCTGGAGGTATGTTAAAGGGGTTTTATGTCGTTTGAAGCTATAAACACATGCCATTTTATTTTTATTATAGTTCAACTGCAACAGTTGAACTATAATAGTTCAGGATTATGGAGTGCTACTGTTTTACGAATGTTTTAGCCTTCCTTTTTATCACTGAGGCACTTCTTACGTTTAGCGGTGCCGACCGTACACAAGTCCTCAATTATTTACAACCGAGCCCAGCTATTGGATTTAGCTCACTCAGAGCTGCTGCACCCCAGGGAAAAGTTTATTCCGGAGTTGAAAAGGCGTCGCCGTGGATGCAGGGCGGGTTTGAAGTGTAAAGCAAAACGTAGGAAGTACAAGCCGGCTATCCCATCTATCATTATGTGCAACGTGAGATCGCTACATAACAAGATAGATGAACTCGAGGGTCTAGTCCGTGGTCAGAGGGATTACATAGAAGCTAGTCTAGTGTGTCTGACCGAGACGTGGCTGAAAGATAACATCCCCATAGGGAACGTCACTATCGGCGGTTTCCAGACCATCAGAGCAGACAGGGATAGCGTTTCTTCCGGTAAGTGTAAGGGAGGGGGGCTGGCTTTATTAGTTAACAACAGATGGTGTAATCCGAGCCATATTACTGTTAAGGAACAGTTTTGTAGCCCGGACATTGAGCTGTTAGCCGTTAGCCTGAGACCCTACTATTTGCCAAGGGAATTCACGGCGGCCATTGCTGTTATTGTTTACATCCCGCCCTCCGCTGACGCAAACACAGCGTGTGACGTCATCCACTCTGTTATTGCGAGGTTACAGACAGCGCATCCCAGTGCTTTCTTTGCCATTTCGGGGGATTTTAACCATGCATCTCTCTCTTCAACGCTGCACACGTTCTAACAGTTCTTGAAGTGCCCAACCAGGAATAATACAACTCTGGACTTGTTATATGCTAATGTGAAGGACGCATACAACTCCACTCCCTCCCCTCGGTAGATCGGATCACAACCTTGTCCACCTCACTCCACTCTACAGGCCTTTGGTCCAACAGCAGCCTGCGACCACTAGGACAATAAGGAGATGGTCCCCGGAGGCGAATGAGGCCCTACAGGACTGCTTTGTGACAACAGACTGGGATGTGCTCTGTGAGGCTCATGGGGAGGACATCGATGGACTTACTGACTGCATAACGGACTATATCAATTTTTGTGTAGACAACACTGTACCCACCAGGAAGGTACGCTGTTTTCCAAACAATAAACCCTGGGTCACCAGCGACCTGAAGGTACTGCTGAAAGAGAAAAAGAGGGCCTTCAAGGAGGGGGACAAGGACTAATTGAAATGCGTCCAGAGGGAGCTGAAGTTGCGGATTGCTGAGGGGAAGAGCCAGGTGAGAGAGGTGTGGAAGGATATGATAAATAGGACAGCCAATGAGCTGAACCAATTTTTTTTAACAGGTTAGATACTGGCCCTGTCCACCTCCCCTTCAGCTTCCCAGGCCCTGTCCACCCCCACTTTGCTCACAACACAGAGACAATCAGCGACCACCTCCGCCCCCGCTCCCTTTGGACTGATCTGCAACACCTCCCTTCCCCCCCACCTCTGGACTGATCCTCAACCCCCCCCTTCTCCCCACCTTGGCTGGCTTTCACCACCAACCAAGTGAAGAGAGAGCTGGAGAGACTACATCAGTGGAAAGCGGCGGGCCCTGATGGCATCAGCCCAAGGGTGCAACTGTGTGGAATACTCCAGCGACTTTAATCTTAGCCTGAGCCTGGAAAGGGTCCCTGTGCTGTGGAAAACATCCTGCCTGGTCCCAGTCCCCAAGAAGGTGCACCCCACTGTCCTGAATGACTTCAGACCTGTAGCGCTAACATCCCACATCATGAAGACCCTGGAAAGGTTAGTCCTCGCTCACCTCAGACCCCTGGTGTGTACATCACTGGACCCCCTGCAGTTCGCATATCAGCGCAACATCGGGGTGGATGATGCAATCATCTACCTTCTGCAGAGGGCCTACTCTCACCTGGACAACACAGGTAGCACTGTGAGGGATACGTTTTTTGACCTCTCCAGTGCCTTCAACACCATTCAGACCCTGCTACTGGGTGAGAAGATGAGGAGGATGAAAGTGGATGCACCCTTGGTCTCCTGGGTTACGGACTACCTGACCGGTAGGCCACAATTAGTGCGGCTACAGAGCTGTGTGTCAGAACAGGCAGTGAACAACACAGGCCCCCCCCAGGGTACGGTCCTGTCCCCCTTCCTGTTCACCCTCTACACCTCAGACTTCAGATATAACTCTGAAACATGCCACATGCAGAAGTTCTCGGATGATTCCGCAATTGTAGGGAGCATTAGGGGTGGGCAGGAGGAGGAGTACAGGAGCACAATCAATGACTTTGGTGTTGTGTGAGCAGAACCACCTTCTGCTCAACATCAGCAAAACAAAGGAGATGGTGGTGGACTTCAGGAGAACCAAGGCCCAACTGACTGCAGTCCCTATACAGGGGATGGATGTGGAAGTGGTTGGTTCATACAAGTTCCTGGGAGTCCATATGGACCGCAGGCTGGAATGGGCTGGTAACACCACACTCTAGAGGAGGAGGTTGTGGAGAGAAGGATCCTGGCCAAACTGCTGGCCATCATGGACAGTCACCCAACCTCTGCATGCCATGGTTATGATGCAAAGGTGCACCTTCAGTCACAGACTGATCCCACCACGGTGTGCCAGAGAGCGCTACAGGAGGTCCTTCTTGCCGGTGGCAATTAGACTATATAATGCCTCACCGGGGTGCCGTGCCGTCGGCAAGATAGACCTGGAACTGTTGGGGTGTTAGGACCTAGTTTAACAATTATGCATCCATCCATGAGTAACTCTGGTCTATAATCACTCATTCACTCAGGACTTATTTATTCAGGACTGTATATTGGTAAGAAATTTCCCCCTCGGTGATCAATAAAGTATCTATCTATCTATACATATTCATGTACAGTTGTTATATATCACGTGCAATATTGTAAGTCATTCTTGGACTTAACTTACATAGTCATTCACTCAGGAATGCATATTAGTATCTGTCAGTATCTTTTTTTCATTGCTTTTAGTATATTGAATGTGCAATACGTACATTTATCTGTAATTAAACCCTGCACACTATTTAACCAGACTATATATATATATATATATATATATTAAGTAAACTATTATTACTCTCACTTATATCATACACACATTTAGCTATTTAAGTATCTTTCTCTGCCATCGACCTGTATAGTATAGTTAACCATGCAAATATTTATTTATATCAACTTGCAATATTTTTTTCACCTAACACTAACAATGTATTGTGTGCATATTCACTCATACTATGCAATGCCTTTCTATAGCTTTTTTCACGCCAGTATTTTTATACTTTTTCGTACTGCCACACTGTGTTATGTATCGTGTATCTGTCCTTTGTTTCGTTGTGGCATTTTGCTCCTACCCTGTGTTTTTCATCGCTACTTGACAAAGAAATTTCCTCTCGGGGAATAATAAAGTACCAATCTATCTTTTTTGTTTTCCCAGTGAAAACAGTACAGTAGAAAACACTCACACACATTCTCTGTTTACTTTCAACACGTTCTAACCCTTATATATTTCTACTGCAACATTGACCTTCCAATGGACATGTTCATGATTTGTTGAAAACTATTGAATGAATCTCAGCCTGGATTTTCTAGAATATGCTTCACTTGCAATTATGCAGTGTTTCTACAGAAACCAATGTAATTGACTTAGTCAGCCATGCATCATGTTTTCAATCAGGATTGTGAGTAAATATGTGTCCTGTTTCTATAAGTAGGTATAAATGTTTCTGTACAAGTCAATGTTTAATGTGTTTCTCTGCAGGCACATACTCTTCACTTTTAACACATTCTAACCCTGTGGACCTTTTAATAGTCCTGCTGCTATGTACCAACACATTTCCTGGTTAATGTTTTTGAGAAACAGCAACATGTGCTGACTTCTATGTGCAGGTATATGAGCAGACCGGTGATGAGCGGTCCAGGCCTCTATGATCCAACTACAATCATGAACGCTGACGTCTTGGCCTACTGTCAAAAGGAGGGCTGGTGCAAACTGGCCTTCTACCTCCTCTCCTTCTTCTACTATCTCTATGGGTATGTTAGTATCTCTACCTCCTCTCCTTCTTCTACTATCTCTATGGGTATGTTAGTATCTCTACCTCCTCTCCTTCTTCTACTATCTCTATGGGTATGTTAGTATCTCTACCTCCTCTCCTTCTTCTACTATCTCTATGGGTATGTTAGTATCTCTACCTCCTCTCCTTCTTCTACTATCTCTATGGGTATGTTAGTATCTCTACCTCCTCTCCTTCTTCTACTATCTCTATGGGTATGTTAGTATCTCTGAGTATGTAATAATTACCATTGCTATGGGTATGTTAGTAATAAGTGATCTGCCTTAAAGGCTGAGTTGTTTTGGGATCAAGTCCTCTGTTTAACTGCAGTGTCTTAATGAATGTTTCAATGACAAGAGTTTTCCCCTAAACAGTGTTCTTTATTTTACTTACAGGATGATCTACGTGTTGGTGAGCTCTTAGTCGGGTCCCAGAGGAAGAGGGGAAGATAAAACACTGGTTTTAGTGGACAGAGGAGAAGCTGAAGTGGGACCTGCAGCGAAGACCAACCATTCACCTCTGAGTGATTTGAAGATGGCTGCCGTTTCAAGAGGCTGGATTGACTCAACCCCAACACAGTGCAGAGCACCATTACTATACAGAAACATTTCTCCCTTTTTTAAATGAATATCGTCAGTTTCAGTGCAGCTGTTCTACAGTTCCAACACAATGCTTTTCGAGAGGAAGATTGAGAGACCTGAGACTCATTATTTTCTATTATCGTGTGATTATTTGAAGCTTTTAACATTTTAATTTGAACAAATTAGAACAGATATTCAGTTACGATGTGCATGGTCAGTTAGATTCAGAGCTGTCTGCATATTATGTGAATTAAATGCCAAGCTTTTAAAATGTATTTAAGGTATTCAATGACATAGATAAATAGTTTTTTCTTGCCCAGACACATTGAAAAGTTAAACTAAATGTGTATCAAGGGTTGTGAATGCATGACTAGTCTTACCTTGATCACCTGATGGAAGATGGGGGACGGTCAGTATGGTTGTCTTAAACTATTTTACACTTTAAGTTTGCCTTGCTTTCTGGAATCTCATTCTACCTGTATAGCCCTTGCCATGCGTACTAGCTTTAAGGGTTTTTTTCCCTTTTCAGTAGATGTTAATAGGCTATTTGATGTGTGAAGCTACAGAAATCCCAAAATGAGATTTCCGAAATGTGTGTGTGATCGTGAAACGTTCCTTACTAGGAATATCTGTATTCATTTAACCTGTTATGAACTCCAAAAAAAAACCAACCAACTTCATAATGTTCAGTAGTGACTAGATAATCCCCCCCATTGCATTGGTTTTTACCAAAACAAAGTTAATTATCCATTTATTTTTCTAGATTGAGAATGTTTATCATCTCCCAAGATGTTTCACTCCAATTACATTACGACCTAACATGTTCTTGGGGCCGTGACGAGTTTTATCAGATTGTGGGACGACTCTAAAAGATAAAATATAGTTTTCCCCTCCTGTAAAATCATCAGGGAGGAGTTTGGGTTTATTTTGGGGGCTTTAACGTCAATGTATTCACTCAAGAGTAACTCATTTCACCCAGTCACAACTAGTGAAAGACAACTTGAGTTCTGAATCCAAATAAACCTACCTTACTATACGCTGTGTACCACATTGGTTTCATTCTCCAATTAGGCAGCTAGGGCTAATATAGAATATAGTTATATAGACCTGTTGAATATAGTAATATAGTTATATAGACCTGTTGAATATAGTAATATTATATAGAGCTGTTGAAGATCAAGCCCCAGAACACAACTGCTGGATTGAAACCACTGTTTATATCTGAGGGGAATACTACATTTTTCATTTAGCAGACTCCTATCCCGAGCAACTTACAGTAGGGAGTGCATACATTTTTTGTACTACAAAGCAGGATGGAGTTAGCCAGCTAACTGAAAGAACTTTCATTTATATAATTTTTTTAAAGGTAGGCATGGTCTAAAAACCTAAAACACATTGAAGTTTAGCTTAATGAACCAGAAATCAAGTTAGCTGGTTTATCAAAGTTAGCTGGCTAATTCATTGATCCTGCTTTGTAGTGTTGACCCTTTGGAATCCTTAATGGTGAAACTGAAACAAACACTTAACAACCCCCCCATCTGACATCATTGCACGCGCTATATGTGTGTGTATATATATATACACACACACACACACAGCAAAAAACTAACACTGCTCGACGCCAGGCCATGCACAGACCATTCAGGGGGCAGGTTAAAAATAAGGTACCCCGTTTTTCTTTTTTTCACTTTCATATTTCATAACATGTTAAATTGAAGCTTAGACCTATTTATTTTCTGCAACACACATTACAAATGGCCTCCTAAAGACATGGGTAAAAGAGGGTTGGCTATCAGCTGATCATTGATGTAAATCTGCTAGTTACAGATTGCGATTTACACCTCTACAGATGTAGGATCTTAATTTAAGCCAGTTTGCACATATCAGCCAACCAGGAAGAATATTGATGTAGGCTAAATCAACCTGGACTCAGGGTTAGCCGTAACATAGTATAGTATGGCATGTATTCATTTGTGGAAGCCCATCCATTTCATATGTTACAAATTCTAATTTGTTGTAGCTAACATTAGCTAGGTGGCTAACGTTAAGGTTAGAGTATGGGTTACCTACCATGCTATGTAGCTGCAAAGTTCCTAATTAGTTAAAATGCTAAAGTTGTCCGTGATGAGATTCTAACACACAACCTTTTGGTTACTAGACGTTCGCGGTTTTGCCTTAAGTAACCTTCGGTCTTACGTAACATACTAATAATCTATCAAACAGGCCACAATCAACAGCCTGATCAAGAAGATGTCGCACTGCATGAGGAAAATGGTGGTCACAGAAAATGATTGGTACTTAATTGGGCTCGACCCAGGCCTCCGTAACAACTGAAGAGAAAAGAGAACGTTAACCTCTGTCAAACAGGAACACTGCACTGGTCAATGGTGCATACCTTTCTTCCCTATGGGCCCTGGTCAAAAGTAGTGCACTATATAGGGAATTTGGTGCCTTTTGGTATGTAATCTATGACTAGCTAATACTTTTTACTACTTACTGGATGACAGTCCACTGGTTGGTCCTTAGGTTGGCCTGCAATCAGGCAACACTGGTCCAGCTCTGGGGTGCCCCCTGAGCTCCTGCTGTCTCCAGCAGACTGGGGACATGGTACTTATGGAGCCCTCCTCTGGTACCGAACACAAACATCCTCCACTTCCTGGTTGTGCAGCTCACCTAGGTGACTGTTTACTGATGTCCTGTTCAGTTAGAGAGGACTAGGCCTACTGATGTCCTGTTCAGTTAGAGGGAGAGAGGACTAGGTCTACTGATGTCCTGTTCAGTTAGAGGGAGAGAGGACTAGGTCTACTGATGTCCTGTTCAGTTAGAGGGAGAGAGGACTAGGCCTACTGATGTCCTGTTCAGTTAGAGGGAGAGAGGACTAGGTCTACTGATGTCCTGTTCAGTTAGAGGGAGAGAGGACTAGGTCTACTGATGTCCTGTTCAGTTAGAGGGAGAGAGGACTAGGTCTACTGATGTCCTGTTCAGTTAGAGGGAGAGAGGACTAGGTCTACTGATGTCCTGTTCAGTTAGAGGGAGAGAGGACTAGGCCTACTGATGTCCTGTTCAGTTAGAGGGAGAGAGGACTAGGCCTACTGATGTCCTGTTCAGTTAGAGGGAGAGAGGACTAGGTCTACTGATGTCCTGTTCAGTTAGAGGGAGAGAGGACTAGGTCTACTGATGTCCTGTTCAGTTAGAGGGAGAGAGGACTAGATCTACTGATGTCCTGTTCAGTTAGAGGGAGAGAGGACTAGGTCTACTGATGTCCTGTTCAGTTAGAGGGAGAGAGGACTAGGTCTACTGATGTCCTGTTCAGTTAGAGGGAGAGAGGACTAGGTCTACTGATGTCCTGTTCAGTTAGAGGGAGAGAGGACTAGGTCTACTGATGTCCTGTTCAGTTAGAGGGAGAGAGGACTAGGTCTACTGATGTCCTGTTCAGTTAGAGGGAGAGAGGACTAGGCCTACTGATGTCCTGTTCAGTTAGAGGGAGAGAGGACTAGGTCTACTGATGTCCTGTTCAGTTAGAGGGAGAGAGGACTAGGTCTACTGATATCCTGTTCAGTTAGAGGGAGAGAGGACTAGGCCTACTGATGTCCTGTTCAGTTAGAGGGAGAGAGGACTAGGTCTACTGATGTCCTGTTCAGTTAGAGGGAGAGAGGACTAGGCCTACTGATGTCCTGCTCAGCTTGAGAGGGAGAGAGGACTAGGCCTACTGATGTCCTGCTCAGCTTGAGAGGGAGAGCGCGAAGATGAGGACCGGAGGTAAGCTTGCTACTGTTCAAATTGATTTGAATAAAACAATATGTTTCGTTGCCCATGAGCTATTTATCAGAGTTATTGACCTCACAATAAGCCATATTTGAGTAATTGACATAATTTACATTACTATGAAGCGGCAACCGCAGAGATTGACAGCGCATGGGTGCTGAAAGGCTAATTCGAGAAGGCCTAATTCAGTTAAACAGTCTTCATTTTAAATTGACTTTAGGCTACTAACAACAAGCAGACTGTGTTGGAGCCTATTTCTTCCTATTCAAGAAATATGTATAATCTATGTATTTCACATGACTGGTAATGCAGAAATGCATCTGTTGGTCACAGATACCTTTAAAAAAAAGGTAGGGGTGTGGATCAGAAAACCAGTCAGTATCTGGTGTGACCACTATTTGCCTCATGCAGCGTGACACATCTCCTTCCAATAGAGTTGATCAGGCTGTTGATTGTGGCCTGTGGAATGTTGTCCCACTCCTCTTCAATGGCTGTGCGAAGTTGCTGGATATTGTCGGGAACATGAACATGCTGTCGTACAAGTCCATCCAGAGCATCCCAAACATGCTCAATGTCTGAGTGTGCAGATCATGGAAGCACTGGGACATTTTCATCTGGTTGGATGTACTGCCAAATTTCAAATAATAATTAGAATCAAATAAGAATGAAACGAAAAATGCTTTATTAGGCTATACATTCATTCTACAATGGCTTTGAATTTAGAAACACAAGTTTGGCCAGTCTTTAGCTTGAGGATCATATGTTGCTCTATGCATGACTAGTTTGTTAACGTAGCCTAGCATATGCTCTTATATTCCCATGCCCTAATCACAGTCAACACAAATCTATTTTGTAACAACAATATCGTAGAATAAAATATTTAAACAATAAGGCCAGAGAGGGCGTGGTATATATATTTTTTTTTTTATTTCACCTTTATTTAACCAGGTAGGTCAGCTGAGAACAAGTTCACATTTACAACTGCGACCTGGCCAAGACAAAGCAAAGCAGTGCGACAAAAAACAACACAGAGTTACACATGGGATAAACAAACGTACAGTCAATAACACAATAGAGAATCTATATATAGACTGCAAATGTAGTGCAAAATGCAGTAAGGTTAGGAAGGTAGGACAATAAATAGGCCATAGTGGTGAGATAAATTACAGATTAGCATTAACACTGGAATGATGGATGTGCAAATGATGATGTGCAAATAGAGATACTGGAGTGCAAAATGAGCGGAAGTAAAAAATATGGCCAATATATCATGGCTAAGGGCTGTTCTTATGCACGACGCAACGCTGAGTACCTGGATACAGCCCTTAGCCGTGATATATTGGCCATATACCACAAACACCAGAGTTGCCTTACTGCTATTATAAACTGGTTACCAACATAATTAGAGCAGTAAAAATAATAGTATACGGTCTGATATACCACGGCTGTTGGGACAGTAACCGACAGGTAGCCTAGCGATTAGAGCGTTGGGCCAGTAACCGACAGGTAGCCTAGCGGTTAGAGTGTTGGGCCAGTAACCGACAGGTAGCCTAGCGGTTAGAGTGTTGGGCCAGTAACCGACAGGTAGCCTAGCGGTTAGAGTGTTAGGCCAGTAACCGACAGGTAGCCTAGCGGTTAGAGCGTTAGGCCAGTAACCGACAGGTAGCCTAGCGGTTAGTGTTGGGCCAGTAACCGACAGGTAGCCTAGCGGTTAGAGCGTTGGGCCAGTAACCGACAGGTAGCCTAGCGATTAGAGTGTTAGGCCAGTAACCGACAGGTAGCCTAGCGGTTAGAGCGTTGGGCCAGTAACCGACAGGTAGCCTAGCGGTTAGAGTGTTGGGCCAGTAACCGAAAGGTCGTTGGTTGGAATACCCGAGCTGACAAGGTGAAAAATCCTCCTGATGTGTCCTTGAGCAAGGCACTTAACCCTAACTTGCTCCAGGGGCTGACCCTGTAGGTAGGTCGTCATTGTAAATAAGAATGTGTTCTTAACGGACTTACCTGGTTAAAGAAATAATAAAACCAGATGCTTCAGTTGTAACTCGTTCTGTTGAGACAACTTAATCACTGTTCCAAACTTAGATTATCCTATTTCTTAACAATAGCCTGTATAGAAATCCAAACCTCTCTGGTGCTGCAGAATGCACCCATTAGTTGTCATGCTCTGTTGTGGTAATAAAAAGATTCTGCTTGTCTCCAGTCATGTATAATTACATTACATACATACATACATTTACTATCTGGTAGTAATACAGGTCTTTACTATCTGGTAGTAATACAGGTCTTTACTATCTAGTAGTAATACAGGTCTTTACTATCTGGTAGTAATACAGGTCTTTACTATCTGGTAGTAATACAGGTCTTTACTATCTGGTAGTAATACAGGTCTTTACTATCTGGTAGTAATACAGGTCTTTACTATCTGATAGTAATACAGGTATTTACTATCTGGTAGTAATACAGGTCTTTACTATCTGGTAGTAATACAGGTCTTGTGGTGAATGGGAGGAGCCACTGGGAGTGCAGCAGCAGCAGCAGATCCTCCTCTTCTAACAGGGGCAGAGTCCTGCTCCACTGCTACATGCAGGGGCTCAAGGCAGGGATTGGTGGGTCCCTAAACATTAGAAATACCTTTTTGTAACTTAGGGAAGTGTTTTCCAAACTCGGTCCTGGGGACCCAAGGGGAGAACATTTAGTTTTTGTTCCTAGCAGCACTACACAGCTGATTCAATTAATCATCTCATCAAGCTTTGATTATTTGAATCAGCTTTGTAGTGCTGCTAGGAACATAAACTAAATGTTCTCCCCTTGGGGTCCCCAGGACCGAGTTTGGAAAACACTGCCTTGACTTGTTTATTTGGACATCAGGGCCCGTATTTATAAAGCGTCTAAGAGAAGGAGTGCTGATCTAGGATCAGTTTAGCCCTTTAAATCATAAGAGGGGTATGATTTAAAACGGTATCATACTTCTACTCCGAGAAGCTTTATGAACGGTACAAGATTTATTTTACACATTTTCTTTGGCAGAATCACAACACTACAGTGAAACACCTTTTATTCTTGTAATATTTTTTCCATTTAGAAGTTCATAGTCGTTTGTATAAAAATATTTTCGCACCAGCTTCTCTTCCATAGATGCAAGGCATCAGGTGACTATGCAGCTCCTCCACTCAGAATAGTAGCATGACATTAAACCAGCTCTACGACAGAACATCTCCTGCCCTTCAGATGGATCTGGAGCCAGAGTAAAGACAAACCGAACCAGTTAATACAACACCATGTTTGTGTCCCAAACAACACCTTATAGAGTGCACTACTTCAGACCAGGGCCCATAGGGGTCAAAAGTAATGCACTACATAGAAAATAGGGTGCCATTTGGAACCTACACATGCCATCATGCTGCCACTGTCCGGTGTGGAAAAGACCCACCTTTTCACCAGTTAGATGGTTAATTCCATGCACATGTCTGTCCCAAATGGCACCATTTATCTTACCTTGGCTCAGCTTCAAAATGTTAAAGATTAATTTAGTGATACTCGAGCCCTGCACGTACCCTAGTTATTGATGTCGGGTATCAGAGCTCTAGTCTGAGATTGCAGATACCCAGGCTGCCGTATCCCTCTCCTCCAAGTCCTCAACACCAGTCAGGACCAGCGGGACTGGAGGGACAGGGACAGGCACCAGGGCCAGTGGGACCCTAGTATGGAAACAGGGTCATCAACTTGACTAAGGGACCACCTCTTCTCCTCCCCACCAGTGTTGTCTTCAGACCCACCACAACAGGTATTTATCCATCTTTTGCAACCCTTGCTGATCAATCAAATGCATGTTGTCGACAAGCGCAATGCTCTGTCGACAACAGATCTGTTTGTACGGTCTTGTCAATTACTAGCCTGGTCCCAGATCTGTTTGTACGGTCTTGTCAATTACTAGCCTGGTCCCAGATCTGTTTGTGTGGTCTTGTAAATTACTAGCCTGGTCCCAGATCGGTTTGTGTGGTCTTGTCAATTACTAGCCTGGTCCCAGATCTGTTTGTGTGGTCTTGTAAATTACTAGCCTGGTCCCAGATCGGTTTGTGTGGTCTTGTCAATTACTAGCCTGGTCCCAGATCTGTTTGTGCAGTCTTGTCAATTACTAGCCTGGTCCCAGATCTGTTTGTACGGTCTTGTCAATTACTAGCCTGGTCCCAGATCGGTTTGTGCGGTCTTGTTGTTGCGATAAGCTATAGTCTATTACTGATCTCTGCTACAATTTCTACGTTTACACAGGCAGCCTAATTCTGACCTTTTGCTCAATTATTGGCAAGGGCCCTTAGAGAGACTCATTTCAATACGAAAGCTCCAAGTAAAACACTTAAAATCAGATGCGATTTCAGCTCATTCCAGTCACACCGACCAACACTGAGGTCCTGGAAGAAAGACTCTGGACATTCAGGCACAAGAGAAATTAAAAGCCATATCCTGTTTCTCAAACGGCACCCTATTTTCTATAGTGCACTTCTTTAGATCAGAGCCCCGGCTCTAGTCTAAAGTAGTACACTATATAGGGTATAGGGTGGCATTTGGGATGCATCCACATGTGAAATGAGAAGACAGCAGAATGTGATTAAGACTGGGTGATTTATTAATTCATCTCATCAAGACCATGAATACAAAGCAGTTAAAAGACCATCAAATAAACCAACCAACCCACAGCTGGATCAAGCTATTACAGCAGTGCCACAGAGGGAACTCATCAGTGCACACCGTAGCAAAACCTTTTGCAATGAAAAACGGAAACGAGTTCCGCTAATACCTCTCTGTTTGAGGGTTCTCTTTCGTTTTGCGACTACTGAACACGACCCAGTGTTATTCTGTAGGACTGTCTGGGGGTTTGAACTTGCCCCAGGGTTATTCTGTAGGACTGTCTGGGGGTTTGAACATGCCCCAGGGTTATTCTGTAGGACTGTCTGGGGGTTTGAACATGCCCCAGGGTTATTATGTAGGACTGTCTGGGGGTTTGAACTTGCCCCAGGGTTATTCTGTAGGACTGTCTGGGGGTTTGAACATGCCCCAGGGTTATTCTGTAGGACTGTCTGGGGGTTTGAACATGCCCCAGGGTTATTATGTAGGACTGTCTGGGGGTTTGAAAACGACCCAGGGTTATTCTGTAGGACTGTCTGGGGGTTTGAAAACGACCCAGGGTTATTCTGTAGGACTGTCTGGGGGTTTGAAAACGACCCAGGGTTATTCTGTAGGACTGTCTAGGGGTTTGAACATGCCCCAGGGTTATTCTGTAGGACTGTCTGGGGGTTTGAACATGCCCCAGGGTTATTCTGTAGGACTGTCTGGGGGTTTGAACATGCCCCAGGGTTATTATGTAGGACTGTCTGGGGATTTGAACTTGCCCCAGGGTTATTCTGTAGGACTGTCTGGGGGTTTGAACATGCCCCAGGGTTATGTAGGACTGTCTAGGGGTTTGAACATGACCCAGGGTTATTCTGTAGGACTGTCTGGGGGTTTGAAAACGACCCAGGGTTATTCTGTACGACTGTCTGGGGGTTTGAACACGACCCAGGGTTATTCTGTAGAACTGTCTGGGGATTTGAAAGAAAACTATGCTAATAAACACTTACTGACTGAAACCATGTTGAACAGGGGAACAGAACAGAGGCGCTGTGAACATTAAAGACAAGATGTGACATCACAGACGCCAGAGTTCAGAAAGGCTAGATTCCGTCGTCTCCATAAACATCTGTGAAAGGGGTTAGAGGTCAGCAGACAGGCTGCTGGGTGTTCTAAAGGTCAGGTGTTGTACAAGGGGAGAGGTGATGTGGTACACTAGTACCCTTTCACCATTCTGAGCCAAACTGTACTCGGCTGGCCTGGTTACACATCCAGGGTGTGTCTGTCAGGGTTGGGGTCAGGTAGAGGGTGTGTCTGTCAGGGTTGGGGTCAGGTAGAGGGTGTGTCTGTCAGGGTTGGGGTCAGGTAGAGGGTGTGTCTGTCAGGGTTGGGGTCAGGTAGAGGGTGTGTCTGTCAGGGTTGGGGTCAGGTAGAGGGTGTGTCTGTCAGGGTTGGGGTCAGGTAGAGGGTGTGTCTGTCAGGGTTGGGGTCAGGTAGAGGGTGTGCGTCTATTACTGATCCATGAAGTGAGTTTAACAGCAGCATAAGACCGTGGCTAGGGTTGCACATTTACGGTAACTTTACCAAAATTCCCCAGAATTAAGTAAGAAATCCAGGAATCCTCCAACTAGGGTTTCTGGAAAACCAGGGAATTTGGGGAAAAGTACCGTCATTTTGAACCCCTACATACATAGGACCGTCGCCATTACACATCATGGTATTAACAGACAAGACCCATCTTCACTGACCCCTCTTAACAGTTCAGCCTAAAGTGCACAGTGTTTTCTGCTCGCATTCAGATAATCTTCAACTAAGCTCATCAAGTAACAGTGTACTCAGTTGCCGGTTTATTAGGTACGGGTCGGACCCGCCTGTAGCCATGAAGGGATACATCTGCAATAATGTTCAGATACGGTGTGGCCTTCAAACGTTGCTCAACTGGTATCAAGGGACCCAACGTGTGCCAGGAAATCATTACCCACACCTATACACCATCAGTCTGAACCGTTTGCACCAGGCAGGATGAGGCATGGCCGTCTGCTGCAATAGTCCATCCATGTCAAGGACCGATGAGATGTGCGTTCCTAGATGCCGTTCTGTACACCACTGTTGTACTGCTCTGTTATTGGTCTGTTTGTGGCCTGCCTGTTAGCTGCTGCTCTGTTATTGGTCCGTTTGTGGCCTGCCTGTTAGCTGGCACCATTCTTTCCATTCTCCTTCTCATTAATGAGCTGGTTTTGCCCACAGGATGGACTGCCATTGACTGGATGGGTTTTGGTTTGTCGCACCAATCTCGGTAAACCCTAGAGGATTATTATACCTCAAAGTCACTTAGGTCACTCGTTTTGCCCAATCTAACGTTCAATCAAACAGTAACTGAATGTCTCGATGCCCGTCTGCCTGCTTTATATAGCAAGACACAGCCATGTTCGTGAAAGGGGTGTACCTAATAAACTGACATCTGAGTGAGTGAATGTACGTACACACACACACACACACACACACAGTGTGTATATATATACACATATACACCACACACACACACACACGTGTACTTTTGACCAGGGCCCAACGGCACTATGTAGGAAATAGTGTGCATTTGGGACGCAGCCTTTCATTCCTTTACACTAGCTGGGAGGGAGGAATTAGCCTGAGTCCCAGATCTGTTTGTGTCGTCTTGCCAACTCCTATTTCATTGTCACGTGTCATGACAACAACATACTTTTAATTACATAAAAACCATGACAACAGGACGAAGTGTGACAATAACACAAGAGTTGGCAAGACAGCACAAGCAGATCTAGAACTAGGGTCAGGAGACATGGCTTTCCACTGTTTAAGTTCCAGGGTCTAGATTCTAGCCTGGGGGGGGATTGTCTGCAAGTAAGTAAGTAAGCAAGCAAGCGACCTGTTTTATCTGACCACAGCAGCGTTGGACAGTTAGACAACGTGGAGGGGGGCGAGGGGTACATGTAATACAACAAGAGAAGTCACTTTATACAAATTATTTAGTTATATACACAGCATCCACAAACCTGTACAGTTTTTCTAGTGTATGGCTTTTGTTCTAAGCATTACATAGGAAACCGTATTCAGTTGATCTTTTCAGTTTTTTTAATAGCATTAGACACATTGCCTCTACTCTGTAAAATAGGAAACTAAATAAAAGGCACATCCGAGCATTGATGCATGTGTTGTTTCAGTCTTAAAATTAAAAGGTACTTTTGAGAGAAGAGCGGCAGGTAGCCTAGCGGTAGGTAGCAGCAGGTAGCCTAGCGGTTAGAGCGTTGGGCCAGTAACCGAAAGGTCGCTGGTTCGAATACCCGAGCCGACAAGGTGAAAAACCTGTTGATTTGTCCTTGAGCAAGGCACTTAACCCTAATTTACTCCATGGGCTGATCCTGTAGGAAGGCCGTCATTGTTAATAAGAATTGGTTCTTAACTGACTTGCCTAGTTAAATAAAATAACATAAAAAAAGAGAGAAGGACCTAATAGAAGCAGGCTCTGTAAATCCAGATATTTCAAACAGCCACTAGAGGAGCTGGGAGGAACTTCCCAGTTTGTCCACTAGGGGAGCTGTGTAACAATGAGTTTGTCCTCTCCACTAGGGGAGCTAGCGGTCTCTTTGTCCCAGGCTTTGGTGGTGTTGCTGCGTGTCACGCCTCCAGTGCTGAATTTCCATACAGAACCAGAAGGCTGGTACAGTACTGGGGATGATGGTACTAACTAGTCTGTAGTGTTGGACAGACAGTAGGACACATCTTTAAGGGGTGATTAGTGGGGATGATGGTACTAACTAGTCTGTAGTGTTGGACAGACAGTAGGACACATCTTTAAGGGGTGATTAGTTTCATTTAAGACATCATTGCTTTAGTGTATTCATTAGCAAAAAAAAAAACCTGTTGCTTTGCAAGAAAACAAGTTTCTATTGGACAAATCCAGGTAGGTCCCTCCCAGTTTCATTTGCATCGGTTTGTGACTACACCCCTGGAGATGCCTATAGAAAAGATCACCTAGTCAGACCATTACTCTGTTCCAGCTGGCTGATAGGTGTTATTAGGTAGGTACTGTTTGGCGAAGCACAGAGAATGTTTGACCAACCTTAACTTGTCTTCTAAAACGTCCGTATGTATTTGCAGGGGGTTCGTCTGAATTCAGTAGTTCTGAGCTGTGTGTGTTTTGAAGTCGGTTCAGTTTAAGTACAATTATAAAACAATTGTCATTTTTTTGATTCCGGTTTCCATAATTATTTAAACATTAAATGCACTATGCATTATGTAAAAACACAGAATAAAACAATTAATAAGAGTCCCATGAGGGTAGTGATCCCCATTACCCATAGAGCTGCTGCATATGCTGTCTGACAAAATCACTATTTTAGTAGTTCTTCAAAGTAAATAAGGCATATTTTTACAACTGCTGAATACCAACTACCAATAACTTAGATCATGTCATTTCAGGTAGAGATACCTCGAAGCAACTGCTCTTAATCCCTCGATCACATGTTTTATGGTCTCCTTTCTCTCTCCGGTCTGCCCGCAGTAGGCGTGCAATGGATTATGGTAATTGTAGTTAATTACCACGTTTTCTACACTAAACTTGGTATAATATTGGCCTGTTGGAAACTACGACATCGCACAGTCCGGGCTTGATCCGACTTATCTCTAGAGAAACTGCGCATTGAGGTCACAGAAAAAAAACTGAACGAAATGGAATTGACCCGATGTCAGTCAATTAGTTGTTCCACCACCACCACAGCACGTAATTGCTCAGCTCTAGGATTTAGAAAAAGCTCCTTTATTTGAATAGACAAGATGGCGGCACACACAATGTTGGATTACTTCAAGGAGCAAAACATTTTATTTAATAACGGAGCATTTTCTAAATTAAAACGAACCTCTGCAACTGGACATGAAGACATTGGTTGTCTTCCAAATCGGCAATTGAGGAAGTATCGACAAGTTAAGGCTGGTTGAAAATGATCTGTGCTACACCAAACAGTACCTAACCTGTAACGGCTAACGGACCATCACATTAGCCTGTTACAATCTGCTAACTACCCTGGACAGTGAAAGGTCTGGCTGCTGTTGTCACCACATCACTGGCAGAGAGATATCTCACCCCTCCTCCTCTTCCTCTTCCTCTTCCTGGATCTGAACTGTTCAGATGTCCATCATATGACTAAAAAGGGTATACATCACAAACGCTGACTTTGACCAAGATCGATGTGCAAGTGGAGTGTTCGTCTCTCCCTCTAGCGGAGACCCACAGAGGTCAGTGTTGTGGGGTTAAAGGCAACATCTGAAATGGAGGGTGATTCTAAGACCAGCAGGGTTGTGTGTACGGCCAGGTCCAGGCCTGTATGGTCCTCCTGTACCATACACAGTACACAGCCCTGTGAAGACCGCTGAGCTCACATCCATTCCAGTCACAGTTCTATTCAGTCAGTGCACAGTGAAGACAAAAGGGGGAAGGATTTCAGTGTCGCAAAGGTCAGGTTGGGTCAGAAGGAGTGGAGGAAATAGCCATGGCGTCTATTTTAGTTAGTCATTCCTCAAAACATGAATCCCTTATACCCCTGCATAACATAGGACTGGCCACTAAGTAGGAGTTGGCAGAGTAAACAATAACACAACGGGAGGAGTTGAGGGTCTCAGAGGAGAACTTCCACACTTTGCTTCTCATGCTTGCTCCAGACAGAACCACAGTAAAAGAGT
The DNA here is from genome assembly GCA_023634145.1 of Thymallus thymallus. Classification (NCBI taxonomy): domain Eukaryota; kingdom Metazoa; phylum Chordata; class Actinopteri; order Salmoniformes; family Salmonidae; genus Thymallus; species Thymallus thymallus. The sequence continues at coordinate 3,206,608 of CM042405.1, forward strand.
GTTTGATAAGTTTGATCATAAAAGAGCATTGAGGTCTGAATGGTCCAGAGTGGAGTCTGTCCTTCTGAGAGCCACAGGACAGGAGGACTGACTCCTGGGTGAGGGAGAGAACGGTGCTCGTAGCACTACTGTGTGCCAATGCAACAATGCCCATAGAACCACATAGCATGGCAGTGAGAAGGCCTGCCCATGCTAATGTAAGTCTAATACTGATCTGAATACTCCAGAACCACCTGGACAGGCTGGAGAGCCCAGAGCCCCAGCCACCCCTATCCTTTCTGGGGTCAGCACAGTGTCTCTTTGGGGTAGGAGAGCTACTGCTGGAGCATGGCATGCTGTCCTGTCCACTTTAGTATAGAGTGGGATGTCTATATGAAAAAAGTGACACAGTGTCAGTGTTGTGTACAGGTGTGTGACGTGCACTGCACACACAGAGGAGGAGGAGGAGTTTGAATCAGTGTCTTGGGGCTCCTTGTTCATTGGCTGGCACACTGGTGTGGATTTCCCATTGGCATAGAGGGCATGAAATGAAGGTGGGGCTACTGATACCCTGAGAGGCGTGGTGTGGTGTAATTGGTCAATGAGGGAGATGAGTGGGTTGGGTTTGGAGTGTAGTTGGAAACTAAGCAAGTCTTCTTTACGATCAGTAGCTTTTAAATCATGTAAAGTTAGTTTCTATTTGCTCTGTGTCATGAGTTCATAGTTTGATGCAGTTTGTATTGTGTGGAGCAGCAGCCATGATGATGACAAGGAAACAACAAAAGAAGCAAGGAGGCTCCTCATTGGCTGCCCTCCGTGCTCTCCACCAATGAGAGGTTCTGTAAAGGGGGCGGCAACAGCTCCCTCTTGTAGGTCTTTGGGGGGAGTTTGGGGAGCTGGGGGGAGGAGTTGGAGTTGTGGCGGGGAGGTACGGGTGGGGCCATGATGGGCAGGGGGAGTGGGCAGAGACTGTTCTGGCTGGCGCTGAGCAGGCAGCTCCGTCGGGGGACACGGGGCGAGGGGGTACCCGGGGGCGTTCCAGGAGAGGAGGGGGAACTGCCAAAATCCCAGTGGAAGCGGCCGACAGGGGAGGGTTGAAGGTTCAGGGGGTAGTTAATGAAGATCTCTGGTGGTTTCTGGGAGACGGAGGGAGGGGTGTCTGGCTGTGGGTCCCGGGGAGGTGGAGGTGGGGGGCTGGGGAGGGGGCCGTCGCTGGGGCCGTTGTAGACTGGGGCGCGGGGCTGGACCCTGGGGAGAGGAGGGGGCAGCCTGGGGGGGATGGCTGGAGGACTGTCGGACCTGGAACTCAACTACAAAACACACAGGAGGGTCAAGGTCAGATAAACACACAAAGAAACATATTATTAAACAGTAGACTAACTACTGATAGACTAACAGGAGTCTGTGTTGATAACCAGTCAGATAGACTAACTACTGATAGACTAACAGGAGTCTGTGTTGATAACCAGTCAGACAGACTAACAGGAGTCTGAGTTGATTACCAGTCAGATAGACTAACAGGAGTCTGTGTTGATTACCAGTCAGATAGACTAACAGGAGTCTGAGTTGATTACCAGTCAGATAGACTAACTACTGATGGACTAACAGGAGTCTGTGTTGATAACCAGTCAGATAGACTAACTACTGATGGACTAACAGGAGTCTGTGTTGATAACCAGTCAGATAGACTAACAGGAGTCTGTGTTGATAACCAGTCAGATAGACTAACAGGAGTCTGTGTTGATAACCAGTCAGATAGACTTACAGGAGTCTGTGTTGATAACCAGTCAGATAGACTAACTACTGATGGACTAACAGGAGTCTGTGTTGATAACCAGTCAGATAGACTAACAGGAGTCTGTGTTGATAACCAGTCAGATAGACTAACAGGAGTCTGAGTTGATTACCAGTCAGATAGACTAACTACTGATAGACTAACAGAAGTCTGAGTTGATTACCAGTCAGATAGACTAACTACTGATAGACTAACAGGAGTCTGTGTTGATAACCAGTCAGATAGACTAACTACTGATAGACTAACAGGAGTCTGTGTTGATTACCAGTCAGATAGACTAACAGGAGTCTGTGTTGATTACCAGTCAGATAGACTAACAGGAGTCTGTGTTGATTACCAGCCAGATAGACTAACAGGAGTCTGAGTTGATTACCAGTCAGATAGACTAACAGGAGTCTGTGTTGATTACCAGTCAGATAGACTAACAGGAGTCTGAGTTGATTACCAGTCAGATAGACTAACAGGAGTCTGTGTTGATTACCAGTCAGATAGACTAACAGGAGTCTGTGTTGATTACCAGTCAGATAGACTAACAGGAGTCTGTGTTGATTACCAGTCAGATAGACTAACAGGAGTCTGTGTTGATTACCAGTCAGATAGACTAACTCAGAGAAACATCTTAAATGGTGTACTGCACTAAGTGTTAGTTAGCTTGACCCCAGTAAAACAAGGCTTCCCATTTCACAAAAACATAAAACATTAAATTGTGTGTGTATGGTGTGTTACCTTTGCCTCAGAGTAAGCATCCTTCCTGCGAGGGGGAAGTGGAGGGGGTTTCAGTAACTCCTCTCCTAACTGGTGAAGGCTTCCACAAGATACTGAGTGGAACTCTGCACATGTACATAAAGATACATAGGTATAATCAATCAATCAATCAATCAATCAATCAAATGTATTTATAAAGCCCTTTTTACACCAGCAGTTGTCACAAAGTTCTCAGACACACTGGGACAACAGTCCGGGACAACATGCGGTTAGGCCAGTAACTGAAATATTGCTTGATTGATTCCCAGATCCGACAAGGTAAGGAGTGGGATACGTAAAAAACACATTTCCATTTCACACTTATACACACTGGGCGGAACGCTACACTGGGCGGAACGCTACACTGGACACTGGGCGGAACGCTACACTGGACACTGGGCGGAACGCTACACTGGGCGGAACGCTACACTGGACACTGGGCGGAACGCTACACTGGGCGGAACGCTACACTGGGCGGAACGCTACACTGGACACTGGGCGGAACGCTACACAGGACACTGGGCGGAACGCTACACTGGGCGGAACGCTACACAGGACACTGGGCGGAACGCTACACAGGGCGGAACGCTACACTGGGCGGAACGCTACACTGGGCGGAACGCTACACTGGGCGGAACGCTACACAGGACACTGGGCGGAACGCTACACAGGACACTGGGCGGAACGCTACACAGGACACTGGGCGGAACGCTACACAGGACACTGGGCGGAACGCTACACAGGGCGGAACGCTACACTGGGCGGAACGCTACACAGGACACTGGGCGGAACGCTACACTGGGCGGAACACTACACAGGACACTGGGCGGAACGCTACACTGGGCGGAACACTACACAGGACACTGGGCGGAACGCTACACTGGGCGGAACGCTACACTGGGCGGAACGCTACACAGGACACTAAGCGGAACGCTACACAGGACACTGGGCGGAACGCTACACTGGGCGGAACGCTACACTGGGCGGAACGCTACACTGGGCGGAACGCTACACAGGACACTGGGCGGAACGCTACACAGGACACTGGGCGGAACGCTACACTGGGCGGAACGCTACACTGGGCGGAACGCTACACAGGACACTGGGCGGAACGCTACACTGGACGGAACGCTACACTGGACACTGGGCGGAACGCTACACTGGACACTGGGCGGAACGCTACACTGGACACTGGGCGGAACGCTACACTGGACACTGGGCGGAACGCTACACAGGACACTGGGAGGAACGCTACACAGGACACTGGGCGGAACGCTACACAGGACACTGGGCGGAACGCTACAATTCTAGTAGTCTGATCCCAGATCTGCTTGAGTTGCCAACTGATATGGTCAATGTGGAGCACAACCACCCAGTCTACCAGACACCAGAACATATTAACCCAGTCTACCAGACACCATAACACATTAACCCAGTCTACCAGACACCAGAACATATTAACCCAGTCTACCAGACACCATAACACATTAACCCAGTCTACCAGACACCATAACACATTAACCCAGTCTACCAGACACCATAACACATTAACCCAGTCTACCAGACACCATAACACATTAACCCAGTCTACCAGACACCAGAACATATTAACCCAGTCTACCAGACACCATAACACATTAACCCAGTCTACCAGACACCAGAACATATTAACCCAGTCTACCAGACACCAGAACATATTAACCCAGTCTACCAGACACCATAACACATTAACCCAGTCTACCAGACACCATAACACATTAACCCAGTCTACCAGACACCATAACATATTAACCCAGTCTACCAGACACCAGAACACATTAACCCAGTCTACCAGACACCAGAACACATTAACCCAGTCTACCAGACACCAGAACACATTAACCCAGTCTACCAGACACCAGAACACATTAACCCAGTCTACCAGACACCAGAACATATTAACCCAGTCTACCAGACACCAGAACATATTAACCCAGTCTACCAGACACCAGAACATATTAACCCAGTCTACCAGACACCAGAACATATTAACCCAGTCTACCAGACACCAGAACATATTAACCCAGTCTACCAGACACCAGAACATATTAACCCAGTCTACCAGACACCAGAACATATTAACCCAGTCTACCAGACACCAGAACACATTAACCCAGTCTACCAGACACCATAACACATTAACCCAGTCTACCAGACACCATAACACATTAACCCAGTCTACCAGACACCATAACACATTAACCCAGTCTACCAGACACCATAACATATTAACTCAGTCTACCAGACACCATAACACATTAACCCAGTCTACCAGACACCAGAACATATTAACCCAGTCTACCAGACACCAGAACATATTAACCCAGTCTACCAGACACCAGAACATATTAACCCAGTCTACCAGACACCAGAACACATTAACCCAGTCTACCAGACACCAGAACACATTAACCCAGTCTACCAGACACCAGAACACATTAACCCAGTCTACCAGACACCAGAACACATTAACCCAGTCTACCAGACACCAGAACATATTAACCCAGTCTACCAGACACCATAACATATTAACCCAGTCTACCAGACACCAGAACATATTAACCCAGTCTACCAGACACCATAACATATTAACCCAGTCTACCAGACACCATAACATATTAACCCAGTCTACCAGACACCAGAACATATTAACCCAGTCTACCAGACACCAGAACATATTAACCCAGTCTACCAGACACCAGAACATATTAACCCAGTCTACCAGACACCATAACATATTAACCCAGTCTACCAGACACCATAACACATTAACCCAGTCTACCAGACACCATAACACATTAACCCAGTCTACCAGACACCATAACACATTAACCCAGTCTACCAGACACCAGAACATATTAACCCAGTCTACCAGACACCAGAACACATTAACCAAGTCTACCAGACACCATAACATATTAACCCAGTCAACCAGACACCATAACACATTAACCCAGTCTACCAGACACCAGAACACATTAACCCAGTCTACCAGACACCATAACACATTAACCCAGTCTACCAGACACCATAACACATTAACCCAGTCTACCAGACACCAGAACACATTAACCCAGTCTACCAGACACCATAACATATTAACCCAGTCTACCAGACACCATAACATATTAACCCAGTCTACCAGACACCAGAACATATTAACCCAGTCTACCAGACACCATAACACATTAACCCAGTCTACCAGACACCATAACATATTAACCCAGTCTACCAGACACCAGAACATATTAACCCAGTCTACCAGACACCAGAACATATTAACCCAGTCTACCAGACACCATAACATATTAACCCAGTCTACCAGACACCATAACACATTAACCCAGTCTACCAGACACCATAACACATTAACCCAGTCTACCAGACACCATAACATATTAACCCAGTCAACCAGACACCATAACATATTAACCCAGTCTACCAGACACCATAACATATTAACCCAGTCTACCAGACACCATAACATATTAACCCAGTCTACCAGACACCATAACACATTAACCCAGTCTACCAGACACCATAACACATTAACCCAGTCTACCAGACACCATAACACATTAACCCAGTCTACCAGACACCATAACACATTAACCCAGTCTACCAGACACCATAACACATTAACCCAGTCTACCAGACACCATAACACATTAACCCAGTCTACCAGACACCATAACACATTAACCCAGTCTACCAGACACCATAACATATTAACCCAGTCTACCAGACACCATAACACATTAACCCAGTCTACCAGACACCAGAACACATTAACCCAGTCTACCAGACACCATAACACATTAACCCAGTCTACCAGACACCATAACACATTAACCCAGTCTACCAGACACCATAACATATTAACCCAGTCTACCAGACACCATAACACATTAACCCAGTCTACCAGACACCATAACACATTAACCCAGTCTACCAGACACCATAACACATTAACCCAGTCTACCAGACACCATAACACATTAACCCAGTCTACCAGACACCATAACACATTAACCCAGTCTACCAGACACCATAACACATTAACCCAGTCTACCAGACACCATAACACATTAACCCAGTCTACCAGACACCATAACACATTAACCCAGTCTACCAGACACCATAACATATTAACCCAGTCTACCAGACACCATAACACATTAACCCAGTCTACCAGACACCATAACACATTAACCCAGTCTACCAGACACCATAACACATTAACCCAGTCTACCAGACACCATAACACATTAACCCAGTCTACCAGACACCATAACACATTAACCCAGTCTACCAGACACCATAACACATTAACCCAGTCTACCAGACACCATAACACATTAACCCATTCTACCAGACACCATAACACATTAACCCAGTCTACCAGACACCATAACACATTAACCCAGTCTACCAGACACCATAACACATTAACCCAGTCTACCAGACACCATAACACATTAACCCAGTCTACCAGACACCATAACACATTAACCCAGTCTACCAGACACCATAACATATTAACCCAGTCTACCAGACACCATAACACATTAACCCAGTCTACCAGACACCATAACATATTAACCCAGTCTACCAGCATACTCCATAGTCTGTTCTTGTTTGTCAAGCTAAAGATCTGTTTCCTAGATACTAAACACAGACAAACAGAACTAACAGTCAGGAACACTCACTTGACGGTGGGAGGAGAACAGAAGTGAATATGGAGTCTCCACCTGCTGTAAAATGATCACATAGAGAAGTTGAGCCACCTGTCAAACGAAGACAGACATTTAATTAAATCCACTTCAACTACTCAAATGATATTCTTTGAAGTGTTTAATCACTGAAGGGTCTGTACATGTCTGTGTGTATTTGTTTCTCTGTGTGTGTGCGCGTGTGTGTGTGCTTGACACGTGGTGTGTGTGTGTGTGTGTGTCTGCCCCAGCCTCACCATAGGAGCTGCAGAGGTCTTGCTCCATAAAGACAGAGCTGAGGTCTGAGCAGGCAGACTGTGGGGGCGTGGGGGTGTTGGGTGAGGTGGGGACTGAGGCTGTGGAGGTCTCATGCTCAGTCTCAGCGATGCTCCTGAAGGTGATCTTGTGGGGGGGCTCTCTCTCCAGGGGTACGGGATGGCCCTTCAGGGTCCCTGATGTAGAGGTACGCACCGGCCGGATCCCCGGGGACTTCAGGGGGTACATTGTCTTCCTGGGCTGGAGGAGGGGTCAAGTCATGACATGTTACTGTTAAACACCAGGGCCAGAGACAGAGCTGACTTTAATTTGTCATTAATCTGTGATAAATGTATGTTTGACTAATTAGCGAGCAGAGTTTACAATGATCTCTAATTAGATATCAGTACTCGAGGTCAAGTCTCCTTGCTGGGCAGGTTACTTACGAATCGTGGCGGCTGCTTACAGTTGCGAGGCTCGATCTCCTGAGACTTGTTGAACAGATAGTCAGAAAACTCCTTCTCACCCAGACTGCCCATCGGGTTCAGGTTCTCAAAAAACCTCTGGGAGAAAAACAAACACATTATAGGCCATCAGATTAACAATATCCCTTTAAATGGATCAAAGGCAAGGTGACCACTGTCGAGAGAGAGAGAGAGAGAGAGAGAGAGAGAGAGAGAGAGAGAGAGAGAGAGAGAGAGAGAGAGAGAGAGAGAGAGAGACTAGGACAGAAAGAGAGAGAGGGGGGAGAGGGAGAGAGAAAAGCAGGAAGAGAGAGGACTGTAACTTGATGTCCTGCTGGACCTTAAGACAGTAAGGCTGGTTGATTGCTCTACCTTTATGTCCTGCTGGACCTTGAGACAATAAGGCTGGTTCTGGTACTGCTGTATCTCTCCTGTGATTTCTGCTACTTTCCTCCTCTTACTGAAGTTGATCAGCTCCTTGCCGTGTCTCTTCAGGAAGTCGGGGTTCCCCTCCTCTGTCTTCAAGATGTTGGTCAGGTAGATACCTGGGACAGACGGGGAGAGATAGATGTTGGTCAGGTAGATACCTGGGACAGACGGGATGATGGGGCAGGGCCAGAGTGTGTCAACAACCTAATACCCTTCTCACACAACCTACCCCGGCCAAACCCGGACGACGCTGGGAAAATTGTGCCCCGCCCTATGGGACTGCCAATCACGACCGGATGTGATACAGCCTGGATTCGAACCAGGGACTGTAGTGACGCCTCTTGCACTGAGATGTGCCTTAGACCGCTGCGCCACTATTATTCTGACCCGAACCGTACTGTGTTAGCTTCAACATACTCCTTTCACATTGTCCTTTTAAGCATGGTTCCAGCAACTATGGTGGATGGGTAACCAGGCCAGCTCAGTACAGTTCAGGTCGGCTCAGTAGTGTGAGAAGGGTGTAGTACTGTGTGTCAATGTACTCCGTCTGTCCGGAAGGTCTTACCAAAGAAAGGCACACAGGGTGGGTTAATGGACTTGAGCTTGGCCAGGTACTTCTTGAAATGGTCCTGGCTCAGTTCCACTGCTTCCTCTAGGATCCGCTTTTTCCTCTCAGGCACAGCCTGAAAGACAAAGTTCTCGTTAATATGCTGCTCAGAAAAAGATTTGGCGAGTGTAAATTGCATTTCCTTGATTTCTCACCTCCTCAAAAACCATTGGATAAGAAGGTTAGAGGGGAGGGAGCTCTGATCTTCTCATCCAATGGGTTTTGAAGAGGTCGAGAGAGGACGTGAAGAATCAAATAAACGCATCATCCCTGGTCTTCGTGCTCAACAGGTACCAGACAGTACACATTGCATCATGGCAGGGTTGGGGTCAATTCTATTTCATTGCATGAACTGGAATATACATGTTTTCTTCTGGATTGAAATGGAATTGACCTCAACCTTACATCCAGGTTCTGCTACTAACAGTAATGGTTGGTTAAACTGACCATTGTGCTTCCCAAATGGCACTCTATTCTCTACATAGTGCACTACGGTTATCCTTAAATGGCAACCTATTCTCTATATATAGGGAATAGGTTGCCATTTGGGAAGTCACCCCCAGGTCTGTGTTGTGTTCACCTCGAAGGTGTGTCTGTGTGAGTGTGTCTGGCTGTGCGATCACCTCGAAGGTGTGTCTGTGTGAGTGTGTCTGGCTGTGCGATCACCTCAAAGGTGTGTCTGTGTGAGTGTGTCTGGCTGTGCGATCACCTCAAAGGTGTGTCTGTGTGAGTGTGTCTGGCTGTGCGATCACCTCAAAGGTGTGTCTGTGTGAGTGTGTCTGGCTGTGCGATCACCTCGAAGGTGTGTCTGTGTGAGTGTGTCTGGCTGTGCGATCACCTCGAAGGTGTGTCTGTGTGAGTGTGTCTGGCTGTGCGATCACCTCGAAGGTGTGTCTGTGTGAGTGTGTCTGGCTGTGCGATCACCTCAAAGGTGTGTCTGTGTGAGTGTGTCTGGCTGTGCGATCACCTCGAAGGTGTGTCTGTGTGAGTGTGTCTGGCTGTGCGATCACCTCAAAGGTGTGTCTGTGTGAGTGTGTCTGGCTGTGCGATCACCTCGAAGGTGTGTCTGTGTGAGTGTGTCTGGCTGTGCGATCACCTCGAAGGTGTGTCTGTGTGAGTGTGTCTGGCTGTGCGATCACCTCAAAGGTGTGTCTGTGTGAGTGTGTCTGGCTATGCGATCACCTCGAAGGTGTGTCTGTGTGAGTGTGTCTGGCTGTGCGATCACCTCGAAGGTGTGTCTGTGTGAGTGTGTCTGGCTGTGCGATCACCTCGAAGGTGTGTCTGTGTGAGTGTGTCTGGCTGTGCGATCACCTCGAAGGTGTGGTCGAGCCGATAGACAGGAACAGAGTTGATGGCAGAGACCACCTCCAGAACGCCATTGAAGTTGTTGAGCTCCTGAAACACCTGGAGGATCTCAATGACCCGCGTGAGCACTGCTACTCTTTCATCCAGGTTCTCTGCTTCCACAATACACCTGATACAGAGAGAGAGAGAGAGAGAGAGAGAGACAGAAAGAAAGAAAATGGATATCAGTATTCATTTTCCTGACTGAGTTCACAGTAGGGACATGTTCAGCAGTGCACACCGTAGCAAAACATTTTGCAATTGAAAATGAAAAACTAAAGTTCAGGTTATTCGCTCTGTTTGACTCTGTTTATAAACGTTTCCCACCTAGTGAAACGGAGCCAGCTAACCTCTGAACCCCAGGGCTTGGGTAGGTAGCACCACTACTACTACTCACTTCTCAAACCACAGTGTGAGGTTGGTGGTGTGACGGATCATCCTCAGCAGGTTGGGAGAGTTCTTCTCCTTGTCCTCTTTGGTCCAGACACTCCCCACCAGCTCAGACGGCCTCACAGCCCTGCAGAGGACATCAATAACATCGCCCTTACAACAACATTCCCCTTACAACATTACTGACAATAACACTTGACCAGTACAATACCACAGTTCTCAAGATGGCCCCTGTGCAGACAGTACATGGTCTTATACTTGCATACTATTGTTTGTACAGATGAACTTGGTACCTTCAAGCGTTTGGAAATTGCTCCCAATGATGAACCAGACTTGGAGGTCTACAATTTATGGCTGATTTCTTTAGATTTTCCCATGATGTCAAGCAAAGAGGCACTGAGTTTGAAGGTAGGCCTTGAAATACATCCACAGGTACACCTCCAATTGATGGAAGAATTACTTGTCATGCACAAAGTAGATGTCCTAACCGACTTGCCAAAACTATAGTTTGTTAGATCTGTGGAGTGGTCCGACTTCAACGGTGTGTGTGTGTACGCACACACACACACACACACACACACACACGTAAACTCCCTGGATGATAATTTTTTTTCTACATATTTGGACAGATGGATATGTAATCTTCACTTCAACACTATTGACAGATAAAGGTTACCCAATATACAACACCTGGGTAAAGTCAGTTGTATCTTGATATTATTTTTTGAGAGCAGAGGCTTCTTTCTTCCTGATCTCCCATGTAGGCCAAGTTTGTGCAGTCTCTTTCTGACAGTGTACCCAAGCACTTTGACATTGATTGTGGCAAGAGAGGCCTGTAGATCCCTTGATGTTACCCTGGGGTTCTTAGAGACTTCTATGAGCATCATTCGGTCAGCTCTTGGGCTCTTGGACTTTGGTGGGACGACCTGTCCTAGGTAGTTTGCCAGTGGTCTGGAATTTTCGTCGGACAGTGGAATGATGTACTTGCTTAGAAATGGATTTGTAACCCCTCCCAGACTCATGGGCATCAATAATGTTTCTTCTGAGGGCCTCAGGTAGGTCTTTTGATCTTTGAATGATGTGTTACCAAACACCCATATGGTTAAGACCAAACCAGACCAATGTTCTTATCTTTATGGAAGGCTGGACCCTCCCTAAGTTTCTCTAATGTTTTCTAATAATTTGCACTTGTTTTGGTACCCAATTCTAATTGTAGCCATTTTATGTGATGGTAAACACACACACACAGAACTTCATTAGGTACACCTTGCTGGTACCGGGTTGGACCCCCTTTTGACTTAAGAACTGCCTTAATTCTTTGTGGCATAGATTCAACAAGGTGCTGGAAACATTCCTCAGAGATGTTGGTCCATATTGACATTATAGCAGATTTGTCGGCTGCACATCCATGATGTGAATCTCCCGTTCCACCACATCCATGATGTGAATCTCCCGTTCCACCACATCCATGATGTGAATCTCCCGTTCCACCACATCCATGATGTGAATCTCCCGTTCCACCACATCCATGATGTGAATCTCCCGTTCCACCACATCCATGATGTGAATCTCCCGTTCCAACACATCCATGATGTGAATCTCCCGTTCCAACACATCCCAAAGGTGCTCTATTGGATTGAGATCTGGTGACTGGAGGCCATTTGAGTACAGTGAACTCATTGTCTTGTTCAAGAAACCAGTTTGAGATGATGTGAGCTTTGTGACATGGCGTGTTATCCTGCTGGAAGTAACCATTACAAGATGGGAACACTGTGGTCATAAAGGGATGGACATGGTCAGTAACAATACTCAGGTAGGCTGTGGTGTTTAAACGATGCTCAATTTGTACTAAGGGGCCCAAAGTGTGCCAAGAAAATATCCCCACACCATTACACCACCACCAGCCTGAACCGTTGATACAAGGCAGGATGGATCCATGCTTTCATGTTGTTTATGCCAAATTCTGACCCTGCCATCTGAATGTCGCAGCAAAAAAATAAATAATAATAATAATAATAATAATAATAATAGGGAGTCATCAGACCAGGCAACGTTTTTCCAGTCTTCTATTGTCCAATTTGGCTGGGCCCGTGCAAATTGTAGCCTCAGCTTCCTGTTCTTAGTTGACAGGAGCGGCACCCGGTGTGGTCTTCTGCTGCTGTAGGCCATCTGCTTCAAGGTTCAACGTGTTGTGCGTTCAGAGATGCTCTTCTGCATACCTTGGTTGTAACGAGTGGTTATTTGAGTTAATGTTGCCTTTCTATCAGTTGGAACCAGTCTGGCCATTCTCCTCTGACCTCTGACCTCAACAAGGCATTTTCACCCAGAGAACTGCCGCTCACTGGATATTTACTCATTTTCTGACCATTCTCTGTAAACCCTAGAGATGGTTGTGTGGGAAAATCACAGTATCTCAGCACTTTCTGGCACCAACAACCATGTCACGTTCAAAGTCACTTAAATCACCTTTCTTCCACATTCTGACGGTATAGTAGTGGTATAGTAGTGGTATAGTAGTGGTATAGTAGTGGTATAGTAGTGGACGGTATAGTAGTGGTATAGTAGTGGACGGTATAGTAGTGGTATAGTAGTGGTATAGTAGTGGTATAGTAGTGGACGGTATAGTAGTGGTATAGTAGTGGACGGTATAGTAGTGGTATAGTAGTGGTATAGTAGTGGACGGTATAGTAGTGTTATAGTAGTGGTATAGTAGTGGACGGTATAGTAGTGGACGGTATAGTAGTGTTATAGTAGTGGTATAGTAGTGGACGGTATAGTAGTGGACGGTATAGTAGTGTTATAGTAGTGGTATAGTAGTGGTATAGTAGTGGACGGTATAGTAGTGGTATAGTAGTGGACGGTATAGTAGTGGTATAGTAGTGGACGGTATAGTAGTGGACGGTATAGTAGTGGTATAGTAGTGGACGGTATAGTAGTGGTATAGTAGTGGTATAGTAGTGTTATAGTAGTGGACGATATAGTAGTGGTATAGTAGTGGACGGTATAGTAGTGTTATAGTAGTGGACGGTATAGTAGTGTTATAGTAGTGGTGTAGTAGTGGACGGTATCTTAGTGGACGGTATCTTAGTGGACGGTATCGTAGTGGTATAGTAGTGGATGGTATAGTAGTGTTATAGTAGTGGACGGTATAGTAGTGTTATAGTAGTGGTATAGTAGTGTTATAGTAGTGGTATAGTAGTGGACGGTATAGTAGTGGACGGTATAGTAGTGGTATAGTAGTGGACGGTATAGTAGTGGTATAGTAGTGTTATAGTAGTGGACGGTATAGTAGTGGTATAGTAGTGGACGGTATAGTAGTGGTATAGTAGTGTTATAGTAGTGGTATAGTAGTGGTATAGTAGTGGACGGTATAGTAGTGGTATAGTAGTGGACGGTATAGTAGTGGTATAGTAGTGGACGGTATAGTAGTGGTATAGTAGTGGACGGTATAGTAGTGGTATAGTAGTGGACGGTATAGTAGTGGTATAGTAGTGGTATAGTAGTGTTATAGTAGTGGTATAGTAGTGGACGATATAGTAGTGTTATAGTAGTGGACGGTATAGTAGTGTTATAGTAGTGGTATAGTAGTGGACGGTATCTTAGTGGACGGTATCTTAGTGGACGGTATAGTAGTGGTATAGTAGTGGATGGTATAGTAGTGTTATAGTAGTGGACGGTATAGTAGTGGTATAGTAGTGTTATAGTAGTGGACGGTATAGTAGTGGACGGTATAGTAGTGTTATAGTAGTGGTATAGTAGTGTTATAGTAGTGGACGGTATAGTAGTGGACGGTATAGTAGTGGTATAGTAGTGGACGGTATAGTAGTGGTATAGTAGTGTTATAGTAGTGGACGGTATAGTAGTGGTATAGTAGTGGACGGTATAGTAGTGGTATAGTAGTGGACGGTATAGTAGTGTTATAGTAGTGGTATAGTAGTGGACGATATAGTAGTGGACGGTATAGTAGTGGACGGTATAGTAGTGTTATAGTAGTGGACGGTATAGTAGTGGACGGTATAGTAGTGTTATAGTAGTGGTATAGTAGTGGACGGTATCTTAGTGGACGGTATCTTAGTGGACGGTATAGTAGTGGTATAGTAGTGGATGGTATAGTAGTGTTATAGTAGTGGACGGTATAGTAGTGTTATAGTAGTGGACGGTATAGTAGTGGACGGTATAGTAGTGGACGGTATAGTAGTGTTATAGTAGTGGTATAGTAGTGTTATAGTAGTGGACGGTATAGTAGTGGACGGTATAGTAGTGTTATAGTAGTGGATGGTATAGTAGTGGATGGTATAGTAGTGGATGGTATAGTAGTGTTATAGTAGTGGATGGTATAGTAGTGGATGGTATAGTAGTGTTATAGTAGTGGATGGTATAGTAGTGTTATAGTAGTGGATGGTATAGTAGTGTTATAGTAGTGGTATAGTAGTGGATGGTATAGTAGTGTTATAGTAGTGGACGGTATAGTAGTGTTATAGTAGTGGTATAGTAGTGTTATAGTAGTGTTATAGTAGTGGACGGTATAGTAGTGGTATAGTAGTGGACGGTATAGTAGTGGTATAGTAGTGTTATAGTAGTGGATGGTATAGTAGTGTTATAGTAGTGGTATAGTAGTGGTATAGTAGTGGTATAGTAGTGGACGGTATAGTAGTGGTATAGTAGTGGTATAGTAGTGGTATAGTAGTGTTATAGTAGTGGACGGTATAGTAGTGGACGGTATAGTAGTGGACGGTATAGTAGTGGACGGTATAGTAGTGGTATAGTAGTGGACGGTATAGTAGTGTTATAGTAGTGGACGGTATAGTAGTGGTATAGTAGTGGACGGTATAGTAGTGGACGGTATAGTAGTGGTATAGTAGTGGACGGTATAGTAGTGGACGGTATAGTAGTGTTATAGTAGTGGACGGTATAGTAGTGGACGGTATAGTAGTGGACGGTATAGTAGTGGACGGTATAGTAGTGGACGGTATAGTAGTGGTATGTATAGTAGTGGACGGTATAGTAGTGGACGGTATAGTAGTGGTATAGTAGTGGTATAGTAGTGGACGGTATAGTAGTGGACGGTATAGTAGTGGTATAGTAGTGGTATAGTAGTGGACGGTATAGTAGTGGTATAGTAGTGTTATAGTAGTGGACGGTATAGTAGTGTTATAGTAGTGGACGGTATAGTAGTGGACGGTATAGTAGTGGTATAGTAGTGGACGGTATAGTAGTGGTATAGTAGTGGACGGTATAGTAGTGTTATAGTAGTGGACGGTATAGTAGTGTTATAGTAGTGGACGGTATAGTAGTGTTATAGTAGTGGACGGTATAGTAGTGGACGGTATAGTAGTGGTATAGTAGTGGTATAGTAGTGGACGGTATAGTAGTGGACGGTATAGTAGTGGTATAGTAGTGGTATAGTAGTGTTATAGTAGTGGATGGTATAGTAGTGTTATAGTAGTGGTATAGTAGTGTTATAGTAGTGGACGGTATAGTAGTGGTATAGTAGTGTTATAGTAGTGGTATAGTAGTGGACGGTATAGTAGTGGTATAGTAGTGGACGGTATAGTAGTGTTATAGTAGTGGACGGTATAGTAGTGGTATAGTAGTGTTATAGTAGTGGTATAGTAGTGGACGGTATAGTAGTGGTATAGTAGTGGACGGTATAGTAGTGGTATAGTAGTGGACGGTATAGTAGTGGTATAGTAGTGGACGGTATAGTAGTGGTATAGTAGTGTTATAGTAGTGTTATAGTAGTGGACGGTATAGTAGTGGTATAGTAGTGGACGGTATAGTAGTGGACGGTATAGTAGTGTTATAGTAGTGGACGGTATAGTAGTGGTATAGTAGTGGACGGTATAGTAGTGGACGGTATAGTAGTGTTATAGTAGTGGACGGTATAGTAGTGGTATAGTAGTGGACGGTATAGTAGTGGACGGTATAGTAGTGTTATAGTAGTGGACGGTATAGTAGTGGACGGTATAGTAGTGGACGGTATAGTAGTGGACGGTATAGTAGTGGACGGTATAGTAGTGGACGGTATAGTAGTGGACGGTATAGTAGTGGTATAGTAGTGGACGGTATAGTAGTGGTATAGTAGTGGACTGTTTAGTAGTGGTATAGTAGTGGACGTATAGTAGTGGTATAGTAGTGGTATAGTAGTGGACGTATAGTAGTGGACGGTATAGTAGTGGTATAGTAGTGTTATAGTAGTGGACGGTATAGTAGTGGTATAGTAGTGGTATAGTAGTGGTATAGTAGCGTATGGTATAGTAGTGGTATAGTAGCGTATAGTATAGTAGTGGTATAGTAGTGGTATAGTAGCGTATGGTATAGTAGTGGTATAGTAGCGTATAGTAGTGGTATAGTAGTGTATGGTATAGTAGTGGTATAGTAGTGGTATAGTAGCGTATGGTATAGTAGTGGTATAGTAGTGGTATAGTAGCGTATGGTATAGTAGTGGTATAGTAGCGTATAGTAGTGGTATAGTAGTGTATGGTATAGTAGTGGTATAGTAGCGTATGGTATAGTAGTGGTATAGTAGTGGTATAGTAGTGGTATACTTAGGAGGTGTAACAGTGGTCTCACCTGTAGAGTTCAGACTCAAGGAGGGTCAGCTGGCGCGCAATCTCTATGGGGTGAAGGGTCATGAGGTCAAAGGTGTCTGTCTGGCCCAGGCGGCTGATGTGCCACTCGATGGGGGGGGGCGGGCTTTCAAAGGTGATGTTGTGGCTGACCCCGTTGGACTGAGTCTGCATCTTCCTCTTGATGATCTTGTTGATGGACTCAACCCACTTCCTCATCGACTTGCCTGGTCAAGCAAGAAGAACAAGAATATTTTTCAGAGAAAGGAAATGTGTCTCTCTGCACAGGGTCAGCCACGGTGCAGCACTCCTGGAGCAGTTACACATAAAAAAACAGGACCATTGTCCCCATCTAGACGGTCAGAGGTAAGAAGTCTTTTCCAAAGTATTCATTACATATGGCAAATAAACACCATAAACATTTTTTCATAATAACATTAGTGGCTGGCAAATAAAACTAGTGAAAACTGCAAATGTGTCCCTCTGAATGAACATATTGGTATTGAAGTGGTAGTGTAATGGGAGCCGACCTCGGAGCTGTAGAATGCTGCTGATGTACTCCTCCAGTTTGCCTCGTAGCTCTGGGTCGTTCTCGAAGTCATAGAAATGATGTTCTACCCACTGACGGAACACATTCAGAACCCTGCGAGAGAGAGAGAGAGACAGAAGAAGAGAGTGAAATACCACAGACATGGTGATGGTGGAATTATTATTCTAGAAACCTGCCCAACCCAGGTGGGATGGAATCTGATTGGAGAGTGGTATGGTGGGTGCATGGTCATTGGACAATGGAATGGTGATCATACCGGAGTTGGACGGGTTGGACGTACTCCCTGCGGAACCTCTGTAGTTCTGCAGCCATTGGCTGGTCCCCATTCCATAGAGCCTGTTTGTCTGCCTCTGTGGGCTCTGGCTCAGGGATCTCAATCCTGGGAAAGACGAAATACGTTATCGCCAAACCAACAGTTGTACTCCCTGACGAAGGCCATGCTGAAGAAACCCATCAAGAGTTTTAAAATCTTTGTTCCAGTACCGTACACTCAATATTAACCTAACATAGGAGGCTTAAAATAAACGCATGAGGAGTTCTCTTTCTGGTAATGATTAAAAAATAAATAATAATAATTCTGCACTTTTCAACCAATCCAGTAAATACATTGGCGACTATTAAGTATTTTATAGACCTCCTGCTTTAGGCTGGATGTGTCAACATGTAGTTCATACATGCATCATCTATGAGCAGAATTACTGTCTTACCTCAATTAGCCACAAAATTCCTAGTTTGAAAGCGAATGTTTTCTGGAAGATGTGCAGTGACATTTTCCCTACATTTACCTCCACTTGGGCCAGCCCCTTAGGAGTTTCAGCCAATTAGCTTCAGCCCCTCGCCATTTGAGTAACAGCTAGCAAGACGCACACACAGTAGTGCGAGAGAAAGAGCAAAAACTTGGTGCAAATATTTACACATTTGTGACATATACAAAAGTACCGGAGAATATCTTTAAGATGGAGTGTTGCCTTGTTAACGCCCAAAAGCAGAAGCTTCACAGGCTCTTTCCATTAGTTTTTCCGACCCACTGAGTGACTACACGAAACAACTGCATCTTAAAAGGTCTAGAAAGGAGTCAGGAAGCAGACATGCACATTGGGTGCATCATACATAGAGATATACAGTGCATTGGGAAAGTATTCAGACCCCTTGACTTTTCCACATTTTGATAAGTTATAGCCTTATTCTAAAATGTATTAAATAAGTATTCAGACCCTTTACTCAGTACTTTGTTGAAGCACCTTTGGCAGCGACTACAGACTTGAGTCTTCTTGTGTATGATGCTACAAGCTTGGCACAGCTGTATTTGGGGAGTTTCTCCCATTCTTCTGTGCAGATCCTCTCAAGCTGTCAGGTTGCGCAGCAATTTTCAGGTCTCTCCAGAAATGTTTGATCGGGTTCAAGTCCGGGCTCTAGCTGTGCCACTCAAGGACATTCAGAGACTTGTCCCGAAGCCACTCCTGCATAGCCTTGGCGGTGTTCCCCAGTCTGAGGTCCTGAGCACTCTGGGGCAGGTTTTAATCTTTCCCTCGATCCTGACTAGTCTCCCAGTCCATGCCGCTGAAAACATGCCACCACCATACTTCACCGTAGGGATGGTGCCAGGTTTCCTCCAGACAAGACGCTTGGCATTCAGGCCAAAGACTTCAATCTTGCTTTCATCAGTTCGAGGGGATCTTGTTTCTCATAGTCTGAGAGTCTGCAAGTGGGCTGTGATGTGCCTTTTACTGAGAAATGGCTTCCCTCTGGCCACTACCATAAACACCTGATTGGTGGAGTGCTGCAGAGATGGTTGTCCTTCTGGAAGTTTCTCCCATCTCCACAGAGGAACTCTGGAGCTCTGTGAGAGTGACCATCGGGTTATTGGTCACCTCCCTGACCAAGGCCCTTCTCTCCTGATTGCTCAGTTTGGCCAGAAGGCCAGCTCTAGGAAGTCTTGGTGGTTCTAAACTTCTTCCATTTAAGAATGGTGAAGGCCACTGTGTTCTTGGGGACCTTCAATGCTGCAGAAATTGTTTGGTACCCTTCCCCAGATCTGTGCCTCAACACAATCCTGTCTCGGAGCTCTACGGACAATTCCTTCGACCTCACGGCTTGGGTTTTGCTCTGACATGCATTGTCAACTATGGGACCTTATATAGACAGGTGTGTGCTTACCAAATAATGTCCAATCAATGAAATGATCCCCAGGTGGACTCCAATCAAGTTGTAGAAACATCTCAAGGATGATCAATGGAAAGAGGAAGCACCTGAGCTCAATTTGGAGTCTCATTGCAAAGGGTCTGAATACTTCTGTAAATAAGGTATTTCTGTTGATGTTTAATACATTTGCAAAAATAAAATAACTTTTCGCTTTGTTATTATGGGGTATTGTGGGTAGATTGATGAGGGAAAAAAAAATGTTGATCAATTTTAGAATAAGGCTGTAAGGTAACAAAATGTGGAAAAAGTCCAGGGGTCTGAATACTTTCCCGAATGCACTATATACACTGTTGTAATTCTGTGGTACCATACCTGTCTACCAACAGGCCCAGGAGCTCCTGGGGCTTGCAGAATGAACGGTAGGTGGTCAGAAAGGTGCGCACAAAGTTGGGATCAGCGTACATGTGGTAGGTGAGCCTCTCTATAAGCTTGACCACCGTCCCAGCCTTTATAATAGGTATCCCAGTCTTGCTCTGGACGCGGTCCTCAAACACGATGTTCTCCTCGGAGTCGTGCACAGCGAAGCGGTAAAGCTCTGGGGAGGGCAGGCGGAGGGGCTGGGCCTGTTCCTCATGCTGTAACACAGTGTCTAGCATACGGTCCAGCGTGGAGCGATACTGCAGGGTCACCAGCGCCGCCATCCACGCCCCCTTCTCCTCCCCCGAGCGAGCGCAGAACACCACACAGTTCTCGTCTTTACCGATAAGTTCGAAGGCATGTTTTAACTCCACAGAGTCCTCACGGTCCACGATGCGGACTTTTCGTAGGACGAATTTCTCCTTGAGACGGAACTCTGCCCCGCTTCCGGAACCAGGGAGTCGGGAGCTTTGATTGGCCTTGCAGCTGATCATGAGGCCGTCAAACAGGAAGTTGTGTCGCTCGTGTTTGGCGCCGGCGCGGAGGAGGGCCCCCTCCAGGATGAACTCGGAACAGCACTGGCCAATGTCCTTCCCCTCCCAGCCATCAATGCTCTTCTGGATCTCGTTCATCCGCTTGATGGCCAGCTGCTTGCTGCGCACCTGACGGCTGTACAGACGGTACATGGGCTCACTGAGAGAGAGAGAGAGAGAGAGAAACCGACACACACACAGACCGAGAGACAGGAGACAGACAGACACAGAGAGAGAGGACAGACAGACGAGAGCGAGACAGACAGACAGACGAGAGCGAGACAGACAGACAGACAAGACACAGGGCGAGAGAGAGACAGACAGACAGACGAGAGCGAGACAGACAGACAGACAAGACACAGGGCGAGAGAGAGAGACAGACAGACAGACGAGAGCGAGACAGACAGACAGACAAGACACAGGGCGAGAGAGAGAGAGAGAGAGAGAGGTGAGAAAACTGAGGAATCAATCTAGTCTCTAGACCAGGGATGGACAACTGGTGCCCATTGTTCTTTCAAAGGCCAAACCCACCATTGGTGTGCTTGGGCCAAAGCGCTCTATATTAATGTAATCTGACCATAGCACCGCCTGGCATTAGCTAAACGGCATTGGTACTTGGACTGGAACTGGTGCTATGGTCAGATGAAACAAAAGTCTTTGGCCACACACACCAGCGGTGGGTTTGGCCTTTGAAAGAACAATGCATACAGTATTTAGAAAATACCTCATCCCTTCTGTAAAATATGGTAATGGATCTTTGATGTTATGGGCTATTCTGCTTCCACTGGCCCTTGTTAAGGTCAATGGCATCATGAGCTTTACCCACTACCAGGACATCTTAACGAAAAACCTGGTTGACTCTGCCAGGAGGCTGACAATTGGCCGCAATTGGATCTTCCAGCAAGACAATAACCAAGCACACATCACAATCCACAAAGTAAGAGTTAATTTAACACAAAAAAAAAAATCAACATTTTGCAATGGCCATTTCAGTCTCCAGACTTACATTGAAGACCTGTGGTTTGAATTGAAGAGGGCAGTCTAAGCGCAGACGAAGGATATCAAGGATCTGGAAAGATTCTGTATGGAGTAATGGTCTAAGATCCCTCCAAATGTGTTCTCCAATCTCATTAAACATTTTAGAATAAGGCTCAGTGTCATTATCCTGGCAAGGCGAGCGTGCCAGGAGCATTGAAAGCAGGGGAGCGTGCCGGAGTATTGAAAGCAGGGGAGCGTGCCGGAGTATTGAAAGCAGGGGAGCGTGCCGGAGTATTGAAAGCAGGGGAGTGTGCCGGAGTATTGAAAGCAGGGGAGCGTGCCGGAGTATTGAAAGCAGGGGAGCGTGCCGGAGTATTGAAAGCAGGGGAGCGTGCCGGAGTATTGAAAGCAGGGGAGCGTGCCGGAGTATTGAAAGCAGGGGAGCGTGCTGGAGTATTGAAAGCAGGGGAGCGTGCTGGAGTATTGAAAGCAGGGGAGCGTGCTGGAGTATTGAAAGCAGGGGAGCGTGCTGGAGTATTGAAAGCAGGGGAGCGTGCTGGAGTATTGAAAGCAGGGAATCCAATAATTGACACCCATCGTTTTTTGCATTTGTATAATTTATTTTATACAGTATTATTGACTTATGTTTATGAAGGGATCCAATAATTCTGGAGCCCACTGTACGTGTATCAGCAGAGGGTTGTACTGTGGGGAGTAGGGTACGTACCCAGGCTTGCGTCGGGGCAGGTGTTTGGTGTAGATACGTTCCACACTACACTGGAGGTTTAGCAGAGCTGTGATGGCCTGCTTCAGACCCTCTCTGTCATCCTGCTCCTCACTGTGTTCCTGCAGCTGCTGCTCAGAGTAGACAAGGGGACAGGCTTTAGGCGTTGATGTTTAAGTTAACTATGCACAGATGTAATGCATGCAATATCCCCATTGGGGTAATAAAGTCATTATCTTAGACGCATACAGAAGTGTGTCTGTGGATCAATGAAGACGGCAGTTTTTCACTCTTTAAAGTATGGATAGAAGCTAGTAATGTAACCTGGATTCTTCTATTGGGAAAAACCGCTGCCTCATTTAAGGACCATATAAAAAGGTATTTTGGAAGGTAAACACACACACACATTCTCTGTGGAAGTGGTTAATGGAGGTGGCCGTCTGCGCTACTCCCGATAGAACTGGTACACATCTAATAACTACGCTAGGTTACACATCTAATAACTACGCTAGGTTACACATCTAATAACTACGCTAGGTTACACATCTAATAACTACGCTAGGTTACACATCTAATAACTACGCTAGGTTACACATCTAATAACTACGCTAGGTTACACATCTAATAACTACGCTAGGTTACACATCTAATAACTACGCTAGGTTACACATCAAATAACTACGCTAGGTTACACATCTAATAACTACGCTAGGTTACACATCAAATAACTACGCTAGGTTACACATCAAATAACTACGCTAGGTTACACATCTAATAACTACGCTAGGTTACACATCAAATAACTACGCTAGGTTACACATCTAATAACTACGCTAGGTTACACATCTAATAACTACGCTAGGTTACACATCAAATAACTACGCTAGGTTACACATCTAATAACTACGCTACGTTACACATCTAATAACTACGCTAGGTTACACATCAAATAACTACACTAGGTTACACATCTAATAACTACGCTAGGTTACACATCTAATAACTACGCTAGGTTACACATCTAATAACTACGCTAGGTTAAAACAAAGCTATATCAAGAGAGAAGAAACAGGAGCTTTCAAATCCAGGTTCAGAGAGCCTGTCCAGCCCAGAGAGCCTGTCCAGCCCAGAGAGCCTGTCCAGCCCAGAGAGCCTGTCCAGCCCAGAGAGCCTGTCCAGCCCAGAGAGCCTGTCCAGACCAGAGAGCCTGTCCATATTTGATCACAAGATGGGGACTCACAGGAAATGAACAAAACACTGGCCCATGATGAGTTTAAACCGCTAAGTTGGAACACTGGTCAACTTTACTGGTAGAGGGACGTGACATGACTGGAGGGAGAGGAAAGACAGAGGTACAGGTATGATAGGACAGAGGTACAGGTATGATAGGACAGAGGTACAGGTATGATAGGACAGAGGTACAGGTATGATAGGACAGAGGTACAGGTATGGAAGGACAGAGGTACAGGTATGATAGGACAGAGGTACAGGTATGATAGGACAGAGGTACAGGTATGATAGGACAGAGGTACAGGTATGGAAGGACAGAGGTACAGGTATGATAGGACAGAGGTACAGGTATGATAGGACAGAGGTACAGGTATGGTAGGACAGAGGTACAGGTATGATAGGACAGAGGTACAGGTATGATAGGACAGAGGTACAGGTATGATAGGACAGAGGTACAGGTATGGTAGGACAGAGGTACAGGTATGGTAGGACAGAGGTACAGGTATGATAGGACAGAGGTACAGGTATGATAGGACAGAGGTACAGGTATGGTAGGACAGAGGTACAGGTATGATAGGACAGAGGTACAGGTATGGTAGGACAGAGGTACAGGTATGATAGGACAGAGGTACAGGTATGGTAGGACATGGGTTAATCCAAAATCATGGACATAACTATTCTATTTGTCCCCACACTGCTTTTCTGTGTGTGTGTGTGTGTGTGTGTGTGTGTGTGTGTGTGTGTGTGTGTGTGTGTGTGTGTGTGTGTGTCATACCATATTGCATAAACACTCACCTGCAGTAGTTCAAAGTAGTGCAAACAGTGGTACACAGGAACCATCATGAGCTGTGGCAGGACATACTGGACCGCCTCCTTGAAACCTTCAGCTATGGACTGGACGGACAGAGACAGACAACAGAACAATACATATTACCATAGAGAGAAACCTTCAGCTATAGACTACCTAACCCTAATATATATGGACTGGAGATTAATACCTAACCCTAATATATATGGACTGGAGATTAATACCTAACCCTAATATATATGGACTGGAGATTAATACCTAACCCTAATATATATGGACTGGAGACTAATACCTAACCCTAATATATATGGACTGGAGACTAATACCTAACCCTAATATATATGGACTGGAGATTAATACCTAACCCTAATATATATGGACTGGAGATTAATACCTAACCCTAATATATATGGACTGGAGACTAATACCTAACCCTAATATATATGGACTGGAGACTAATACCTAACCCTAATATATATGGACTGGAGACTAATACCTAACCCTAATATATATGGACTGGAGACTAATACCTAACCCTAATATATATATGGACTGGAGACTAATACCTAACCCTAATAAATAAATAAAACACACACATACATACAGTCGTGGCCAAAAGTTTTGGTATGAAAATTTGCCATGAAAATGAACTTAATCCCCAGGATTAAGGACCAGCTTCCATCATGTCAGTGATTGTCTCGTTAACACAGGTGGAGTGTTGACGAGGACAAGGCTGGAGATCACTCTGTCATGCTGATTGAGTCAGAATAACAGCTTGGAAGCTTTAAAAGGAGGGTGGTGCTTGAAATCATTGTTCTTCCTCTGTCAACCATGGTTACCTGCAAGGAAACACGTGCCGTCATCATTGCTTTGCAAAAAAGGGCTTCACAGGCAAGGATATTGCTGCTGGTAAGATTGCACCTAAATCAACCATTTATCGGATCATCAAGAACTTCAAGGAGAGAGGTTCAATTGTTGTGAAGAAGGCGTCAGGGCGCCCAAGAAAGTCCAGCAAGCACCAGGACCGTCTCCTAAAGTTGATTCAGCTGTGGGATCGGGGCACCACCAGTGCAGAGCTTGCTCAGGAATGGCAGCAGGCAGGTGTGAGTGCATCTGCACGCACAATGAGGCGAAGACTTTTGGAGGATGGCCTGGTGTCAAGAAGGGCAGCAAAGAAGCCACTTCTCTCCAGGAAAAACATCAGGGACAGACTGATATTCTGCAAAAGGTACAGCGATAGATAGGTACTTTATTGATCCCAGAGGGGGAATCAATCCTGCTGAGGACTGGGGTAGAGTCATTTTCTCTGATGAATCACCTTTCCGATTGTTTGGGCCATCCGGAAAACACCTTGTCCGGAGAAGACAAGGTGAGTGCTACCATCAGTCCTGTGTCATGACAACAGTAAAGCATCCTCAGACCAATTATGTGTGGGGTTGCTTCTCAGCCAAGGGAGTGGGCTCACTCACAATTTTGCCTAAGAACACAGCCATGAATAAAGAATGGTACCAACACATCCTCTGAGAGCAACTTCTCCCAACCATCCAAGAACA
The DNA here is from genome assembly GCA_023634145.1 of Thymallus thymallus. Lineage (NCBI taxonomy): Eukaryota > Metazoa > Chordata > Actinopteri > Salmoniformes > Salmonidae > Thymallus > Thymallus thymallus. The sequence continues at coordinate 3,232,870 of CM042405.1, forward strand.
GTTTGACGCCCAATGCCTTTTCCAGCATGATGGAGCACCTTGCCATAAGGCAAAAGTGATAACTAATTGGCTCAGGGAACAAAACATCGACATTTTGGGTCCATGGCCAGGAAACTACCCAGACCTTAATCCCATTGAGAACTTGTGGTCGATCCTCAAGAGGCGGGTGGACAAACAAAAACCCACAACTTCTGACAAACTGCCATCAGTCAGGATGTGGCCCAGAAGTTATTTGACAGCATGCCAGGGCGGATTGCAAAGGTCTTGAAAAAGAAGGGTCAACACTGCAAATATTGACTCTTTGCATAAACTGAATGTCATTGTCAATGAAAGCCTTTGACACTTATGGAATACTTGTAATTATACTTCAGTGTACCATAGTAACTACTGATATAAAGATCTAAGAACACTGAAGCAGCAAACTTTGTGGAGACCAATACTTGTCATTCTCAAAACGTTTGGCCACGACTGTACATATATACACAGATTTCATGTTGACAAACAATAGTTTTGGCAAGTAGGTTAGGACATCTTTGTGCAGGACACAAGTAATTCTTCAAACAATTGTTTACAGACAGATTATTTCACTTATAATTCACTATATCACAATTCCAGTGGGTCAGAAGTTTACATACACTAAGTTGACTGTGCCTTTAAACAGCTTGTTTAAACAGAAAATGTCATGGCTTTAGAAGCTTTTGATAGATAGATAGGTACTTTATCAATTAGCCTATCTATCTATCTATCCCAAATACACACACATATATATAGATGGATAGAGATATAGGAGAGAGATTACCAAGAGTGATGAACGACAGAGTGGAATAGAAAAGAGAGAAAGAGTAAGCAGATGAAAGGATGACCAGACGCTGAGAGAGGATGACTGTAGTGGACTGGGCAGAGTAACCAGAGTAGACGTTGTCATAGTATCCATCCCCCCTTCTCCTTAATCAATACTCTACTACTCAGACTCCTCTCACTACAGCCTCCCCTGCCTAAACTGGCTGTGTGTGTGTGTGTGTGTGTGTGTGTGTGTCCTTGTGTATGTGTGGGGAGAGATACACACACAAACAAAGAGTGTTATTAGAATTGCTCTCCAAACACTGGCAGGTGATAAAAAAATGATTGTCATATTATAAACCTATTATAAACAGTTTTACCCAAACATCACATATAATCAAAATAAACTAATCTAATTGAAACACTGGGATTCCCACACACACAGCAGTGTAATAAGCACAGCATGTACCCCTTTCAGATCAGAGGTAGCTATGGAAATGTGCCTGCAGTCAAAGCCCCCCTATCTTCTCCTTCTCCAGGAGAGATAAAGGCCTACCTCCCAAATGACACCCTATTCCCCATGAAGTTAATTATGTTGGACCAGGGCTCATGGTAAATAGGGTGCCATTTGAGACCCAGCCAGGGCCAGTCTGCAGTGTGACTCGTTGGCTCCTACAGCCTGGTCTATTTTTAAGCAGACGCTGCAGAGTGCAGTGGCTGAGTGCTCCACAGACACATCTCAGAGCGAGAGCGAGAGAGAGAGCGAGAGAGAGCCCAGAGAAGCAGGCTGGACAGAGGCAAACAACCATTTAACAACAAAGGACCGGAACCAGGAAGTTCCATCAGAACAGAGCATCACAGGACTACCAGAGGTTCCCTCTTCATTAATGATATTAAAGGCAGTATTTCCAGCCCTACGTATTATAAGTACAAGGCCCTGATATGAGGGCATATCTATATCCTGGCAGTCTCAACGCTGTCAGAACAAATACAACATCAAACATCGGGTCTTGAATAGGTGCCAGGCAGCATTATTTTTTTGTATAATAATTGACTGCTATTCCTGATGGGAGGAATGTCCAGGTGACACAACAACAGATCATTGTGGATCAACTAACTAACTACAAAAGGAAGCATGCCCTCTTTAGATATTTTAAGGAATACAGCATCAGCCTCCCTCTCTCTGCTAGAATTTCACCTGTTACGGACACTGAACTTTCAAAAAGAAAGGGTAAGCCTAAGATCATTGCTTGTATTAACCATGTTGGATACACATGTCAACTTCCAGATCAGAGTTAAATGTAAGGCACCCACATATTGTACATCTCTGAAAAGATCTTTCTGTGTCAGTGGCAGATTACAAGGTTACCTGGAAGTATAGTCCTACAGTAGGCCGGGCCATCAGGCTGCTGAAGTGCTCGTGGAACTGTCTGGACAGGATGTCCTGAGACAGGGTCTCATACGGGTCAAACGCCTGCTCCTGGATTTAGAAGAAGAGTTAAAGGAGGAGGCTAGAAGTGTCACTGAATGTTCGTGTTCTGTAGAGCTAGGTATTGTGGGTACCTATGACAGGCTGAACATCACCCTTTAACTGGAACTAGATTCACAATATAACACTGGTACCTTATTGATTAAATGGATTCACAATATAACACTGGTACCTTATTGATTAAATGGATTCACAATATAACACTCTGGTACCTTATTGATTAAATGGATTCACAATATAACACTGGGGTACCTTATTGATTAAATGGATTCACAATATAACACTCTGGTACCTTATTGATTAAATGGATTCACAATATAACACTGGGGTACCTTATTGATTAAATGGATTCACAATATAACACTCTGGTACCTTATTGATTAAATGGATTCACAATATAACACTCTGGTACCTTATTGATTAAATGGATTCACAATATAACACTGGGGTACCTTATTGATTAAATGGATGTAGGTGTGTATGATGCCCTACCTCTGCCAGGTCCTCGAAGCAGCTGCCCACCAGAGGATGGGGACTACCGTCAGCGGTCATCTCCACTGCGTCCTCGATCAGCCCCAGCAGCTTGACCGTCAGCTCATGGATGTCCAGAATGTTGCTGAAGATGACCTCCACATCCTGCAGGGAGCCAGAGAGGAACATGGTGCCTGTTTAATATAAAAATACATTACATGGCCAAACACACACTACACGATCCTTAAGAGAGAAGGCATTAGAAGGGGGCATTAGAAGGGGGCATTAGAAGGGGGCATTAGAAGGGGGCATTAGAAGGGGGCATTAGAAGGGGGCATGACTTACAAGTCTTACAACACATAACTAAGGGAAAAGAGCAAGACGTTACTTCCACATTTTCTAGTCATTTAGCAATAAGCATTCAGTGACTCAAACCATCACAATGTTAGCGGAACATGGAAACTATCTACTTTGCAACCACTGGTCCCAAGTCGCTTAAGTGCCGTGTTACCAAACAATGACAATGAAGAGAGGAGTTGGCACTTGGCAAGACAGCACAAACAGATCTGGGACTAGGCTACTTCAGAACCACTGGCCCATTCCAATAGTCCTGTCAGTTAGTGGATATCATCCTTCACATATGGAGGACAACAGAAAAAGTATATGGTCTCATTATTTTACCCATACCACTTCCTGGACATCTCAAAGCCATTTTCCAGGATATTTTTGCTGTCAGTTCTAAGGTTATTTTGTCAGGAACAACAGATGTGGCTTTCTGTTGTGAGTTAATGATGTTTAGTCATGGTCCGTCCGCCCGCCCGTCCCTCAAATAGGCAACGCCACAGCAGGCCATTAAATAAAACTCTCCACTCAGCTCAGTTCTCTTTCTTCGGCCAATTGAAATACCATCCAGTGTTTAACAACAGGTGATTTTCTGTGTTTTAGCTGGTGATTTGATCCTCTGTGTTTACATGACTTTTTAGGTGATTTGAGTCTTACTGGCAGCAGGACAATAATCTTTACTTCTCGGAAAAGTCTAAGGGCTCAAACAGAACAGTCTTCGATGACACAATAATGAATGTCCAGCCTCTGTGTGAAGCATAGGAAGATTATGAAGGTCCACAGGGAGGTTATGAAGTCAGCCCAAGGATTACACAGGATTACTGCAACTCCAGATTAACCAGTTAGCTGATTAGAGTAGTTCATTTATAATCTTCAGTTCTAATGGTCTTACACTGGAGGTGGCTGCAAATTGCTTTGATATAAGATCAAAATGTTGGTAAGGTGACTGTTGATTGGAAACAGGTTTCTGTTCTAATACACACACGAACGACTCGGCCGACTGTTGTAATACACACACGACTCGGCAGTCGTACAGTTCTTTGAGTATGTGTATCGGATCCCTGCGGAATTGAACCCACGACTTTAGCGTTTCCGGCGCTATACCCAACTAAGCTACAGTTCACAAGGTGTTCATGAGCTGTTTATAACCCAGCCCCTGTTCTCACCTGAAGTGTCTATAAGCTGTTATACTGTTTTCACCTGAGGCGTGAAGATCTTGTTGTTGAACAGGAAGTGATGTCGGAACACCTTGATGATGAGGTCAAGCTCCCGCAGGTACTGGCGCTCCTCTGCGATCTCCAAGCGCACCAGGTCATCGTAGGACAGCTCGCCCGACGATGACGGCTCCTCCGTACACTGAGATACCAGACCGATGTCCTCGTCCTGGTCAAACATGTCCATTAGGACCTGCAACAGAGACGGCAGGTCAGACATGTCCATCAACACCTGGGACTGACACACAGAGACAGGTTAGCAAGTCAACCAGGACAATAGAATATATATCTCTCGAATTTGTAGTGGATTGACATCGAAGGTGATTGAGAGATGCAAAAACACACAGAGAGAGAGAGACAGCTACACAGACAGACAGATGGGCAGACAGACAACATTGTATGTTTCCTACCTTGTCTGCACACATGGACACCTTGATGTCTTGCTGACTGATCTCATAGTGTCGGATATTACCAACGTAGTTTCCTGCTAGCTTCAGGATGTCAGCTGATATGTATTCTAGCACCGCCACAATGTAGAGGCAGACGTGGTAGTCTATTTTATAACCCAGCACCTCCTGTTGACAAGACAAACAGCAGGGACGGTTAGAGAGGAGAGGGTTAGAGTTAGGGAGGAGAGGAGAGTTAGTTGGGGAAGAGACTTTCTAAAATGGGGGGGGGGGAAGCACCAGCGCTACCAATGCTTCAAATTCATTTAGAGCCCTGGTGAGGGGTGCATGTACCTTGAGTAGAGGGTGTATCTTATCCACAGGGAGCAGTAGGGGGTTCCTCCTCTTCCTCTTCTCGATGGCCGACTGGGCGTCAGCTATGGCCCATTTATCTATGGGGTGGGGGAAGGTCTTCTGGACCCGCTCCTCCACGTCCTGTACAGACCGAGGCTGGGCCACACACAGCATGTTGAGCAGCTGCAGGATCAGCTCTTCAATGTGCTGCAGAGCTCCCTCCTTGGCTGACAGGTTGGGGTGCACCTGCAGCTGCACCTGGGAGAGAGACAGGGACGACGGGACAAACGTCAGAGGGACGACGGGACAAACGTCAGAGGGACGACGGGACAAACGTCACTAGGCTAAATCTCAGATAAAACTGATAAAACTTGAACCTTGAGATGCATAGAAGTGAAGGCCTTGTGGTCCTGTCTGTTTCTGACAGCCTGCCATGGCAGTACACAATAGTGGAAACGAGTGAGAAGAGAGGTTTATTTTAGGGTAAGAGGAGAGAAGAGGGGTGTGGTTTGGAAAGAGGCCTAGAGGAGGGGTGTGGTTTGGAAAGAGGCCTAGAGGAGGGGTGTGGTTTGGAAAGAGGCCTAGAGGAGGGGTGTGGTTTGGAAAGAGGCCTAGAGGAGGGGTGTGGTCTGTCAAGTGTCTCTATGGGTGGAAATAGACTTCTCCATCTCGGTAGAGTTGTCAGGAGGGGTGTGGCCTATCACTGGAATGCTGTCTACTCTGTACACATACTATTATGGAACTGGCAGTCTACTAAAACCGTTGTGAAGAGTGAGTGAGAGATAAAAACATGCACAAAGCTGTGCTGTTCACATGGTAGTGATGAATTACTCTGGCTGGTATATAATAAAGGCCCAGCATGAGGAATGTGTGGCTGACTGACCAACACGGCTTCATAGATTCTGCTGGTCTGGGTTTGAGTGATAGACGGACAGGGCCTCACTATTCCGCAAGGGACAGAAAACCTTTATTGAACCATAGATCTTTACAGACAAATTAATGACAACCTATTTGCGTTAAACATAAATCTCTCTGGACTTCGGTTTAACTATAACCCTAACCCTAAATGGAACATCAAAACAGAAGCAGCCTCAGATTCCACACGACACCATGCGTTGTTAGTCATCTGAGTCACCACACAGAGAGACAGAAAGTACGGGGGTTTCCCTTCCTACGCCGGGCTCCATTCACAAAACCCTACTGCTCCGTTAGTTAGTTTCATCACCATCCCACCGAACGGAAGAGACGGTGGAGGGAGGAGGCAAATGTAAATAATATACGGTGCATTCGGAAAGTATTCAGATCCCTTCACATTTTCCACATTGTTACGTTACAGCAGTAATCTAAAATGTATTAAATTGTTATTTTTCCTCATCAATCTACACACAATACCCCGGAATATCAAAGCAAAAACAGGTTTAGAAATGTTTGCAAATGTATTCAAAATAAAACTGAAATATCACGTTTACATAAGTATTCAGATCCTTTAATCAGTACTTTGTTGAAGCATCTTCGGCAGCGATTACAGCCAAGTCTTCTTGGGTTTGACGCTACAAGCTTGGCACACCTGTATTTGGGGAGTTTCTCCCATTCTTCTCTGCAGATCCTCTCAAGCCCTGTCAGGTTGGACGGGGAGCATCGCTGCACAGTTATTTTCAGGTCTATCCAGAGATGTTCGATCGGGTTCAAGCCCGGGTTCTGGCTGGGCCACTCAGACATTGAGACTTGTCCCGAAGCCACTCCTGCATTGTCTTGGTAGGGGAACCTTTGCATCCAGTCTAAGGTCCTGAGCGCTCTGGAGCAGATTTTCATCAAGCATCTTTCTGTACTTTGATCCGTTAATCTCTCCCTCAATCCTGACTAGTCTCCCAGTCCCTGCTGCTGAAAAACATCCCCACAGCATGATGCTGCCACCACCACTGTTGGGATGGTGCCAGGTTTACTCCAGACGTGACGCTTGGCATTGAGGCCAAAGAGTTCAACTTGGTTTCATAAGACCAGAGAACCTTGTTTCTCATGGTCAGTCCTTTAGGTGCCTTTTGACAAACAAAGCGGACTGTCATGTGCCTTTTACTGAAAAGTGGCTTCCGTCTGGCCCCTCTACCATAAGGGCCTGATTGGTGGAGGGCTGCAGAGATGGTTGTCCTTCCTGACCAAGGCCCTTCTTCACCGATTGCTCAGTTTGGCTGGGCAGCCAACTCTAGGAAGTGTCTTGGAGGCCACTGTGTTCTTGGGGACCTTCAATGCTACAGAAATGTTTTGGTACCCTTCGCAAGATCTGTGCCTCAACACAATCCTGTCTCGGAGCTCTACGAACAATTCCTTCAAGCTCACTGCTTTTTGCTATGACATGCACTGTCAACTACGGGACCTTATATAGACCGGTGTGTGCCTTTCCAAATCATGTCCAAACTATTTAGATTTTCCACAGGTGGACTCCAATCAAGTTGTAGAAACATCTGAAGGATGATCAATGGACACAGGATGCACCTGAGCTGAATTTTGAGTCTCATAGCAAAGCGTCTAAATTCTTATTTACATAAAGGTATGTTTTTTTATTTTAATACATTTGCAAACATTTCTAAAAACCTGTTTTCCTTTGTCCTTATTGGGTATTGAGTGTAGATTGATGAGGGAAAAACATTTTTGTTTTTATAAATTTTAGAATAAGGCTATAACGTAACAATAAAAAACATCCCTGGGTCTGCAACGCCTTACTACAACGTTTTCAGTCTTTTGAGGGGGAATAGGCGTTGTCGTTGTGTATTTGGACCATGATAGTTTGTTGGTGATCTGGACACCAAGGAACTTGAAGCTCTCAACCTGCTCCACTACAGCCCTGTCCATGAGAATGGGGGCGTGCTCGGCCCTCCTTTCCTGTAGTCCAGAATCATCTCCTTTGTCTTGATCACGTTGAGGGAGAGGTTATTGTCCTGGCACCACACTTCCAGGTCTCTGACCTCTCTATAGGCCGTCTCATCGTTGTCAGTGATCAGGCCTACCACCGCTGTGACATCGGCAAACTTAATGACGGTGTTGGAGTCGTGCTTGGCCACGCAGTCATGGGTGAACAGGGAGTACAGGAGGGGACTAAGCACGCACCCCTGAGGGGCCCCCGTGTTGAGGATCAGCATGGTAGATGTGTTGCTGCCTACCCTTACCACATGGGGACGGCCCGTCGGGAAGTCCAGGATCCAACTGTAGAGGGAGGTGTTTAGTCCCAGGGTCCTAAGCTTAGTGAATAGCTTTGAGAGCACTATGGTGTTGAACACTGAGCTGTAGTCAATGAACAGTATTCTCACATAGGTGTTCCTTTTGTCCAGGTGGGAAAGGGCAGTGTTGAGTGCGATAGAGATTGCGTCATCTGTGGATCTGATGTGACAAATTGGAGTGGGTTTGGGCAGGTTACCTTTAGGCAGGGACTATGGTGGTCTGCTTGAAACATGTTGGTATTACAGACTCGGCCAGGGACCGGTTGAAAATGTCAGTGAAGACAGTTGCCAGTTGGTCAGCGCATGCTCGGAGTACATGTCCTGGTAATCCATCTGGCCCTGCGGCTTTGTGAATGTTGACCTGTTTAAAGGTCTTACTCACATCGGCTACGGAGAGCGTGATCACACAGTCATCCGGAACAGCTGGTGCACTCATTCATGCTTCAGTGTTGCAAGTTCTGCCACATCTGACGAGTACTGGAGCCGGTATAGTAGGATTCAATCTAAACATATATTTACACTTTGTCTGATGGTTTGTCTGAGGGCATAGCAGGATTTCTTATAAGTGTCCGGGTTAGAGTCCCACTCCTTGAAAGCGGCAGCTCTACCCTTTAGCTCAGTGCGGATGTTGCTTGTAATCCATGGCTTCTGGTTGACGACGTCCCCACAGTGGACGTATGGTCACTGTGGGGACAGCGTCGTCAATGTACTTTTTGATGAAGCCGGTGACTGATGTGGTATACTCCTCAATGCCATTGGATGAGTCCTGGAACATATTCCAGTCTGTGTTAGCAAAACATTCCTGTAGCTTAGCATCTGCGTCATCTGACCACTTCCATATTGAGCGAGTCACTGGTACTTACTGCTTTAGTTTTTGCTTGTAAGCAGGAATCAGGAGGATAGAATTATGGTCAGATTTGAAAAATGGAGGGCAAGGGAGAGATTTGTACATGAGTGTGTGTGGAGTAAAGGTGGTCATGTTGCACATGTAACATGCTGGTAGAAATGAGGTAAAACAGATTTAAGTTTCCCTGCATTTAAATCCCCGGCCACTAGGAGCACCACCTATGGATGAGCATTTTCTTGTTTGCTTATGGATTTTTACAGCTGGTATACAGTGCGGTCTTAGTGTCAGCATCGGTTTTGCCAGCATCGGTTTGTGGTGGTAAATTGGCAGCAACGAAAAAATACAGATATTTACCAACAGAGTTTAAAGCTTATCATGAGATACTCTACCAAAGGCAAGCAAAACCTTGACACCTCCTTAATACTGGATTTGGCACACCAGACCGCCAGCCAACTGTATATTATCCATGTCGTCATTCAGCCACAACTCGGAGAAACATAAGATATTACAGTTGAATGTCCCTGTTAGTGCACTAGTCAGCAGTACAGTAGTAGATATTTCAGTAGCCAGTAAAGCTAGCCAGTACAATAGTCTGTAGTCAGTCCAGTAGTTTGTACAGTAGTACAGCAGTGTACCATAAGCGATTGTAGATGATGTAGGAGGCCATGATGCTAATGGAAGGTGTAGTGTAGTGTTACATAGCTTCCTCTCCATTAGGCAGAGCTGGCTGGCGTACTGGGAGTCCCAGTGCTCTCTAGCTCACTTTCCCTTTTTCCTTCCTCCATCCCCCTCCCATATTTCTCTCTTTCCTGTTAATCTCCCTCCCTCCCTCTCAACCGCTCCCCTTTCATTCGCCAACCAGCCACCCCCCAACCAGCCACCCCCCTCTCACTCTTCCCTCCCCTACAGAAAGCAGAGCAGAGGTCTCCAAAGAGAGGGGATCATCGCAGCAGACAGAGAGAGAGGTATTGATGTTGGTGTACAACAAGCAGGCAACTTTAAAGCCACATACAGTAGTGGTAGTATTAGCAGCGGTGGTGGTAGTAGTAGCATCAGTAGTAGCAACTGCATCAGTAGTAGTAGTAGTAGTAACAGTAGTAGTAGTAGTAGTAACAGCATCAGTAGTAGTAGTGGCAGCAGTAGTAGTAGTAGCAGCCGCATCAGTAGTAGTGGCAGTAGTATCAGTAGCAGTAGTAGCGGCAGTAGTAGTAGTAGTAGTGGCAGTAGTAGTGGCAGTAGTATTAGTAGTAGTGGCAGTAGTATTAGTAGTAGTGGCAGTAGTATTAGTAGTAGTGGCAGTAGTATTAGTAGTAGTGGCAGTAGTAGTAGTAGTGGCAGTAGTAGTGGCAGCAGCAGTGGCAGTAGTAGTAGTAGTGGCAGTAGTATTAGTAGAAGTAGTAGTAGTAGAAGTAGTAGTGGCAGTAGTAGTAGTAGTAGTAGTAGTAGTGGCAGTAGTAGTAGTAGAAGTAGTAGTGGCAGTAGTAGTAGTGGCAGTAGTAGTAGCAGTAGAAGTAGTAGTGGCAGTAGTAGTAGTAGAAGTAGTAGTGGCAGTAGTAGTAGTAGAAGTAGTAGTGGCAGTAGTAGAAGTAGTAGTGGCAGTAGTAGTAGTAGTGGCAGTAGTAGTAGTAGTGGCAGTAGTAGTAGTGGCAGTAGTAGTAGTGGCAGTAGTAGTAGTGGCAGTAGTAGTAGTGGCAGTAGTAGTAGTGGCAGTAGTAGTAGTAGAAGTAGTAGTGGCAGTAGTAGTAGTAGTGGCAGTAGTAGTAGTAAAAGTAGTAGTGGCAGTAGTAGTAGTAGTGGCAGTAGTGGCAGTAGTAGTAGTAGTGGCAGTAGTAGTGGCAGTAGTAGTAGTAGTGGCAGTAGTAGTAGTAGTAGTAGTAGTAGAAGTAGTAGTAGTAGTAGTGGCAGTAGTAGTAGTAGAAGAAGTAGTGGCAGAAGTAGTAGTGGCAGTAGTAGTAGTAGTAGTAGTGGCAGTAGTAGTAGTAGTGGCAGTAGTAGTAGTAGTAGTAGTAGTAGTAGTAGTAGAAGTAGTAGTGGCAGTAGTAGTAGTAGAAGTAGTAGTGGCAGTAGTAGTAGTAGTAGTAGAGGCAGTAGTAGTAGTAGTAGTAGTAGTAGTAGTAGTAGTGGCAGTAGAAGTAGTAGTAGTAGTAGTAGTAGTAGTGGCAGTAGTAGTAGTAGTGGCAGTAGTAGTAGTAGTGGCAGTAGTAGTAGTAGTGGCAGTAGTAGTGGCAGTAGTAGTAGTAGCAGTAGTAGTGGCAGTAGTAGTAGTAGTGGCAGTAGTAG
>CM042405.1:3249244-3311730 GCA_023634145.1 Thymallus thymallus
AGTCGTAACTAACGCAACTAAATAATTTGAGTGCTTATTTGTCCTGTTTCGCACATGCACAGGTGTGCATTATATGCATGTGTGAAATGGAAAAATGTGTTTTGGCTGACCCTGCCACTCTCCGGTCACTGCCAGGGTCAGCCAAAACACATTTTTCCATTTCACACATGCATATAATGCACACCTGTGAAACAGGACAAATAAGCACTCAAATGATGTATTATTATTACTGATTAGTTAACCTGAAGGTCAGCTTAATAGTAGGGCTGGGCAATATGACAAAAAAAATCATACTTAGATTTTTATTTTTTATCATACTTTATTTTTTTAAAAGTTTTTTTACGTTTTAGTCATTTAGAATATGCTCTTATACCTTCTAAAATTTTTAAACTGACTATTATATTAATCTGACCAGGGGACCTAAGAGGATGGGTCTGCATACTAGCTTCGGTTTGCTCCTAGCAGAACTCGGTTAGGCAGATTGAACATCTGTTCCTCACATACTCCCTTAAAAATACATTTGCTTGAAAAACATCTTGAGACGCTGTATCCAGTATTTCCTCAAAATATTCAGAATTAATCTAAAATAATTCAAGAAATCTTTCATTTTGTGACATTTTGCAGAGAGAGAGAGATCTTAGTCGCACAATTTTACATTTAACTAAGTTGTTTGGTACAGTATTTCTCAGGTGAAAAAATTAGCATGAAAATTAGTCGTCTGTCGTTGAATGACACAGACGAAAGGGCGTAGACTTCAGCTAACGAACTTTGGCTTGCCTCGAGAAAAACGTGTGTATGAACAGCAGAAAAAAACAACAAAAAAAAATTAAAAAAAAAAACTTGTCGAAGACCAAAACATTGTCATAATATATGCACAAACTGTTCTGAACTGTTTCGGATAGGAAGCCTTAAAACGACTTCCTGCCCAGTCAGGAAAGCCCCTCAGGACAGCTGTTACAGATAGAGTGAGTCACAGTTAGTCAAAACCATAACAAACCTCTCCTACGTCAGTCAGTCTCTCTCTCTCTCTCTCTGTGTGTGTGTGTGACAGGTAGTCTTGCCCTCAAGGCAGTGAAACAAACACCAAAACTTAACCCACCACCTCTCAGTTCACCTGGGAGGGTTCTGTTCATTAGGGCATGCAATGGCTCATTTCGTTGTCGAACATATGTCACTTTTACAAGCAGAAGCAGTTGGTTAACCAATTTGATGATTAGTATTGATAGCAACCGTTTCAAAGCTGTTACATTAATCTACTGTGTGCTGCTGACTAGGACTATGGCTCCCAAGTGGCGCAGCGGTCTAAGGCACTGCATCTCAGTGCTAGAGGAGTCACTACAGACACCCTGGTTCGAACCCAGGCTGTAGCACAACCGGCCATGATTGGGAGTCCCATAAGGCGGCGCACAATTGGCCTTGTATCCTACGAGTTTGGCCGGTGTAGGTCATCATTGTAAATAAGAATTTGTTCTTAACTGACTTGCCTAGTTTAATAAAGGTTAAATAAAACAAAGCTGTACCACATCGGTCTAGACATGTCCCCCCATATGCCCCTCCCAACCCAGAAGTGGCACATAAACACAAAAGCCACATCAGGACAACTCTACAAATAGACAAATCTATAAAACCGTTAGGAGGCTGTGGAGTCAGAGCAGGGCCATGAGCCTCTATACATGGTCAGATATGTAGCTGTGTTTCAGACAGAGAGGCAGGCAGAGAGAGAGGCAGGCAGAGAGAGAGGCAGGCAGACAGACCAGTACTAGATAGGTGTACCTAATAAAATGTCTGGTGTGTATAGATACATAAATAAACCGAAACTGATACATACTTTTTTTTTTTTTTTTTAAACAAAGAGCATGTTGTTTACTCAGCTGGGCTACTAGTCTGGGTCACAGGTTCAAACGAGAGAGAATAAGATAATGATCTCAACCCAGTGACAGACAAGAGACCCAGGAAGAGAGACAGAAAACAAGTGTGAGCGAGCTTGTGAAAGAGATGCATCGGCCACAGGGAGACAAACTGCACATGTCCTCCTGGCTCAAAATGTTTTCTGCCTCGTAAGCTTCAATTAGGTTTATGAATATCAAGTTGTCTATTTAGAGAAGGGGAAACCCGACTTCACTACTCCACTCTGAGACAGCTCGATCAGGACCAGATAAATACCCTGGACCAGGCCTCTCCAACCCTGGAGAGCTACCATCCTGTAGGTTCACACCAGGCCTCTCCAACCCTGAAGAGCTACCCTCCTGTAGGTTCACACCAGGCCTCTCCAACCCTGAAGAGCTACCCTCCTGTAGGTTCACACCAGGCCTCTCCAACCCTGAAGAGCTACCCTCCTGTAGGTTCACACCAGGTCTCTCCAACCTTGTTCCTGGAGAACTACCCTCCTGTAGGTTCACACCAGGCCTCTCCAACCCTGAAGAGCTAACCTCTTGTAGGTTCACACCAGGCCTCTCCAACCCTGGAGAGCTACCATCCTGTAGGTTCACACCAGGCCTCTCCAACCCTGAAGAGCTACCCTCCTGTAGGTTCACACCAGGCCTCTCCAACCTTGTTCCTGGAGAACTACCCTCCTGTAGGTTCACACCAACCCTAATATAGCACACCTGATTCTAATAATTAGCTGGTTGATTCACTCAGGACTTATTTATTCATTCAGGTCTGTATATACATACTCATGTACAGTTGTTGTATCATATCACGTACAATATTGCAAGTAATTCTTGGACTTAACTTACGTGGTCATTCACTCAGGAATGCATATTAGTATCCTGTATTTTTTCATTGCTTTTAGTATATCAAATGTGCATTTATCTGTAATTAAACCCTGCGCACTAAGGACTGTATTTTAAGGTAATTACTATTATTACCCTAAATTATATCATACACACATTAAGCTATTTAAGTATCTCTTCCTGTCATTTACCTGTACAGTTTATGTAACCATGCAAGTATTCACTTACCTGTAAATATAACTGTATATTTACATGTACAGCTAATTTAACCATGCAAAATATTCACTTACCTGTTCATTTAACCAGTATGTATATTTAGTAAACTATTATTATCCTCGCTCATATCATATGCATTTTTAGCTATTGAAGTATTTCTCTGCCATCGACCTGTATAGTATAGTTAACCATCCAACATCCACCAATGTATAGTGTACATATTCAGCCAACCACCCATACTATGCAATGTCTTTTTATAGCTTTTTTGCACTCCAGACTTCTTGTAATTCTATACTTTTTCATACTGCCGCTCTATGTATCATGTATCGTGTATCTGTCTTTTGTGTATTTTCGTTCTGGCATTTTGCACCTGCCCTGTGTTTTGTTGTAGCTGCTTGACAAAGAAATGTCCCCCTCGGGGATCAATAAAGTATCTATCTATCAAACCAGGGTCTGTAGTGACGCCTCTAGCACTGAGATGCAGTGCCTTAGGCCACTGCGCCACTGTTGGAGAACCCGGGTGTAAACCTTCAGGAAGGTAGCTTTCCAGGAACAGGGATGGAGACCCCTGGTGTAAACCTACAGGCTTGGGGACCCCTGGTGTAAACCTACAGGCTTGGGGACCCCTGGTGTAAACCTACAGGCTTGGGGACCCCTGGTGTACCTTCAAATGCACCACTTCATTTGGCTTGATCTGAGATACCCTGGACTAAAATATGATGAAGACATGAATAAAACTGGCAGCCAAAATATGCAGTGGGATACTGAGATTTTGGCTGTGTCTTATTGAATTGAAATAAGCAAGAATGGGGTTGGAGCTAGGCTAAATCTCAAAGTGCATCAGCTGCATTGGCTTGCTCTACAGTGGACCTGGCTGGCTGATACAACAGGAGATAGGCAAGAATAAGAATATTGACTGATACAAAACTGCAAGAAGATCCTCTGTTTAAACCAATAGCCTAGTCACATCAGTGATGAAACTGTCATGTCAACCACTATCAATGTGTTGACAAGCAGCTTCACAGCATAGTACTGTAATCTAGAGATACTTCCTCAAAACAGTGGAAAGAATCCATTTGAGTCAAACCTGTGAAGTCAGAAACACAGACACTAAACTTGGACTTGTGTTGTTTTTGCCTAGCAATGCATATTGTGACTAATGCATATTGTGAGGGGCTGAGGGATAGATATGGTTTGTGACAACATTTTACACAAGGCAAATGAAGCATTCTGCGGCTCTGATCTCACATAGGGCTATAGGATGATGACACTCGTTTTCCCTTTTAGGCCTGCATCTGTATTGAGGGCGGTGTTCCAAAACATGAGTGGAAAACATGATCTTGTTGATAACAAGTACCAATATCAGGGGTGTGTTCATTACCTTTTGCAAATGAAAGCGTTTACGTTTAACAAACAAACAGAAGCAAACAAAACGGGGAAGGAAAAACTTGAATTTTGTCCAACACAAACTCATTTTCGTTGCTAAATGTTGTCCGTTTGGAATAAACTGTTGCAAAAAGTTTTGCAACAGAATAAGATTAATGAATACACACAGAATTCTTCCCGCAACATGTAGCCATTGAGCCAAATTGCATATATTGTTTTATAGTGGGCATTTGGGGAACATTAAAAAAAATATATACTAAATATAGACATGTCAGTAGTTACTGGTTCCATAACCAACTAACAACCCCATTTGAGATGTGTTCAAATTAAGATAAAATGTTGTTACCTTTCGCAACGCTTGCACGAAGAGGCCTCGCCATTTGTGACTGTTCTCGTCACTTGAAAAGTCGTATATTTGCTGCGGCTGCATGACTCCTTACGCTGCCGTGAACCGGGCCGGACTGTAAGCATCGGCCCCGGAGAGTCCGTGTGGGTCGGTCGGTCGGTCGGTCCGGTGGAAAAGTGAGCTTGAGCTAACTAAGTTAACAGAATACTAGTCAGCTAAAACCATACACCGAGTCGAGTAAGGTAATATTACAGATACCGCCGTTAGCTAACGTCACAGGTAAGTTAGCACATTTAAAAGTGAAAGGCCTATACGCTAGTTAGCTAAACGTTAGCTAGCTCAGGTAAGTTAGCCAGCTAATTAACTAGTCGTCGCTAACTGGCTAGCTCGATGCTATGTGAGATGGCTAGCTACCAAAATAAACATATAGCTAGCCAGATAGCTAGCTACCTATTTCAGTTGGATGTCATGACTAAAACGTATAGCTAGTTATTGCCTATTGTTTAACTTAGGTCTGATAACTATCCAGTAGCTAGAGACGGAGAACGCATCTGTGTGTAGCGGCTGCCTCCGTCATGGCCTCGGCGGTGCACTTCCAGTTATGTGGCACAAGACTTCATTCAATTCCCCAAAAAGACAAGACTTCTAGTTAGTTCATAACCCGTCATATTTTCCGCGTCGGTTATTTGCGCAGTCCATGAACAATCCCACTAGAATAGTCCGAGGCATGTTAAACCAGTGTCCAGCGGCGCAATTAGACACAAGGCGCTTGTTGGTGTGTATTTAGTTTTAAATCGTTGGAGATGTTTGTCTGTTTCAGGTCCAACTCAAGGTCCGTGCGTGTCTGCTGAATCTCGGCCCTTCACTTGCTCACCGCGTCCTGCGTAGACAGCCAGTGCGTCTGCGTAAGCGCAGGGAGGGATCGCCTCTTTTGTCCAGTTGGAGTGTGGGACCACAAGTTTGCGCCTCATATTCTTTTATGGCTTTCGAACAAAATAAAAAATAGTATACCTAGGTTATCAAAGTAAAATTACAGTTTGAATAGCTTGTAAAATCAAAGACAGTCTCAGATTTTTGCATTCCTACATCACTCTGCAAGTAAATGTGCATTGTTCTACTTCATTGGGAACATGTTCAACATTTCTTCTTCGATGGGGTACAACGGGGTTGGCATTGAATGTTAATGGTGCATTACCGCCACCAGGGTATTGGACGGGGTATTGAATAAGAACATACAAAAACATTGCGGGAAAGGGGGAATATGACATCACACAAAATTAAACATGCCAACTAACAAAACCCATCCCACTTCTTCAATCACAGTATACTCCAAAATACATCCCTACACAGGCTCAGGGGCATGTGATGCAGGAACATTCACCGACAGGATTTCTTGCACGAAGACCCCCAAAATGTTCAGCTGCGTTCACAATGATTCAATTTTTCTTACGCTTCGAACACACCGACTGGGTTTTTGCGTTTTGGAACACAATAAGTTAATTCATTTCCAATGGAACGCTGCGTTTGCCTTGCAGCATTGCGTTGCAGAGGCATTTGCAGTGCGTTCTGTGTGGTGCGTAAGTTCGTATGCGTCAAGCTGTATGCCAAGAAGGCTTGACAGAAATGGTAGCATAAGGTGAACGTTGAACTTTTGTTACACACATCCAGATGATGCTGTGTCATTTTGCGGAAAATACACTATTGGATTGATCGAGTTTATTATCGTTGCAATAAATGCACCTTTTAAACAAGTGCTGCAGTGGTCTAAGACACTGCATCTCAGTGCTAGAGGTGTCACTACAGACAACCTGGTTCGAATCCAGACTGTATGTGAATGTAACCTTTATTTAACTAGGCAAATCAGTTAAGAACAAATTCTTATTTACAATGATGGCCTACCTACAGGGTCAGCCCCTGGAGCAAATTAGGGTTAAGTGGCTTGCTCAAGGACACCAACAAGTTTTTTTCGCCTTGTCGGCTTGGGTATTCGAACCGTATCACAACCGGCAGTGATTGGGAGTCCCACAGGGCGGCGCACAATTGGCCCAGCATCGTCCGAGTTTGGCCGGTGTAGGCCGTCATTGTAAATAAGATTCCCTGGTCGTGGTGGATCTACAGAACCCTTCCCTGGTTGTGGTGGATCTACAGAACCCTTCCCTGGCCGTGGTGGATCTACAGAACCCTTCCCTGGTCGTGGTGGATCTACAGAACCCTTCCCTGGTTGTGGTGGATCTACAGAACCCTTCCCTGGTCGTGGTAGCTCTACAGAACCCTTCCCTGGTTGTGGTGGATCTACAGAACCCTTCCCTGGTCGTGGTGGCTCTACTATCATTGTTTCTTTCCCACCACTAGTTCCTTCCAGTCTTCTCACCTCCTCCAGATAGGAGACACGCTGGACACTCCATACTCTTCACACTAACAGGGCACTCCAGGAATTCAGGCGAATGTTATGACCATGTTTGAACAATGACTAATAACATCATAGGCCTACATGATTTCACTGAGCCAACTTCTATCATTGCGCAGTTTGGCTACTGTACTGTAAGATCCTGCCCCCATGTGGACATAAAGTGACCTTGCTCACATATTCAATATAGCCAAACACAATCATACAAATATGGTAGAGATATATTCTGAACAAAAATATTAAAGCAACATGCAACAATTTCAAAAAGTTACAGTTCATAAGGAAATCAATTAATTATGCCCTAATCTATGGATTTCACATGACTGGGCAGGGATGGTCCTTGGCAGACATAGGCCCACCCTCTTGGGAGCAAGAACCAGCCAATTAGAATGTGTTTTTCCCCACAAAAGGGCTTTATTACAGACAGAAATACTCCTCAGCACCCCACTCAGACAATCCCTCAGGTGAAGAAGCCGGATGCGGAGGTCCTGGGCTGGCGTGGTTACACGTGGTCGGTTGAACGTACTGCCAAATTCCCTAAAACAACTTTCGAGGCGGCTTAGGGTAGAGAAAATAACATTACATTTTCTGGAAACAGCTCTGGTGGACATCCCTACAGTCAGCAAGCCAATTGTACCCTCCCTCAAAACTTGGCATTGTGTTGTGTGACAAAACTGCACATTTTAGTGGCCTTTTATTGTCCCCAGCACAAGATGCAGCTGAATAATGATCATGCTGTTTAATCAGCTTCTTGATATGCCACACCTGTCAAGTGGATGGATTATCTTGGCAAAGGAGCAATGCTCACTAACAGGGATGTGAACAAATTTGTGCACAACATTTGAGAGAAATTAGTGTGTATGGAACATTTCTGGGATCTTTTATTTCAGGTTATGAAACATGGGACCAACACTTTACATGTTACTTTTATAGGTGATATTTTTGTTCAGTATAATATAATATCATCACCTAATAACTTTGAAAAGTAACTGACTCCACTGAACATTACCTAATACTGTATCAGTTCCTTCCATACAACTAGTCTGCCCTGGTTCCAGATCTGTTTTTGCTAACTTCTATGGTCACTGTCATCAGTCCAAACAGATCTGGAACCAGGCCAGTGCACAGCAGGGTATAGCCAACGTATACTGATCTTTAATAAGTAGAATGACAGCAAGTGTGTGTGTGTTAATAGATTTTTTTTATTACAAAAACTGCATACATTAAAAAGTTTTGCGAAGGGAATACCAATAATGTTACGAAAACTAAAGCATATCCCCTTTTTGTCATTTAAATAAAAAAAAGAAAATGTACAAAAGTGCTTACATGGTGCAAATATTGAATACAAGTAATCGTTAAAAAAAAAAAACAACAACTACATTTTACACTATATTTCAACTTTCTAAAATGCAACCAAGCGGGAGAGAGGGAGAGAGAGAGGGAGAGAGAGGGAGAGGGGGAGAGGGGGAGAGAGAGAGAGAGAGGGAGAGGGAGAGGGGGAGAGAGGGAGAGAGAGAGAGAGGGAGAGAGAGAGGGGGAGAGAGAGAGAGGGAGAGAGAGAGGGAGAGAGAGAGGGAGAGAGAGAGAGAGGGAGAGAGAGGGAGAGAGACTACTATGTGTGATCACATGCCACCCTATCTAGTACACTACCTTTGACCTGGGCCTGTGCACTATATAGGGAATAGGGTGCCATTTCAGATACAGCATACATTGCATATCAGTAACCGTAAAAGTAACCCAAAGCTGCTTAGCAACCTCTGGATAGGAAGGTAGCTCAGCCTAGCCTGGTACCAGTCTTTCTGCTCTCTTGCCAACTCCAAGTATGATAAGAATGCACAAACCGACCGGCACCCAGGTCTTCCCTGGCATAGCTGAGCTGGATCCCACTGTCAGCATGACTACCGCAACAGTCACTCTCTCTGCTTAAAGGGATAGTTCACCCTGTCCCTCTCTGCTTAAAGGGATAGTTCACCCTGTCCCTCTCCGCTTAAAGGGATAGTTCACCCTGTCCCTCTCTGCTTAAAGGGATAGTTCACCCTGTCCCTCTCTGCTTAAAGGGATAGTTCACCCTGTCCCTCTCTGCTTAAAGGGATAGTTCACCCTGTCCCTCTCCGCTTAAAGGGATAGTTCACCCTGTCCCTCTCTGCTTAAAGGGATAGTTCACCCTGTCCCTCTCTGCTTAAAGGGATAGTTCACACTTTCAAAAAGTTGCCTTATTTTTTACTTCAATGTCAGCCTTTATCTTGTTTCATCCTAAAAGTTTTAAAATGTGTCTGCTGTTAATATCGGTCTGACAGTGACATGCCATGTAAAAACCCTTTATAAACCTTTAATCTGGCTAGCATCCTTGGGTTAATTTCCTTTATAACCTGGTTGGTTTCATGGTAGCCATTCCTGACATTGAATCACTTGACTGTATCCCAAGACCTAACCCTAACCAGTGCACTACTTTTGACCAGAGCCCAAGGGAAGTGTATGCCATTTGGGACATCAATGACATCTTTGTACATCAGACATCTCTGAAGTTAAATAACCCAATGCTGCAAGGCAGATTGGCCAACTTTCAAATGGTTTGGATGAAACGACACCTCAAGTGAATTGAAAATAAGATAAAACTGAACGATCCCTCACGGCAAGTAAATCCAACATACCCTAATATTGCTTTGAGACTAATAAATAACGTTTAAATGATTTTCTATGTGAACCATTCTATATTAGTTAAACTAGAGCTGGAAATCTCCCACTAGTTAAGGCTCAGCGTTAGCAAGCCACACTATCGTCCTAGACCAGAGCTAATCGTCAGCCAGACCTGCGACAGTCAGCTGCTTGTAAAAAAAGGACTGTTTGATACAACAAACACCCGTTGATTAACTCCCATTAGACCTAAATGTCTGAATTATTATGGCAGTCGTTTTCAGTAACACCTCTAGATAATGTCTTGTCATATTGCAGTTGGGCTGAACCTTTCCTGCCCACATTCTGCTCCACCACTCAAGTCAATCAGTTTAGCCAATAGTGAGCAGAGGACTCAGCGCTGGAGGAGAGAGGAGTGGAACGGGGCTGGAGTGGAGGTGAACAGGGTTGGAGTGGAGGTGAACGGGGTTGGAGTGGAGGTGAACGGGGTTGGAGGGGAGGTGAACGGGGTTGGAGGGGAGGTGAACGGGGTTGGAGGGGAGGTGAACGGGGCTGGAGGGGAGGTGAACGGGGCTGGAGGGGAGGTGAACGGGGCTGGAGGGGAGGTGAACGGGGCTGGAGGGGAGGTGAACGGGGTTGGAGGGGAGGTGAACGGGGTTGGAGGGGAGGTGAACGGGGCTGGAGGGGAGGTGAACGGGGCTGGAGGGGAGGTGAACGGGGCTGGAGGGGAGGTGAACGGGGTTGGAGGGGAGGTGAACGGGGCTGGAGGGGAGGTGAACGGGGTTGGAGGGGAGGTGAACGGGGTTGGAGGGGAGGTGAACGGGGCTGGAGGGGAGGTGAACGGGGCTGGAGGGGAGATGTGAACAGGGCTGGAGAGGAGAGGTATTTAGTGCACTACAACGCACTATATAGGGAATACGGTGCCATTTGGGACACAGACCTTGTCTGACATTTAGAGTCCAGGGGTTATGATTTGTTTCACTGGACAGAGAGCCTACAGAGGCTGAGTGAAGGGTTGGTAGGGTTACTGGTGATCAGAGAGTCTGAGTGAAGGGTTGGTAGGGTTACTGGTGATCAGAGAGGCTGAGTGAAGGGTTGGTAGGGTTACTGGTGATCAGAGAGGCTGAGTGAAGGGTTGGTAGGGTTACTGGTGATCAGAGAGGCTGAGTGAAGGGTTGGTAGGATTGATGGTGGGCTAGACAGGGCTAGTAACAGGGACCTGTCTTTAGGCCAGACAGCTTTAGTGACAGTTCTCAGTAACAGGGACCTGTCTTTAGGCCAGACAGCTTTAGTAACAGTTCTCAGTAACAGGGACTGGGGCAGGTATTTGGGCCAGACAGCATAAGTAACAGTTCTCAGTAACAGGGACAGGGCTTGGGTCAGGGCTAGTAACTGTTCTCATGTCCAGCCAGGATGTAGAGGTTGTTGAGGGCTGTGGGGTTGTCAGTGGGCCGGCTCTCCAGGACCACC
Source organism: Thymallus thymallus (assembly GCA_023634145.1). Lineage (NCBI taxonomy): Eukaryota > Metazoa > Chordata > Actinopteri > Salmoniformes > Salmonidae > Thymallus > Thymallus thymallus. Next base: position 3,260,439 of record CM042405.1, read on the forward strand.
ACCCTGTTAGAGAGAGAGATGTCAGTCAGCAGCAGCACGTCAGTAACACACATGAACACTGCAGGTTATAGCTGCCAGCCAGGTCCAATTTATATAATATAATTGATAGATTCAGAGAGAGCAGCAGGCAGCAAGACAAGAGGACTGGCTACATTTCAAATGGCACTAAGTTAATGACACTACAGCTAGGCGTCACCCTTCCAGCAGTGTGACAGATGAGATGAGAGGGGTGTCTGCCCACAGAGGGTACAGTCCAAGACCATAGAGTCTGATCCATCAGATGGAATTACAGAGGATCAGAGAGAGACACTCAAACCAGGCTGGCATGACAGTGCCCAGCTTCCAGGCTCCCCTGGGGCTGGAAGCTGGGCCCCCTGGGCCCTCCAGCCCCGGCCATCCAGGGGGCCCTGCCCTGGGCCAGGGAGTTAAATCACATTTAGTGGTTTCTATAGTTGAGGACTGGTTTCTGCACTCACTGCCTCAGTGTGGAGGCTAGGGGACTTCCCTGACACAGCGTCCACTTTGCTGCATGCCTGGGTACTGAATCAGATAGTGTAACCAACCAGTGGGTGGATAACTGAAGCTGTAATGTGTGAGTCACATGTATAATATGTGGAGGTTTTCAAGCCTCTTCTGATAACGTTGAGATTACAATTACTTATCCCACTCAGGCTCTTATCATACTGAATGATCAAAGACTGTTAATTTGATCTGGGGCACCTGCCTCATCATAGGAATGGAAGCGGACCGGCAGAAAGAGATCGAGCCACCAGCGGACCTCATCTCTGTAGAGGTCTGAAGAGGACTCGAGAGATAGAGGGAGGAGTGGGGATGTTTGGTGGTTTCCAGGCGATGGTTAAACACAGGGACCCTGTGGAAGGACACTGGCTCCCTGGAGATAGCAGCTAGCTACCAGCCCTGCCTCTACGGCTTAATAAAGGTCAAAAGGGCACTACATGGCCTCCTGAGTGGCGCAGCGGTCTACACTACAGATCCTGGTTCGATACCGGGAGACCCATGAGGCGGTGCACAATTGCAGCATCATCCAGGTTAGGGGAGGGTTTGGCCGGCCGGGATGTCCTTGTCCCATCGCGCTCTAGCGACTCCTGTGGCAGGCCGGGCGCATGAACGCTGACACAGTCGCCAGGTGTACAAGGTTTCCTCTGACACATTGGTATGGCTGGTTTCCGGGTTAAGCGAGCAGTGTGTCAAGAAGCAGTGTGGCTTGGCAGGGTTGTGTTTCGAAGAATGCACGGCTCTCGACATTGGCTTCTCCCGAGTCCGTACGGGAGTTGCAGCGATGGGACAAGACTGTAACTACCAACTGGATATCACGAAATTGGGGAGAAAAATGGGTTAAAAAGTAAAACAAAATCAAAATATAATAAAAGGGCACTACATATATAATCTATACAACTAAAGAGGTGGAGAGAGAAAAACATTGGAGAGAGAATATAGAGATGAGAGGAAAAGAGAAAAAGGAAAGAAAGGGGGAGAGAGAGGGAGATCAAATTACAGATATGAGAGAAAAGGAGAGAGGACAGGTAAGAGGGAGGACAGGTAAGAGGGGCGACAGGTAAGAGGGGCGACAGGTAAGAGGGGCGACAGGTAAGAGAGAGGACAGGTAAGAGGGGGGACAGGTAAGAGAGAGGACAGGTAAGAGGGAGGACAGGTAAGAGGGGCGACAGGTAAGAGGCAGTGAAGTTAGACAGACCCCCCACCTGTCAGATCCTAGGAGGCGGAAGACTCGGCTGGAATCAGCAATCTCCTGGGTGACCTGCACATTAATGAAGGAATGAAACACTTCATTAAGCAGAAGCAAAAAGGAGGAACACTAATGAACATGGTAACATACAGTGTTCTATTGTTGAGTACATACACCATGACCACAGTAGACCACACCATGACCAGAGTAGACCACACCATGTCCACAGTAGACCACACCATGACCAGAGTAGACCACACCATGACCAGAGTAGACCACACCATGACCAGAGTAGACCACACCATGACCAGAGTAGACCACACCATGACCAGAGTAGACCACACCAGGACCAGAGTAGACCCACCATGACCACAATGGTCAGGTGCCACAACGGGGGACTGCAATTGTCTCAGAACAGGGCAGCATGGCTGGCCCTTGGATGTACACACAGACCTCAAAGTAGAGGAGAGGTTGACTTCATCACTACTACTAGGTATTGACATGTTGAAAGCACAGAGCTGTCTGTTTAAACTACTAGCACACAGCTCAGACACCCATACATACCAGTCTGTTTAAACTACTAGCACACAGCTCAGACACCCATACATACCAGTCTGTTTAAACTACTAGCACACAGCTCAGACACCCATACATACCAGTCTGTTTAAACTACTAGCACACAGCTCAGACACCCATACATACCAGTCTGTTTAAACTACTAGCACACAGCTCAGACACCCATACATACCAGTCTGTTTAAACTACTAGCACACAGCTCAGACACCCATACATACCAGTCTGTTTAAACTACTAGCACACAGCTTAGACACCCATACATACCAGTCTGTTTAAACTACTAGCACACAGCTCAGACACCCATACATACCAGTCTGTTTAAACTACTAGCACACAGCTCAGACACCCATACAGACCACCAGAGGTCTCTTCACAGCCCCCAAGTCCAGAACAGATTCTGGGAGGAGCACAGTACTACATAGAGCCATGACTACATGGAACATCAGGTAACTGATGCAAACAGTAGAATCAGATTTTAAAATAACAACAGATAAAAATACACCTTATTTAACAGCAGGAACTGTGAAGTAACAAACATAACATAAGCACTATACACATGTACATATGTATTTTGAGTTGTAGATGTGTGGTAGTGGAGTAAGGGCATGAGGGCATACATTTAGTGTGTTGTGAAATCTGTTAAGAATGTATTGGAATGTTTTAAAAATGGTAAAACTGCCTTAATTTTGCTGGACCCCAGGAAGAGTAGCTGCTAAGGCAGCAGCTAATGGGGATCCATAATAAATACAAATACTAGTAGCCGCTAGGCCACACCCTCCCAACAGTAGCTCACGCCGCTAGGCCACACCCTCCCAACAGTAGCTCACGCCGCTAGGCCACACCCTCCCAACAGTAGCTCACGCTGCTCAGAGGTGTTTGCTCAACACATGGTTGTCTGTCAACATTGACCTGTCTGGCTACATGGATGAGGCCAGGAGATTAATGTAGTTTAAAGTCCTCTGGGTTCACGCACACACACACACACACACACACACACACACACTGAGGCTAGGCTACATAAAGCTATGTGTCACTGTGTCCACCTGCAAGTAATGAAGTTGTCAGATTTTCACAGAGGGTCTCTCTCACACACACACACACAAAGTCGAAGTTTTACATACATTTTTCAACCAATCCACAGATTTCATGTTAACTATAGTTTTGGCAAGTCGGTTAGGACATCTACTTTGTGCATGACAAGTAATTCTTCCAACAATTGTTTACAGCCTTTTTGCTCGACATCACGGGAAAATCAAAAGAATCAACCAAGACCACAGATTTTTTTTTAGACCTCCACAAGTCTGGTTCAGCCTTGGGAGCAATTTCCAAACGTCTGTACAAACAATAGTACCCAAGTATAAACACCATGGGACCACACAGCCGTCATACCGCTCAGGAAGGAGATGCGTTCTGTCTCCTAGAGATGAACCTACTGTGGTGCGAAAAGTGCAAATCAATCCCAGAACAACAGCAAAAGACCTTGTGAAGATGCTGGAGGAAACCGGTACAAAAGTATCTATATCCACAGTAAAACGAGTCCTATATCGACATAACCTGAAACGCCACTCAGCAAGGAAGAAGCCACTGCTCCAAAAACGCCATAAAAAAGCCAGACTACGGTTTGCAACTGCACATGGGGACAAAGATCGTACTTTTTGTAGAAATATCCTCTGGTCTGATGAAACAAAAATAGAACTGTTTGGCCATAATGACCATTATTATGTTTGGAGGAAAATGGGAGAGGCTTGCAAACCGAAGAACACCATCCCAACCGTGAAGCACGGGGGTGCCAGCATCATGTTGTGGGGGTTATGTCTAAATTATGTGGATATATTGAAGCAACATCTCAAGACATCAGTCAGGAAGATAAAGCTTGGTCGCAAATAGGTCTTCCAAATGGACAATGACCCCAAGCATACTTCCAAATTACTTCTTGTATTTTTATACTTTTTCATACTGCCGCTCTATGTATCATGTATTTGTCTTTTGTGTATTTTCGTTCTGGCATTTTGCACCTGCCCTGTGTTTTTTCATAGCTGCTTGACAAAGAAATGTCCCCCCGGGGATCAATAAAGCATCCATCCATCCATCCATCCATAAGGCTTAAGGACAACAAAGTCAAGGTATTGGGGTGGCCATCACAAAGCCCTGACCTCAATCCTAGAGAAAATGTGTGGGCAGAACTGGAAAAAGTGTGTGCAAGCAAGGAGGCCTACAAACCTGACTAAGTTACACCAGTTCTGTCAGGAGGAATGGGCCAAAATAATTCACCCAACTTATTATGGGAAGCTTGTGGAAGGCTACCCGAAATGTTTGACCCAAGTTAAACAATTTAAATGCAATGATACCAAATACTAATTGAGTGTGTGTAAACTTCAAGAATTGAAGTTTACACATTTAAATTGTAAGTTTAAATGTATTTGGCTAAGGTGTATGTAAACTTCTGACTTCAACTGTATATATACACACATTCAGTACCAGTCAAAAGTTGACATTAATTTATTTAATTTTACTATTTTCTATATTGTACAATAATAGTTAAGACATCAAAACTATGAAATAACACATATGGAATCATGTAGTAACCAAAAGTGTTAAGGAAATCAAAATATATTCTAGATTCTTTAAAGTAGCCACCCTTTGCCTTGACAGCTCTGCACACTCTTGGCATATTTCCCTCAGATTACACAGAACCACAAAGAATTGGAAAACAAATTATATTTTGATAAACTCCCATATCTACAGTCGTGGCCAAAATTATTGGTCTCCACAAAGTTTGCTGCTTCAGTGTTCTTAGATCTTTATGTCAGTAGTTACTATGGTACACTGAAGTATAATTACAAGTATTCCATAAGCATCAAAGGCTTTCATTGACAATGATATTCAGTTTATGCAAAGAGTCAATATTTGCAATGTTGACCATTCTTTTTCAAGACCTCTGCAATCCGCCCTGGCATGCTGTCAATTAACTTCTGGGCCACATCCTGACTGATGGCAGGCCATTCTTGCGTAATCAATGCTTGGAGTTTGTCAGAAGTTGTGGGTTTTTGTTTGTCCACCCGCCTCTTGAGGATCGACCACAAGTTCTCAATGGGATTAAGGTCTGGGGAGTTTCCTGGCCACGGACCCAAAATGTTGATGTTTTGTTCCCCAAACTACTTAGTTATCACTTTTGCCTTATGGCAAAGAAAAAGGCAACTATTTGCACATCGCTATAACACTGTATATACACTGGGGTCAAAAGTTTGGAATATTACTCATTCAGGGGTTTTTCTTTATTTACAGTGACATGACATACATCATGTAGTAACCAAAATAGTGTTAAACAAATCAAAATATATTTTATATTTGAGATTCTTCAAAGTAGCCACCCTTTGCCTTGATGACAACTTTACACAATCTTGGCATTTTCTCAACCAGCTTCATGAGGTAGTCACCTGGAATGCATTTCAATTAACAGGTGTGCCTTGTTAAAAGTTCATTTGTGGAATTTCATTCCTTAATGCGTTAGAGCCAATCAATGTTGTGACAAGGTAGGGGTGGAATACAGAAGATAGCCCTATTTGGTAAAAGACCAAGTCCATATTATGGCAAGAACAGCTCAAATAAGCAAAGAGAAACGACAGACAATCATTACTTTAAGACATGAAGGTCAGTCAATACGGAAAATTTCAAGAACTTTGAAAGTTTCTTCAAGTGCAGTCGCAAAAGCTATGATGAGACCCAGAGTTACCTCTGCTGCAGAGGATAAGTTCATTAGAGTTACCAGCCTCAGAAATTGCAGCCTAAATAAATGCTTCACAGAGTTCAAGTAACAGATACATCTCAACTGTTCAGAGGATACTGTGTGAATCAGTCCTTCATGGTCGAATTGCTGCCAAGAAAACACTACTAAAGGACACCAATGAGAAGAAGAGACTTGCTTTGGCCAAGAAACACGAGCAATGGACATTAGACTGGTGGAAATCGGTCCTTTGGCCTGATGAGTCCAAATTTGAGATTTCTGGTTCCAACGTCGTGTCTTTGTGAGACGCAGAGTAGGTGAACGGATGATTTCCGCATGTGTGGTTCCCACCGTGAAGCATGGAGGAGTAGGTGTAATGGTGTGGAGGTACTTTGCTGGTGACACTATCAGGGATTTATTTAGAATTCAGGGCACACTTAACCAGCATGGCTACCACAGCATTCTGCAGCGATTCGCCATCCCATCTGGTTTGCGCATAGTGGGACTATCATTTGTTTTTCAACAGGTCAATGACCCAACACACCTCCAGGCTGTGTAAGGGCTATTTGACCAAGAAGGAGAGTGATTGAGTGCTGCATCAGTTGACCTGGCCTCCACAATCACCCGACCTCAACCCAATTGAGATGGTTTGGGATGAGTTGGACTGCAGAGTGAAGGAAAAGCAGCCAACAAGTGCTCAGCATATGTGGGAACTCCTTCAAGACTGTTGGTAAAACATTCCTCATGAAGCTGGTTGAGAGAATGCCAAGAGTGTGCAAAGCTGTCATTAAAGCGTGGCTACTTTGAAGAATATAAGATAAAAAATATATTTTGATTTGTTTAACACCTTTTTGGTTACTACATGTTTCCGTGTGTTATTTAATAGTTTATATGTCTTCACTATTATTCTACAATGTAGAAAATAGTAAAAATAAAGAAAAACCCTTGAATGAGTATGTGTGCCTGAACTTTTGACTGGTACTGTATGTAAAATGTTTAACTTTGGCACTTCTCTGATTGGACATGCACACAAGTTTTAATTCCAAATGATTGGCTGTTTAACATGTGCATGCGTTTTCTGTAATTCATCTTCATTATTTATTTTCAAGAAAAAAATGTGTCTTGATAAAACATTTGAGTGGCTGGTAAAATGTATGCATCCACCAGTCTGTTAATTTACCTGACCCTGACAGAGTTGTCACAGGACAGGCAGGTGTGATGCCACACATCACCCTACCGGTGGCATTGTCAGCAGTAGGAGACAGGAGTGAGTGTTGTGACGAAGCCTGTGGACCTCCACTGTGAATGCCTACCAAAGGGCACCATAATCCCCACTAACTTTGACCAAAATCAGTCTACTAAATAGGGAATAGGGTGCCATTTGGGACACAATCTGTGTCAGACCTGCTTTCACTGAGATAAGCCAGAGTAAAGACACCGGACTACAGACAGAGCGATTTCCACTAGATAACACTGCCACAAAACAACAGATGCTGCTCCCCCGGGCGGGAGAATCTAATAGGCGAATACCACAGCCAATCACAACACTGGCGGGTAAGTAATACTGTGAAACATCACTCCACTATTACTGCAGATAAATTACTGACTGTCTGTAATTACAATGCAAAAATTATAAACAATCCTATATGTAGCACCTTTTAACTGTATTGTCTAGCCTTCCTCCACCATGCCATAATCATATTTAGTGTAGTCAACCTATTCCAAACATGTTTAGAGTCTGGTTAACGACGTGACTGAATGGTTTTGTCACTACACCTCGTTGGACTTGAAGCTCTTTCCCTGCATGCCGTGCTTCCAGAAGGCCAGAACACTGTCCTGAAGGCACACTGGAGCAGGAGGAGAGAAGGGTAGAGGGACGTCAGTCAAGACAGGAAGGATATCAGTATAGTTTTTTGTTTTTTTCCCATTACATTTTGATAATTTAGCAGGCACTTATCAAGAGTATCAGTTCAAGAGTATCAGTGCATTCAACTAGGCAGGTAAAACAACCACATCACAGTCATTACGAATAAACTTTTCCTCAATAAAGCAGATATGTTATTACACAGTTACTATACACGTCATTACAGTTACTATACACGTTATAACAGTTACTATACACGTTATTACAGTTACTATACACGTTATTACAGTTACTATACACGTTATTACAGTTACTATACACGTTATTACAGTTACTATACACGTTATAACACTGAAGGACGTACAGTAGTAGGTAAATAATAGTAAAGAGCTCATCTTACCAACGGATCCAATGGTGAAGTCGAAGCTGAGCTCTGAGGCTAGCTTCTTGTTGGACTTCAGTCTTCCCTGGAGGTTAACGATCTTGAGATTTTCTAGAAAAAAAGAGAACCCTTTAGAATAGTGTCTGGATAAAAGCAGACATTTATATGAGCAGGGAAAGCGATTAATGGAATTGATACTTTCTCAGGGCAGTGCAGGACTACAGTTAGACCGAGGGGGCAGTGCACTACATCTGACCTGAGCCCTATGGTGACCAGAAACCGATAGGCCCTGGTCAAAAGTAGTGCACTACATAAGGAATAGGGTGTCGGTCAAGAGGTCATCATCTCTATGGGGTCAGATGTCATACGTACTGTCCAGGCACACTAGCACTGTGTCCCTCTCCAACTGGGTCACATGGATGGCGTCCACTGCTTGACCAGCTAGGGGAAGACATATAGAATGGTCACCATAGAGATATACCTTCTGTTATCCAACAATAGATAACACATAAATGGTCTGTGGCATTTAAGATGAGGGTGGACCATAAGTTTTTATGAGCATGGCCTTATTTCTATTACAGTATATTGGATGACTGTCATTCATATTCCATTCACCCTGCTCAATATAAAGTTTACAGCGTAGGTGCACAGGTTGAGTGAAATTTGAGTAATCAAGGTGACAGACAGTTACACATTCAATACCGCCTTGCACACTTGCCTGCATCCAGCTGATCTAGGGTGTAATCATTAGTCCAACAGTTGCAAACAAGAGTTTCTATTGGACGAATTCAGGCATGTTAATTCCCGTTTCGTTCCATTTGCTTCCGCTTAAATGTTTTTCAACAGAATCGGCGGAATGAATACAACCCTGATTACACGCAAAAGCAGTTCACTTTCATAGCAGCCAGATCGTTGTATAATTCTTTCTCGCATCTACACGCTCTCCTGCTCTCAGCTTTTCCCTACGCTTATGGACTTGCACAACACATCAGCTGTCTGACCAGCCGAAAAAACCTTTAAGCCAAACCTTCATATCATAAACGCTAACTGCTACACACAGCCTACATCGTACTAAATAAACAATTTTGATTGGGTGGACAACATGTCAGTTCATGCTGCTAGAGCTCTGATAGGTTGGAGGATGTCATCCGGAAGTTATCATAATTACTGTGTAAGTCTATGGAAAGGGGTGAGAACCATGAGCCTCCTAGGTTTTGTATTGAAGTTAATGTACACAAAGGATTACGGAAACTGGCTATACCGTGGTGCTAACCTACAGAGTGCTATTTAGGCTACTGTAGACCATTGCAGAACAGTGTGTTTTAATCAATTATTTGGTGATGTTAAAATATTTAGAAAACCTATCTAAAAAGGATTACTTTTGAAAGGTTTCACTACTTTTATTTTTCTGAAATTCACTGAAGATGGTCCTCTCCCTTCCTCCTCAGAGGAGCCTCCACTGGTACATACTGTATTTATCTAGGGCTGTGTTCATTAGGTCACATTGTTTTAAAACGTTTTGCTAAATAAAATAAATTATTTCAGGTAGTCCCTCCATGTATGAGTTTTCTTCCGTTTGGTGCCCAGTGATCACGACCCAGGTGTGGTCATACCTGATCCCATCTCTAAACCATGGAATTGAGGATGATGGTCTCTGTGTCGTGTGTGTGAGTTCTTTACTTGACCCTATCTCAGTGAACCAGAAGGAGCAGGAATTGTGGTTAAGGCTGTTTCTGTGACCGTATCAGGAGAGCCCATGTAGCTCATGTTGTGCAACATTTCTATAGTCTTTTAAAGAGGAGGATCCCATCAGCTTTCTATAGGCTATTAAAGAGGAGGATCCCATCAGCTTTCTATAGGCTTTTAAAGAGGAGGATCCCATCAGCTTTCTATAGGCTATTAAAGAGGAGGATCCCATCAGCTTTCTATAGGCTATTAAAGAGGAGGATCCCATCAGCTTTCTATAGGCTATTAAAGAGGAGGATCCCATCAGCTTTCTATAGGCTATTAAAGAGGAGGATCCCATCAGCTTTCTATAGGCTATTAAAGAGGAGGATCCCATCAGCTTTCTATAGGCTATTAAAGAGGAGGATCCCATCAGCTTTCTATAGGCTAGGCCTACTATCTCAACTTTCCTAATATTAAGCACATTGCTTCTCTTTACAGCAGGAGTATAGTCTACCTGGCTGGCATCAAAATGAACCACAGGAAAAGCTCCCTCCATTCTCTATATAAGTTCATAGATTACATGTCTTTATTCCCCTGCCCTTGTTCTGATACAGGTGCATGATAATGATCCATTCTAAATCGAAACTAATGTCACACAGCGCCTTCGGAAAGTATTCAGACCCCTTTGACTTCGTTCACATTTTGTTACGTTACAGCCTTATTCTAAAATGTATTAAATGTAATTATTTTATCAGCAATCTACACACAATACCCCATAATAACAAAGCGAAAATTGGTTTTTAGAAATGTTTGCAAATGTATTAGAAATAAAAAAACAGAAATACCTTATTTACATAAATATTCAGACCGTTTGCTATGAGACTCGAAATTGAGCCCAGGTGCATCCTGTTTCCATTGATCATCCTTGAGAAATTTCTACAATTTGATTGAGTCCGCCTCTGGTAAATTCAATTGATTGGACATGATTTAGAAAGGCACACACCTGTCTATATAAGGTCCCACAGTTGACAGTGCATGTCAGAGCAAAAACCAAGCCACGAGGTCGAAGGATTTGTCCGTAGAGATCCGAAACAGGATTGTGTCGAGGCACAGATCTGGGGAAGGGTACCAAAACATTTCTGCAGCATTGAAGGTCTCGAAGAACACAGTGGCCTCCATCATTTTAAAATGGAAGGAGTTTGGAACCACCAAGACTCTTCCTAGAGCTGGCCTCCATGAACCCGATGACAGCCCGCTTGGAGTTTGCCAAAATGCACCTAAAGACTCTCAGACCATGAGAAACAAGATTTTCTGGTCTGATAAAACCAAGATTGAACTCTTTGGCCAGAATGCCAAGCGTCACGTCTGGTGGAAACATGGCACCATCCCTATGGTGAAGAATGGTGGTGGCAGCATCATGATGTGGGGTTGTTTTTTTATTTAACTGACCTTGAAGACCAGGCGTGTTGAATTTAGGCAATCTCTGAACTGATCAATTAGCTCAGTTGGTCAGGTATGGTAACTAGTTGGGAAAAAACCCTGCAGTACCTGTGGCACTCCAGGAACAGGGTTGTATTGATGTGCGGGTCAGCTGTTTGTTCACCCGCACCCGCCTGCAATTGCTAATAATCCATCCGCAACCGCCCAACTATATGATAGTGAAAATCTGAGGCATGCACCTGTCCCTAACCCACAAATATTGAAAATGCACAGTCCAGTCAGAGATGGTGGAGCAGTTTTTTGACAGGTCATTTTATATAGGCCTATGTTTCTGCTTATAATGTCATAAATCAATAGAATTAATACTTCAATCTAGTTGCCATGGTAAAGTTTATTATCTCTTTCATCTCTGCTTCTCTCCTGCAGCAAAGAAGTTTAGGGACCGGGGAGAACATGCAATAAAATATTTTCAGTGCAAAATATCCCAATGACAACATCAGTTTGACCGGTTATAAGGAAATGAAAAGCTGTTAAAACGACCCAACATGCTTTTGATAAGATATCAGTTCGGCTTGGATGCATATTTTATGTGGTTGAAATATTAAAAATCAGCTTTTATAATGCTGATAAAGGACAGCATTACAGACGGTCCCTAACCGCGGATTCCTTCTCTGAAAGAAATAAATAATATTTCTCCACTCCTGTTCCAGAGTAAAAACTTACATTTGGTGTACAATTTGGCTCAGTTGGTAGAGCATGGCGCTTGCAATGCTAAGGTTGTGGGTTTTATTCCCACAGGGGACCAGTATGAAAAAGTATGCACTCACTACTGTAAGTTGCTCTGGATAAGAGAGTCTACAAAAATGTAGTATTTCAAGAAACTGGAAAACATATCAATTAAGTATTTTTATATTCCACAAGTATTATCAGATGAACTGTTTTGTAAGATAATTATCAGATGCTGGTAAACACCTAACAATTTTGCTAATGTTATGCATGCTTTGATTTGACCAAACATATAACAGTGAAAAGCTGTCAATCTCTCCAAAGACTCTTGTCCAGTCTTTTTACTAATCACATTTATTTAGAGATAAATTAGCTTAGTTTTCGTTGACTAAAAGGAAAAACTATTTTAATTGAGTTATTTCTGGATCTGTTTAGTATGATATCGTCTCGTCAATTGCCACCGAACATCACTACAGGGTGGCCTACCCGTGGAGTAGTGTCAGCATGTGTGTGTATTCCGTACTTGAGCCCGTCTCAGTGAACCAGGAGGAGCAGGAGTTGAGGTTGATGGTCTCAAAGCGGACGACCTGGCCTGGCTCCGTGGCCTGGCTGATGGCTACACACACCATGGGGTACTCCTGCTCTGGAACAACTAACATCTCAAACACCTTCAGAGGGCTGGGCAGGGGGAAGTCAAAGTGCTGAGGGACAGAAGCCAGAGAGGAGAGGAGAGAGAGAAGAATGAGGCTCTCTGGAATTAATGCTGAGGAGGTAAAGTGGGTCCTACTACAGAGATGAGATAATACTTTGACTGCTTGCACAGACATTTGGTCCATTATCACAAAAAAATGTGTATAGAAACATGCTGTCTGTTTTAACATGGTAAACAAGTAAACAATGCATGTTGTAGGATGCATAAAATATAATATAAAAAAAAAAAATGTAAATGAATTAAGATGAATGCTTCTTGATTTGTCATGCTGATCCTAACACACCATCTAACATAACATTTTGTACCCAGTGGGACAAAATACACTGAACAAAAATATAAAACGCAACATGCAACAATTTCAAAGATTTGACAGTCAATTGAAATAAATAAATGAGGCTGTAATCTATGGATTTCACATTACTGGGAATACAGATATGAATCTGTTGGTCACAGATACCATTAAAAAAAGGTAGGGGCGTGGTATCTGGTGTGACCACCATTTGCCTTATGCAGTGTGACCCCTCCTTCGCATAGAGCTGATCAGGCTGTTGATTGTGGCCAGTGGAATGATGACCCACTCCTCTTCAATGACTTTGTGAAGTTGCTGGATATTGGCGGGAACTGGAACCTGCTGTTGAAAGCGACGATCCAGAGCATCCCAAACATGCTCAATGGGTGAAATGTCTGGTGAGTATGCAGGCCATGGAAGAACTGGGACATTTTCAGCTTCCAGGAATTGTGTACAGATCCTTGCGACATGGAGCCGTGCATTATCATGCTGAAACATGAGGTGATGGCGGCGGATGAATGGCACAACAATGGGCCTCAGGATCTCGTCAAGGTATCTCTGTGCATTCAAATTGCCATTGATAAATGCAATTGTGTTCATTATCCGCCTCTTATGCCTGTCCATACCATAACCTCACCGCCACAATAGGGCACTCTGTTCACAACGTTGACGTCAGCAAACCACTCTCCCACACAACGCCATCTACCTGGTACAGTTGAAACCGGGATTAATTTGTGAAGCACACACACTTCTCCAGCATGCCAGTGGTCATCAAAGGTGAGTATTTGCCCAATGAAGTCGGTTTCGACACTGAACTGCAGTCAATTCAAGACCCTGGTAAGGACAATGAGCACACAGAGGAGCTTCTCTGAGACAGTTTGACAAATTGTGCAGAATTTCTTTGGTTGTGCAAACCCACAGTTTCATCAGCTGTCCAGGTGGCTGGTCTCAGACGATACCGCAGGTGAAGAAGCCGGATGTGGAGGTCCTGGGCTGGCGTGGTTACACGTGGTCTGCGGTTGTGAGGCTGGTTGGACTTACTGCCACACTCAATTCTCTGCCAACAGCTCTGGTATACATTCCTGCAGTCAGCAAGCCAATTGCACATTCCCTCAAAACTTGGCATTGTGTTGTGTGACAAATCTGCACATTTTAGAGTGGCCTTTTATTGTCCCCAGCACAAGAAGCACCTGTGTAATGATCATGCTGTTTAATCAGCTTCTTGATATGCAACACCTGTCACCTTGTCTCATTATCTTGGCAAAAGGAGATATGCTCACTAACAGGGATGTAAACAAATAATATTTTTGTGCGTATTGAAAATTCTGGGGGCATCTTTTATTTCAGCTCATGAAACATGGGACCAACAACTTTACATGTTGCGTTTATATGTGTTCAGTATAGATGAAGGACTGACCTTGATGAGCATGAACCTCTGCATGGGTTCATACCACTGTAGCAGGACTATCCCAGACTGGAGCGCTCCACAAAGGTACTTATGGCCCGTATAGGGGTTCCTCACTGTGGTGGGGAGGGGGAGAGAGAGAAACCGAGAGAGAGAGAGAGAGAGAGACCGACAAAGAGAGAGCGAGGTCAAGGTTGGTCAAAGTATAGGACTTTATATTTGCTCTGTCCAGGACCAACTCAACTAACCACAGGTAGTAGAACGCAGCTAAGGTAAAGACAGTGATGGTGAGGGCCTAGAAGCTAGCTAGTTATAGTTAGACACACGCTGGTTGGGGGGGGATGTAGAACTCACCAATGCAGCATTTGTGACAGCCCTTTGTGTCAGGGATTTTAGTTGTCAAGGCAAACCTCCTGCAGAGAGAAAACAGTCAGCCTTGGTCAACACAGTCCTACAGTGTAGTGTCAGCCAGGGTCAACACAGTCCTACAGTGTAGTGTCAGCCAGGGTCAACACAGTCCTACAGTGTAGTGTCAGCCAGGGTCAACACAGTCCTACAGTGTAGTGTCAGCCAGGGTCAACACAGTCCTACAGTGTAGTGTCAGCCAGGGTCAACACAGTCCTACAGTGTAGTGTCAGCCAGGGTCAACACAGTCCTACAGTGTAGTGTCAGCCAGGGTCAACACAGTCCTACAGTGTAGTGTCAGCCAGGGTCAACACAGTCATACAGTGTAGTGTCAGCCAGGGTCAACACAGTCATATAGTGTAGTGTCAGCCAGGGTCAACACAGTCATATAGTGTAGTGTCAGCCAGGGTCAACACAGTCATATAGTGTAGTGTCAGCCAGGGTCAACACAGTCATATAGTGTAGTGTCAGCCAGGGTCAACACAGTCATACAGCCTGGTGGTAGCCAGTGTCCTGTTCAGCAGGCCACGCCATAGAAAATGTATAAGTTTCTTATTGTACAAGTTCAGATAGTATCTCCCCATTTCTCTCTGTTTCAGAGTGTTTTCTTCTGCCTCATGAACACGACACTGGTGCCCTCTGTTGAGGACAGTAGAACAGACCCCCGTGTCTCTCTCACTTGGGTGAGATCTTGTCTGCCAAACAGTGTGTGTGTGTGTGTGTGTGTGTGTGTGTCTGTCTGTCACCGTGGTAAGATCTTGTATGGGAAGCGGTGTGTGTGTGTGTGTGTGTCACCTTGGTAAGATCTTGTCTGGGAAGCGGTGTGTCTGGAACTGAGAGGCCAGGCCAGGCTTCTTCAGCTGCTCAAACAGTCCAATCAGGTTGTGTGAGTAGAGCTGGAAGGACTTCCCTGTGATCACATATCAAACATTACTACATTATAGCAAAGAGAGGGATGTGTGGTACCCTATTCCCTTATAGTGCACTACTTATGACCAGGGCCCACAGGGAAGAACTGACACACTAAGATAGATTAAAGGACCAGGGAACTAGATGGAAAGAGGAGATACAGTGCATTGGGAAAGTATTCAGACCCCTTGACTTTTTCCACATTTTGTTACATTACAGCCTTATTCTAAAAAAGTCCCTCAATCTACAGTCGTGGCCAAAAGTGTTGAGAATGATCTCCACAAAGTTTGCTGCTTCAGTGTTCTTAGATCTTTATGTCAGTAGTTACTATGGTACACTGAAGTATAATTACAAGTATTCCATAAGTGTCAAAGGCTTTCATTGACAATGACATTCAGTTTATGCAGAGAGTCAATATTTGCAATGTTGACCCTTCTTTTTCAAGACCTCTGCAATCCGCCCTGGCATGCTGTCAATTAACTTCTGGGCCACATCCTGACTGATTGCAGGCCATTCTTGCATAATCAATGCTTGGAGTTTGTCAGAAGTTGTGGGTTTTTGTTTGTCGACCCGCCTCTTGAGGATCGACCACAAGTTCTCAATGGGATTAAGGTCTGGGGAGTTTCCTGGCCATGGACCCAAAATGTCGATGTTTTGTTCCCCGAGCCACTTAGTTATCACTTTTGCCTTATGGCAAGGTGCTCCATCATGCTGGAAAAGGCATTGGTCGTCACCAAACTGTTCTTGGATGGTTGGGAGAAGTTGCTCTCGGAGTATGTGTTGGTACCATTCTTTATTCATGGCTGTGTTCTTAGGCAAAATTGTGAGTGAGCCCACTCCCTTGGCTGAGAAGCAACCCCACACATGAATGGTCTGAGGATGCTTTACTGTTGGCATGACACAGGACTGATGGTAGTGCTCACCTTGACTTCTCCGGCCAAGGTGTTTTCCGGATGGCCCAAACAATCGGAAAGGGGATTCATCAGAGAAAATGACTCTACCCCAGTCCTCAGCAGTCCAATCCCTGTACCTTTTGCTGACTATCAGTCTGTCCCTGATGTTTTTCCTGGAGAGAAGTGGCTTCTTCGCTGCCCTTGTTGACACCAGGCCATCCTCCAAAAGTCTTCACCTTACTGCGCGTGCAGATGCACTCACACCTGCCTGCTGCCAATCCTGAGCAAGCTCTGCACTGGTGGTGCCCTGATCCCGCAGCTGAATCAACTTTAGGAGACAGTCCTGGCGCTTGCTGGACTTTCTTGGGCGCCCTGACGCCTTCTTCACAACAATTGAACCTCTCTCCTTGAAGTTCTTGATTATCTGATAAATGGTTGGTTCAGGTGCAATCTTACCAGCAACAATATCCTTTCCTGTGAAGCCCTTTTTGTGCAAAGCAATGATGACGGCACGTGTTTCCTTGCAGGTAACCATGGTTGACAGAGGAAGAACAATGATTTCAAGCACCACCCTCCTTTTAAAGCTTCCAGTCTGTTACTCTGACTCAATCAGCATGACAGAGTGATCTCCAGCCTTATCCACGTCAACACTCTCACCTGTGTTAACGAGACAATCACTGACATGATGGCAGCTGGTCCTTTTGTGGCAGGGCTGAAATGCAGTGGAAATGTTTTTGGGGGAAGTTCATTTTCATGGCAAAGAGGGACTTTGCAATTAATTGCAATTCATCTGATTACTCATGACATTCTGGAGTATATGCAAATGCCATCATCAACACTGAGGCAGCAAACTTTGTGGAGACCAATACTTGTGTCATTCTCAAAACCTTTGGCCACAACTGTACACAGGTTTTTAGAAATGTTTGCTAAATTATTAAAAATAAAAAACATATCCAATGGCCCCTCTACCATAAAGGCCTGATTGGTAGAGTGCTACAGAACAGTCTAGGAAGAGTCTTGGTGGTTCTAAACATTATGGAGGCCACTGTGTTCTTGGGGACCTTCAATGCTGCAGACATTGTTATGTTTTGGTACCCTTCCCCAGATCTGTGCCTCGACGCAAACTTGTCTCAGAGCTCTACGGACAAGTCCTTCGACCTCATGGATTGGTTTTTGCTCTGACATGCACTGTCAACCTTATATAGACAGGTGTGTGCCTTTCCAAATCATGTCATATCAATTGAATTTACCACAGGTGGACTCCAATCAAGTTGTAGAAACATCTCAAGGATGATCAATGGAAACAGGATGCACCTGAGCTCAATTTCGAGTCTTATAGTAAAGGGTCTGAATACTTATGTAAATAAGGTATGTTTTTTATACATTTGCAAAACATTCTAAAAACATGTTTTCACTTTGTCATTATGGGGTATTGTGTGTAGATTGCAGATTTTTTTTTTTTTATAATAAGGTTGTAACATAACAAAATGTGGAAAAAGTCAATGGGTATGAATCCTTTCCGAAGGTACTCTACAGCAGAAAGTCAATATTATTATTAGTGCAGACGTACTCATCATCAACAGCACATTAGTTTTAAGGAGCTATATGATATTATATAAACTTTCATCTGAACATACAGGCATGTGCTGGGATCAGCTGGATGAGGTTAGCTTGATGTTGAAAAGGTTAAGGTTTCCAGAAATCTGGGATTTCCTGCTAATTCCATCCTGATTCAAAGAATATTCTAACCAGGATTTCTGGAAAAGTTAGGACTTTTGCAAAATGTTGCAACCCTGGTTAGGGGTGAATAAGGGTGGAATACAATACAGAGGTGTGACCAGGAGGGGTGTGACTGCGATGATAATTTGTGAATGTGATGATTACCTTCTGATGAAGCCGGTTAGTAGAATACCAATCAAGCCAGACCAGAGTAGAGGTGTGGGGAGAGCAGGAGAGGAGGAGAGTAGAGGAAGAGAGCAGAGGAAGGACAGAGTCCAGGAAGAGAGAAGAAGAAAGCAGAGATTAGATGTACTCTGAGCCAGGGCATAGGGCCTACTCTTCAGAAGGCTGCACTACACATCCCACTGAACGTTACCTAGGCTATATCCCAACTTTCTCTCCTTCCTCACAAAGTGTGCACTTGTTCACTTCCCTTCACCGATTTGAAATAAAATGACTGGTAGAAACTCCCATAAGACCATGCATACTTTCACTTTCTTACAACAGAGAAATTCAACACCCAAGTGGATAAAACACAGATCTACAGCAGCACACTGTGCAGATAAGCTACACACTGGGACGTGTTTTATCTAGCTACAGTTAGAGTTCTTCTTCTCTCTCGAAACGATCTACACTGCTAATGTAACCTGGAGTTTTACAATCACTGGTCTGGTCGATGCTCTCTTTCTCTGCTTCATACAGCAGGCCATGAAGACATGACTCACTGTGTGTTGTGTAGAGGTTGTCCTCCAATAGCTTTCAGACAAACTGGTATCTATGCCACTGGGCCATCCATATAATATGGGTATCTTTAACATACAATTTCAGGCCATAAACACAATCAAAGTAATTCATGAGTCACCACAAAACTATCGATACCCTTTATAGAAGTTGTCTCCAATAGCTTTTGAACAAACTATTTCTGGCTGCTGTAGGATCGATATGATGTAATTACCAGAACTTTCTGGCTGCGGTAGGATCGATATGATATAATTACCAGAACTTTCTGGCTGCGGTAGGATCGATATGATGTAATTACCAGAACTTTCTGGCTGCGGTAGGATCGATATGATGTAACTACCAGAACTTTCTGGCTGCGGTAGGATCGATATGATGTAATTACCAGAACTTTCTGGCTGCGGTAGGATCGATATGATGTAATTACCAGAACTTTCTGGCTGCGGTAGGATCGATATGATGCAATTACCAGAACTTTCTGGCAGCGGTAGGATCGATATGATGTGATACCTGTATCTGCCTTACAGAAAGGGCCTAAAATTAACACCTGTGGGTAGATTTTGGCATTGACTATTTCACCAGCCACATTAGTGGGTGGTCAGGTCAGGGCTCCACATAGCATTCCACTTGCATTTGTAAATATAAAGTCAAGTATGTTGACATTTATAGTCAAATAAATGCTGCAGTAGCTGTTTTCAAAGTATTTCTGCCGTTTTGTTTCATAGCTGGCAAATTAATTGCACAAAGAACTACAAATCCTATATAGCCTGTTATATTCTGCTTACTGATTCACCTGCCAGAGACATTAGGTTGTTGTGATACCTGTATCTGTCCTACTGACTCACCTGCCAGAGACATCAGGTTGTTGTGATACCTGTATCTGTCCTACTGACTCACCTGACAGAGACATCAGGTTGTTGTGATACCTGTATCTGTCCTACTGACTCACCTGACAGAGACATCAGGTTGTTGTGATACCTGTATCTGTCCTACTGACTCACCTGACAGAGACATCAGGTTGTTGTGATACCTGTATCTGTCCTACTGACTCACCTGACAGAGACATCAGGTTGTTGTGATACCTGTATCTGTCCTACTGACTCACCTGACAGAGACATCAGGTTGTTGTGATACCTGTATCTGTCCTACTGACTCACCTGACAGAGACATCAGGTTGTTGTGATACCTGTATCTGTCCTACTGACTCACCTGACAGAGACATCAGGTTGTTGTGATACCTGTATCTGTCCTACTGACTCACCTGACAGAGACATCAGGTTGTTATTGATGATATAGAGCCAGGTACACTTCCTGGGGAACAGCTAGAGGGGGAACATGAGACAATGAAGACATTCAATACCTTATTACTGTATGGATACAGAGGACAACAGTCCTCATAATATTAGTGCTTGAAAGCAGTGATCCTGAGTCCTACACCTGGAGAGCCCTGAGCCAAGGCTTGGTTATCCTTACCTGTTCCATGGTTGCTTCATGCAGCTCATTCAGGTTGAGGGTATAGATCCCATCCTCTGTCCCAAATATAAGGTACTGGTCTGAAAAACATTAGTAACAAACGGAATAGTGTGTGACACTCACTCAATGAAATGTGTGTGTGTGTGTGTGTGTGTGTGTGTGTGTGTGTGTGTGTGTACAGTAGTTTGTGTGTGTGTGTGTGTGTGTGTACAGTAGTTTGTGTGTTTGTGTGTGTGTGTACAGTAGTTTGTGTGTTTGTGTGTACAGTAGTTTGTGTGTTTGTGTGTGTGTGTGTACAGTAGTTTGTGTGTTTGAGTGTTACCTTTGGTATCAGGGTGTATCCATGACGTGGCACAGTTGATTTTGAGTGGGCAGCCATCAAACACCTTGGAGAAACAGGCCCCCATCTAGAGATACCATATAGAGACCAAATGAGAACGCAAACAAACCCAAAACCTGGATTGCAATGTCTCCTTGTCCACAGACTGCTCCCAGGGTAAGGAAACAAAATATGTTTATTTAGGAAAGAAATGGGTGAAATATCCACTTAAGTATCATCTTCAGATGGATCATGTTTAAAATGTCAGCCAGGGTATTTTAAAGTGAATTTGAGATGGATAACCACAATACACACAAAAACTAGAGCACAACCACGCTTGGATCCAGAGTCCACTGTTACTATGACAGTTCACAGACAGTCCAGAGTCCACTGTTACTATGACAGTTCACAGACAGTCCAGAGTCCACTGTTACTATGACAGTTCACAGACAGTCCAGAGTCCACTGTTACTATGACAGTTCACAGACAGTCCAGAGTCCACTGTTACTATGACAGTTCACAGACAGTCCAGAGTCCACTGTTCCTATGACAGTTCACAGACAGTCCAGAGTCCACTGTTACTATGACAGTTCACAGACAGTCCAGAGTCCACTGTTACTATGACAGTTCACAGACAGTCCAGAGTCCACTGTTACTATGACAGTTCACAGACAGTCCAGAGTCCACTGTTACTATGACAGTTCACAGACAGTCCAGAGTCCACTGTTACTATGACAGTTCACAGACAGTCCAGAGTCCACTGTTACTATGACAGTTCACAGACAGTGTTATGACAGTTTAATTTACCTAGTCATTTAGCAGACGCTCTTTTCAGTAGTGAGGGCATACATTTTCTTATATATTTTTTCCCCATACTGGTCCCCCGTGGTAATTGAACCCACAACCCTGGTGTTGCAAGTGCCATTCTCTAACAACTGAGCCACACGGGATCAGTCCAGTCCAGTCTAACCACAGACAATTCATCATATTGTTTATACTGTACATCATAGTCCGATACACCAGGAATGTGATCTGCTGGGGGACAGCGGAGGTACAGCGGCATGGTAGACACAGTCTGATAGATACAGGCAGCGTCCCAATTGGCACCCTATCCCTACATTGTGCACTACAAAGTACTAATAAGTAGTGCAGTATGAAGGGAATAGGGTGCTATTTGGGACGCAGCCACAGACACATGGAGACGCGTCACTCACCAGGACTTTAGGAGTGGGCGGCAGGCCGTTGATAGCTGGTTTCTGAGGAGAAACAAACAGCCACACATCAGACTGGATAAGGAGTGGAGGACATACAACGTAAAACACTACATACTATGTTGATGTGATATTGTATGCCAAGCCCAGTGCTGGCCTATTTTCATATCTATATGATTGACTGTTGGCTTCAAGCACCCTTTCATTGTCTGCGTCTCAAATTACACCCTATTCCTGTACAGTAAACTACTTTTGACCAGAGCCCTATAGGCACTGGTCAAAAGCAGTCCCCTTTATAGTGAATAGGGTACCATTTGGGATGCAGTGTCATTATGTTATGATTCTCTTCTCTCCTTTTCAACAAGATCAACAATCATATTCTACAGTAGGATGGGGTTCTTGTCTCCTTTCATTAGGATCCATATTCTACAGTAGGATGGGGTTCTTGTCTCCTTTCTCATTAAGATCCATATTCTACAGTAGGATGGGGTTCTTGTCTCCTTTCATTAGGATCCATATTCTACAGTAGGATGGGGTTCTTGTCTCCTTTCTCATTAAGATCCATATTCTACAGTAGGATGGGGTTCTTGTCTCCTTTCTCATTAAGATCCATATTCTACAGTAGGATGGGGTTCTTGTCTCCTTTCTCATTAAGATCCATATTCTACAGTAGGATGGGGTTCTTGTCTCCTTTCTCATTAAGATCCATTTCTACAGTAGGATGGGGTTCTTGTCTCCTTTCTCATTAAGATCCATATTCTACAGTAGGATGGGGTTCTTGTCTCCTTTCTCATTAAGATCCATATTCTACAGTAGGATGGGGTTCTTGTCTCCTTTCTCATTAAGATCCATATTCTACAGTAGGTTGGGGTTCTTTTCTGCTTCTGTATTCTCATTTCAACACGAGGCTAGCGCAAGGCTAACTGGTGCATGCTTCGGGGACAATGGTGTTAGCCAACAACAGCCACTCGGTTGCAGCTAGCTAACTATATTTAGTTCGTAGAGGAGATGTTTGATGGAAGTGAAATTAAGAAATGTATACGGAAAAAGACGAAAAGCAAAGAAAACAGACTATTTACACGGGACAAGAAACATACATGTCCACACTGCTACGCCATCTTGGAGTTTGGCAAAAGGCACCTAAAGGACTCTCAGACCATGAGAAACAAGGTTCTCGGGTCTGATGAAACCAAGATTGAACACTTTGGCCTGAATGCCAAGTGCCACGTCTGGAGGAAACCTGGCACCATCCCTACGGGGAAGCATGGTGGTGGCAGCATCATGCTGTGGGGATGTTTTTCAGCGGCAGGGACTAGGAGACTAGTCAGGATCAAGGGAAAGATGAACGGAGCAAAGTACATAGAGATCCTTGATAACCTGCTCCAGAGCGCTCAGGAACTCAGATTGGGGCGAAGGTTCACATTCCAACAGGACAACGACCCTAAGCACACAGACAAGACAACATAGGAGTGGCTTCGGGACAAGTCTCCGAATGTCCTTGAGTGGCCCAGCCAGAGTCCGGACATGAACCTGGTCAAACATCTCTGAAGAGACTTGAAAATAGCTGTGCAGTGACGCTCCCCATCCAACCTGACAGAGCTTGAGAGGATCTGCAGAGAAGAATGGGAGAAACTCCCCAAATACAGACGTGCCTTCCTTATAGAGTCATATGGAAGGAGACTCGAGGAAGTACTGAGTCAAGGGTCTGAATACTTCTATACATTTGATATTTCAGTTCTTTATTTTTAATACATTTGCAAACATTTCTAAAAACCTGTTTTTGCGTTATTCAATTTTAAAATAAGGCTGTAGCGTAACAAAATGTGGAAAAAGTTAAGGAGGTAGGAATACTTTCCGAAGGCACTGTAGATGTACTCACAGGGTAATCTCTCTTGTCCTTCCTGTGTGGTCGGCTGGGAGTAGTCCTGTCCCCAGTCACACTCCCATCAGAGTCATCAGGACCTGGTGAAAGACAGAAGGTACATTTCCATTTTAGTCCTTTAGCAGACACTCTTATCCAGAGTCACAATCAGTGCATTTAACGCTCTCATTCTCACAATCAGTGCATTGAACTAAAGTAGGTAAAACAACCACATATCATCATCATCATCATCATCATCATCACTGCAAGCGGGGGGAAGTGGAGGGTTATATTCTAGCATAGAACTCTCTTTGAGGGTTCTATTTAAGCAATAAAGGGGTGTCGTATATGGCCAATATTCCACAGCTAAGGGCTGTTCTTAGGGAGTCAGGTTTGTAGGCCTCCTTGCTCGCACACACTTTTTCAGTTCTGCCCACACATTTTCTATAGGATTGAGGTCAGGGCTTTGTGATGGCCACTCCAATACCTTGACTTTGTTGTCCTTAAGCCATTTTGCCACAACTTTGGAAGTATGCTTGGGGTCATTGTCCATTTGGAAGACACATTTGTGACCAAGCTTTAACTTCCTGACTGATGTCTTGAGATGTTGGTTCAATATATCCACATAATTTTCCTTCCTCATGATGCCATCTATTTTGTGAAGTGCACCAGTCCCTCCTGCAGCAAAGCACCCCCACAACATGATGCTGCCACCTCCGTGCTTCACGGTTGGGATGGTGTTCTTCGACTTGTAAGCCTCCCCCTTTTTTCTCCAAACATAACGATGGTCATTATGGCCAAACAGTTCTATTTTCGTTTCATCAGGCCAGAGGACATTTCTCCAAAATGTACAATCTTTGTCCCCATTTGCAGTTGCAAACCGTAGTCTGGCTTTTTTATGGTGGTTTTGGAGCAGTGGCTTCTTCCTTGCTGAGCGGCCTTTCAGGTTGTGTGGATATAGATACTTTTGTACCTGTTTCCTCCAGCATCTTCACAAGGTCCTTTGCTGTTCTGTTCTGGGATTGATTTGCACTTTTCGCACCACAGTACGTTCATCTCTAGGAGACAGAACGCATCTCCTTCCTGAGTGGTATGACGGCTGCGTGGTCCCATGGTGTTTATACTTGCATACTATTGTTTGTACAGATGAACGTGGTACCTTCAGGCATTTGGAAATTGCTCCCAATGATGAACCAGACTTGTAGAGGTCTACAATAATTTTTCTGAGGTCTTTGCTGATTTCTTTTGATTATCCCATGATGTCGAGCAAAGAGGCATTGAGTTTGAAGGTAGGCCTTGAAATACATCCACAGGTACACCTCAAATTGATTCAAATTATGTCAATTAGCCTATCAGAAGCTTCTAAAGTCATGACATCATTTTCGGGAATTTTCCAAGATGTTTAAAGGCACTTAGTGTATGTAAAAGTCGGACCCACTGGAATTGTGATATAGTGAATTATAAGTGAAATAATCTGCCTGTAAACAATTGTTGGAAGAATTACTTGTCATGCACAAAGTAGACCTACTTGCCAAAACTATTGTTTGTTAACATGAAATCTGTGGAGTGGTTGAAGAATGAGTTTTAATGACTTCAACCTAAGTGTATGTAAACTTCCGACTTCAACTGTATCTAGTGTATAGGATTCTCTCTGAGAGTACTGCACCACTACATGTGAATACTAAAATATATCTACACCACATGCACAGTTAGATACAACTTATTTCCTTTGAATACGTCAGAATTACTGACAAATACATTGTTTGAATAACTGATAGTTTGGAATAGAAGAGATTTGTATATATTTAGAGAGAGCATTTGTATCCTCAATCAATTCAACAAGTGACCCAGATATACTGTAAGAGAACAGAGTGAGGTGTGTGTGTCTGTGTGCCCTTACCAGGGTCTAAGGCTGTGGACGTAGATAGCAGGCCGGGGCTACTGACGCTGGCTGACAGGTAGTCCGGAGCAGAGTGCTCCACCTTAGAATTAGAATGCCTTTATTATCTCAAACTTGGGAAATATGTTTAGCATTTTAAGCTTCACAATGTCATTAAAACACAGAGTATCATGAATCATCAAACATTGTAATAGAAAAAGATATACATAAACATACCTTGTTGCCCTGCTCTGGGGTGCTCAGTCTCCGGGGGTACAGGCCTGGACCTGGGCTGTTCTCTGAGCCTGGAAACCTCCTCACTGTCAGACACCTCTCATCACTCAGACCTGGCTCATCTGACAAACTGTTCAGGTGAGACTGAGAGTGAGAGGAGGAGAGGAAGAAGATAACAGAGAAGAGGATAGGAGAGGAGGAAAGGAAGAAGAGGAGAGAAAGAGGGAATGAGAGGAAGAGGGGGAGGAGGAGGAGGAGGAGGAGGAGGAGAGGAAGAAGAGGAGATGAGGAAGAGGAGAAAAGTGGAGGAGAGTTGAGAGGAAAGAAAAGGAAAGGAAGAGGGGGAGGAGAGTATAAGGGAGAAGAGAGGTTGATGCAGAGGGAGGAGAAGAGGGTAAGTAAGAAAGAAAGGGGTTATGTACACGCCTGTTTCTCAGGTATATGCAGAACAGGGTTTCCACTGTAACAATGTGTAGCAGTGGGGGCAAAAGGTCTGGGGACTATGTAGGACTGAGAAGCTCAGTTCTGGTGACTTTTTTAGAGGACATTCTACTCCAAAATGAATTAAAATAAAATTATGATGACACCATCTAAAATATAATTTCCACCTCCAGAAGGGAGCCCAATAACATATTGGTACAATGACTTGTTTAAATTGTTTTAATATATTGGACCATGCATATAGCCTATGTTAAAGCCTGTGTTACCCCAAGTTACCCAGGAGTTGAGAAATAAATAAATAAATAAATAAAGTAGGAATGGAAAGCTGGGATCCCCCTCTTTTTAACAGAAGTCATTAAAATCGCTGTTAGACCCCCCCCCCCCAAAAAAAATGAATGACGTTATTTACTGTATGTTTCCCTCCCTATGGCACTCGTAACTTAAATTTGCCTCGAGATAAATATTTATCTTGCATAGAAAAAACAACAAGCCGACTAGGTAAATAGATACAACTAACTGGGTTGTCTCATTCTACTGTTTGCAGAGGAAATGTACATGTTCCAGTGTTTTTTCATGTTACATATTTTTGGGCCGTGGCGGCAAATACAGCTAAATGACTGCAGAGGAAACATTGATGCAGAAAAAGTATATGTAGTGAATAAGGTTTTACCTTTGGAGGTAGAGGAGGTGGGATTCCTTGCTTGAGGGTCGACCTACAATGGGAAGAGACCAAACAGTCAGGCAGCTGGCAGGGGATGTGTGTGTGTACGTGTTTGTGAGACTGTGTGTGTGTTCGTACACTGGTGTTTGTGTGTGTAGAGTGCATTCGGAAAGTATTCAGACCCATTTACTTCGTCACACTTTTATTCTAAAATGGATAAAAATATATATTTTTACTCAATCTACACACAATACCCAATTTTTTTGCAAATGTATTAAAAATAAAAAACAGAAATACCTTATTTACATAAGTATTCAGATCCTTTGCTAGGCGATTCAATTTAACTTGTTTCCATTGATCATCCTTGAGATATTTCTACAACTTGATTGGACTCCACCTATGGTAAATTCAATTGATTGGACATGATTTGGAAAAGCGGTCGAAGGAGGTCGAAGGAATGGTCTGTAGAGCTCTGAGACAGGACTGTGTCGAGGCACAGATCTGGGGGAGGGTACCAAAACATTTCTGCAGTATGGAAAGGTCCCCAAGAACACAGTGGCCTCAATCATTCTTAAAATGGAAGAAGTTTGAAACCACCAAGACTCTTCCTAGAGTTGGCCACCCAGCCAAACTGAGTAATCGGGGGAGAAGGGACTTGGTCAGGGAGGTGACCAATAACCCAATGGTCACTCTGACAGAGCTCTAGAGTTCCTCTGTGGAGATGGTTGTCCTTCTGGAAGGTTCTCCCATCTCTGCAGCACTCCACCAATCAGGCCTTTATGGTAGATTGGCCAGACGGATGCCACTCCGCAGTAAAAGGCACATTACACTCCGCTTGGAGTTTGCTAAAAAGGCACCTAAAGGACTCTCAGTCTTTGGCCTGAATGCTAAGCGTCACGTCTGGAGGAAACCTGGCACCATCCCTACGGGGAAGCATGGTGGTGGCAGCATCATGCTGTGGGGATGTTTTTCAGCGACAGGGACTGGGAGACTAGTCAGGATAGAGGGAAAGATGAATAGAGCAAAGTACAGAGAGATCCTTGACGAAAGGCTGTTATCGCTGCCAAAGGTGTTTCAACATAGTACTGAGTAAAGGGTCTGAATACTTACGTAAATGTGATACTTCAGTTTACAGTTTACTGTTTATTATTTTGTAATAAATGTACAAACATTTGTCATTATGGGGTATTGATGAGGGGGGAAAACACTATTTAATACATTTTAGAATAAGGCTGTAGCGTGACAAAATGTGGAAAAAGTCTGAATACATTCCGAAGGCACTGTATGTGTGTATGTAAGCAGCACTTACAGCTCCACGTATTCAAAGGCGTCCTCCAGATGGGCCATGTGTTCACTGGGAGAAGAGAGAGAGAGAGAGAGAACGGACAGATCAGAGGGAGGAGAAGAGAACATGGAAGACAGGGTTGGTCTGAGTTACAGTTCATTTGAAATACATTCATTATGTCCTAATCTATGGATTTCACTTGACTGGGAATACAGATATTCATCTGTTGGTCACAGTTACCTTAAAAAGATGGGCCTCACAATCTCGTCACTGTATTTTTGTGCATTCAAATTGCCGTCGATAAAATGCAATTGTGTTCGTTGTCTGTAGCTTATGCCTGCCCATACCATAACCCCACCGCCGCCATGGGGCACTCTGTTCAAAGTTGACATCAGCAAACCACTCATACATGTGGTCTGTGGTTGCGAGGCAAGTTGGTCGTAATGCCAAATTCTCTAAAAATGACGTTGGAGGCGGCTTATGGTAGAGAAATTAACATACAATTCTCTGGCAACTGCTCTGGTGGACACTCCTGTAGGCAGCATGCCAATGGCACACTCCCTTAAAACTCGAGACATCTGTGGCATTGTGTTGTGTGACAAATTTTAGAGTGTCCTTTTATTGTCCCCAGCACAAGGTGCACCTGAGTAATGATCATGCTGTTGAATCAGATTCTTGATATGCCACACGTGTCAGGTGGATGGATTATCCTGGCAAAGGAGAAATGCTCACTAACAGGGGACAGAGAGAACAGGAGTTTGGATAGTACGATTCAGGGGAAGGGGCAAGGGTTAATGATTCATTTGAAAAATGTACCACAAAAGCAGTAGCCAGTGGCAGAAAAACACAATAAGTTGGTTTTGTCAATCAATAGTAATACAGAGCATTGGAATATGCAACAGCAAACTACTGGTTCTCAAGCAAGACGTATACATACAATTCTCAGTAAATATTGAACTCAACTCTAGTACATGGGAAACAAGTCTATTTCAAACAAAACACTGCAGGGCTCACTGGTTTCTGTTCAAGTTATTTACAATGTAGCTGTCGGTTGCCTTGGTGAAATGGTGCTAGCTATTAACGCCACATCCTGTTTGTGTCTGTCTTAATGGCTTACAGCATGAATAGCAGTTAAATTCACAAGTCATTCACAGTCTATGTCTGTCCTTCTGATTTACCCTGCCTGCCTGCCTGCACCTCAATTAGGAGCACACATTCATCAACTCCTCTGATTGCCATAGGCTAGCTGGGTCAACAGCTATGTCACAGCACACATGGGAGGGCAGGGCAGGAGGGTGCAGGGTGCTACCATTGAAACAACACTACTTTTCAGAAGTCTCCTTTGGAAAGAGAAGAAGAACAGAGCAACATTGGGATGGAGGTGACCTGGCTTCCAAAATTACCCAAAGTCAACCCAATTGAGATGGTTTGGGATGAGTCGGACCGCAGAGTAAAGGAAAAGCAGCCAACCAGTGTTCAGCATATGTGGGAACTCCTTCAAGACTGTTGTAAAATCATTCCAAGTGAAGCTGGTTGAGAGAATGTGTGCAAAGCTGTCATCAAGGCAAAGGGTGGCTACTTTGAAGAATCTAAAATATATTTTTATTTGTTTAACACTTTTTTGGTTAATACGTGAATCCATGTGTTATTTCATAGTTTTGATGTCTTCACTATTATTCTACAATGTAGAAAATAGTTAAAATAAAGAAAAACCCTTGAATGAGTAGCTGTGTCCAAACTGTTGACTGGTACTGTATAGTGTAATTTATATCTGGTTTTAGTCATTTAAATACATACAGAACATTTACATTGTTTGGATTAAGGTGGCCTGCCCAAGGATTACTATGGCAGAAAAATCCCTGAAAAATAGAAAGCTTGCCAGATTATTTCCAGAGGTGTTGTATACTATTGACAGAGTGTATCCTGTCTAACCCCAGTGTAATCAATAGAGGACCATGGCACTCTCACAAACAAGTTTGACTGCTGCGTAAAACCAGTCAGTGAGGATAGAGGAGGAACATTTTAATGGGTTTGCACAAAAAAAACAATGTCAAATAAAACTTACTTAATTATTTGCTAAATAGAAAAATGAAGTAAGGTTTTATGCAACATATTTTTGAGTGCTGAGGGACCCATACACTTTGGCTTAACCACAGTATTCAGTTGTCCCAGACTCCCACTGGACCATAAAAAGTCAAGACAGGAGACAGCCCAGACAACCAGCTAAAAACAGAAGCCTGGAACGGAACAGTGCCGTTCCCATGACGATGGTCACCATGGTTCTTACCTGGTAGTGATGCCTCCCTCTGCGAATGGGCTCCAGGGGGAGGGGAAGTCACTCTCTGTAGTCACGTCCTGGAGAGAACACAGCCATAATAAAACAAGACATGTTAGTTAGTTATTACCACAAGGCCTGCATCTCAAATGGCACTCTATTACCTACAGTATATAGTGCACTACTCCAGGGCTCTGGTCAAAAGTAGTGCACTATATAGGGAATAGAGTGACATTTAGGATGCACACTTTTATTTGGGGAAATGTACAATCACTTCCTGACCAACATATTTCCCACTAGATTATACATGAATTCAAATAACAGAAACATTGCTGATAAACAGTACTGTAAATAGTGGTAAATTAAAAATGTTTATGTAATATTAAATATATTCACCATTTCAGTGTGAGCCTCCGTTTCCTTCCTCAGTGGAGGTTCAAACTGCACTTTATCAACTGTGGAGTAGAGAAATCAGGTTGAAGTGGCATTGAGACATTACCCACTCCAGTCATTAGGGGGAGCCAGAACACAACACTCCAACCATCACAACAAACCATATAGTCCTCATGCATCAGCACAGAGTAGGGTGAAGTTACCCCTAGACACTGATAGTAAGTCAGGTTTGCATTTCTCCCAATTATAGTTAAGCTTAGGATGGGTGAAGGGAAGCTGATCCTAGATCTGAACCATCAAAACAAGGCAGGCCAGGCTCTCTAGGAACTCACATTCAGGCACTATTGGAGTCCCAAATGCCACCATATTCCCTATATAGTGGCCCTCACTACATACTCGTCGCCAAACCCACTGGCTCCAGGTCATCTACAAGTCCTTACTAGGTAAATCCCAGCCTTATATCAGCTCGCTGGTCACCATAGCAACACCCACCCGTAGCATGCGCTCCAGCAGGTATATCTCACTGGCCACCCCCAAAGCCAACACCTCCTTTGGCCGCCATTCCTTCCAGTTCTCTGCTGCCAATGACTGGAACGAATTGCAAAAATCATTGAAGCTAGAGGTTCCTATCTCCCTCACTAACTTTAAGCATCAGCTGTCAAAGCTGCTTATCAATCACTGCACCTGTATATAGCCCTTCTGTAAATAGCCAACACTACTACCTCATCCCCATATTTATTTTTTACTTCCGCTCATTTTGCACTCCAGTATCTCTATTTGCACATCATCATTTGCACATCCTTCATTCCAGTGTTAATGCTAATCTGTAATTTATCTCACCACTATGGCCTATTTATTGTCCTACCTTCCTAACCTTACTGCATTTTGCACTACATTTGCACTCTGTATATAGATTTTCTATTGTGTTATTGACTGTACGTTTGTTTATCCCATGTGTAACTCTGTGTTTTTAGTCGCACTGCTTTGCTTTGTCTTGGCCAGGTCGCAGTTGTAAATGAGAACTTGTTCTCAGCTGACCTACCTGTTTAAATAAAGGTGAAATAAATACTTATTTTTAAGTATTTATAAATAATTTTTCTATTAGGACATCTACTTTGTGCATGACACAATTCTTCCAACAATTGTTTACAGACAGATTATTTCACTTATAATTCACTAGATCACAATTCCAGTGGGTCAGAAGTTTACATACACTAAGTTGACTGTGCCTTTAAACAGCTTGGAAAATATGACCCCTTTAAACTTCAACTGTATGTGAGAGACTCGACTTCCCATAGAGGGGTCATATTAGTGTGTAGCCAAACTGATCGGACGCTACAGGCTGAAGTTGGCAGATCGGCAGTACCAACCTCAGACGAGTCCGAAGGCGCTTGTGGGGGTCGTAGTGCAAAACAGAGAATTAATCATCTTTCCATAGCTGGTAGGCCAAACTTTTCGGACGCTACAGATGATTTTGTGAGAAGACCAATTTTCGTGATGTCTCATGGTCTGACAACAATGCTCTAGCTGTCACCTTTCAGATGCGGAAGTGCGACATTGGCGGACACGGTGGATTGAGACACATCCAATGCAAAACATGTTTTTATCTCTAGCTTAAACTGACAGTTTTTTTACGGGGATTGTTTTGATTATGCTAATTAGACTTCAGCAGGAAGTACCTTTTTAGATTCCTGTTAAGGAATAGGGTGCCATTTACAACACAGCCCCTTTTTACAACACAGCCCCTTTTTACAACACAGCCCCCTTTTTACAACACAGCCCCCTTTTTACAACACAGCCCCTTTTTACAACACAGCCCACTTTACAACACAGCCCCCTTTTACAACACAGCCCCCTTTTACAACACAGCCCCCTTTTACAACACAGCCCCCTTTTACAACACAGCCCCCTTTTACAACACAGCCCCCTTTTACAACACAGCCCCCTTTTACAACACAGCCCCCTTTTACAACACAGCCCCCTTTTACAACACAGCCCCCTTTTACAACACAGCCCCCTTTTACAACACAGCCCCCTTTTACAACACAGCCCCCTTTTACAACACAGCCCCCTTTTACAACACAGCCCCCTTTTACAACACAGCCCCCTTTTCTAATGCTTCCTTCCATGAGAAAGCACACAAAGGTCAGAACAGTAATAGGTGGTTCAGTATAAACACCCCTTGTTATTAGGCCTGAGACATGGCGTCCAACCTAACCCCGCCCCCAGGCTATATGCTAGAGAGAGCCGACTGGTGGACGAGATTACGGCAGCATCCCAAATGGCAACTTATTTCCCATATAGTGCACTACTCACTATATAGGGAATAGGGTGCCATTTGGGATGTTCACGAGAACAAACTAGACGCTACAGGAGGGCAACAGAAAAAAGGGCGACAGAAACCTGCCATAAAGCAACAGACAGGAGTAAACTGAGCTACTGTGTAGAGTGATTAAACCAGTTAGGTAGGATACATACTTGTACAATGACTACTATGAAAACTCTGCTTTAGTCTACATGTTGATTCAAGGCTGCATCCCTATTCCCTGTATAGTACGGGTGTAACAGTTCAACAAAACCCACGGTTCGGTACTTATTGTACTTTTGGGTTACGGTACAGTTACGGTTCGGTTACGGTACAGGAAAATGAAATGCCAACAGTTACCGTAGATCATTTTTGTTTATTTAGCAAATTACGCAAAACTAAAAAGCACCATATTTGTGGCCCAAGGCCAACTTCTGTGACAGCATTCACATTGTGACAGGAACTGCTATGTTGAGCTTCTCAAGTAAAGGCCTCCGGTCCGAAATAGACCTGGGGCTCTTCCACCTGGACCTGATATGAATAAATTTACTTAATATAGAGACCAGAGGACAACTAGACCAGTTCCGTACAGACCCGGTCCGATCCGAATAAGGGCAGCAGCAGAAAATTCAATTTGTAAGCTACTTCTTTAACCAGAGCTGATAACGCGCGAGAGAGCGAGAGGTGACGCTCAAGCAGATGGGGGGAGACCATGCAGCATGTGTACTGTGAGCAACTGACACGGGGAGCAAGGTGTGAGGGAGTGACAGAGACTGCAACCAACCTTACCAAGCCCACTCACCCTAGTAGACTAACTTCTAGCTTGTCATACATAGCTGGGTTATTTATCATCCAATATGATTACGTAGTACCTGCCTTGACTCTATCAAACCTAGAGAAGCTAGCCAGGCTAATTGAGGCTGCAAGAGCTTTCTCCCTGTCATTCAGTTACAAATAACAACACCTCCAGATTATTAAGTAGCATTCTACCTGTTGGCTATTGGTCGTTGCATATCCTTCTCGTTTCACTTTTAAATCTCATAATTTGCTTTGCCCCACACGGAGGCTCTATGACGGTTGTGCCGTTTTCATGACTTGTAATAGTACGACAACAAACTACACACGCAATTGCACAGGCTATTCTCGTTGAGCATTGGTTGACATCCCGTTTAATCCACAACTCTGTCAATCGGCATTGTAATCTACTGTGAAGCAAAAATGTTCCGAAACAGCAGATGTCAATCATGATGAAGGATCCTCCAATTCTGTTTTAGACCCCACCACTCCCCATCGTATAGAACTACTTACCAGTTGCAGCTCAAAACGACAGTTTGAAATGTGCCAGTTAAGATTTGAAATTTTATTACAACGTGAGCATAGGCTCTCGTTGTTTTAACGGAATAGCCTACAATGGTTTTTCAGCTCAGATTTACTCACGAGGCAATGCCATACAATGCAGCATAGCCGATTAGGCCTAGTGTTTTTGTTTAAAATATATTTATTTTATCTATTAATTTGGGTTCACAGTGACCCCGTACCGAGGTCCCAGTAGTGAACAAATACGTGTACCGTTACACCCCTACGGTATACAGTGGATGCTCTTTTAAAAGTTGCAGCATACTGCAGCATGGCTTGCAAGCTGCTGTGGTATGGAACAGCATAGTATTTTACTGTCGGACATTTTTGCCGTTAATGCTGTTAATGCTCGTTGAAACCACCAGAGGGCATCTTTGAGGGCGTCTTTATGAAGCTTGTTGGAGCTTGCTTTCTTTCCCAAATAATCCTACAGTACAGATGTCCATGCAGGACAGACTTTTTTGATTGCTATACACCATCTGAAAGAGCATAACAAGTTCATTCATTTTGTTGACATGAAACAAATAAAGGTTCAATAAAACCATAGCCTCAGCTACTATAGCACAGATAAACATGCTTTTCTGTTATTTTGAAAGAAAATTGTCTTAGTGGGGGGACTAAAGCTGCATTTGTAACAGCTTTGATTCCGTCCCTCTCCTCGCCCCTACCTGGGCTCGAACCAGGGACCCTCTGCACACATCGTCAAAAGTCACCCTTGAAGCCAAATCTCCCATGGAGCACTCCTGCAAGCCTGGAGGAAGTGTAAACACTCCTCCTAAATGCATCACCATCACCCCTTCAATGTGTGCACATTCTATCATGACAGAATTACCCTGGTTAGTGGGGTCTATGGTGATTTTCAGGTTTATTTGTGACATGTGGAATAAATGCCACTGTTTGCTGGCTGGCTGCCGTCTGGTTGGTCACTGCTAGCTGTCATTCACCTTAACTAATTTGCGTCTCGACGCGCTGCTGGCAGCTACCTCCATCATGTCAGTGATTGTCTCGTTAACACAGGTGAGTGTTGACGAGGATAAGGCTGGAGATCACTCTGTCATGCTGATTGAGTCAGAATAACAGAAGCTTTAAAAGGAGGGTGGTGCATGAAATCATTGTTCTTCCTCTGTCAACCATGGTTACCTGCAAGGAAACACGTGGCGTCATCATTGCTTTGCATAAAAAGGGTTTCACAGGCAAGGATATTGCTGCTGGTAAGATTGCACCTAAATCAACCATTTATCAGATAATCAAGTACTTCAAGGAGAGAGGTTCAATTGTTGTGAAGAAGGCGTCAGGGCGCCCAAGAAAGTCCAGCAAGCGCCAGGACTGTCTCCTAAAGTTGATTCAGCTGCGGGATCAGGGCAACACCAGTGCAGAGCTTGCTCAGGAATGGCAGCAGGCAGGTGTGAGTGCATCTGCACGCACAGTGAGGCGAAGACTTTGAGGATGGCCTGCTGTCAAGAAGGGCAGCAAAGAAGCCACTTTGTATAAGGAGAAGATGGAGGACAATCTGAGGCAGAGCCAGGTGAGAGAGGTGTGAAAGTGTATATAGAAATATCACTGGCTTCAAAAAGTCAAACAGTGGGCAGACGGAGAGGACACAGGACAGAAACAATGAGGTACGATATTAGCTCTGTACACCTATCCTCCAGCTCTCATGACCACACAGAAGTGGCCCAGAAGTTAATTGACAGCATGCCAGGGCAGATTGCAGAGGTCTTGAAAAAGAAGGGTCAACACTGCAAATATTGACTCTTTGCATAATCTGAATGTCATTGTCAATGAAAGCCTTTGACACTTATGGAATACTTGTAATTATACTTCAGTGCTGACATACAGATCTAAGAACACTGAAGCAGCCAACTTTGTGGAGACCAATACTTGTGTCATTCTCAAAACTTTTGGCCACGACTGTACATTAACTAACATATTCCTCTCAATTGTACATTTTTTGCTTGACTTGTTATGACGTTATAATGACTTACATTTGCTTCCACCGTAATGTTTTTGTCAGCCATACTTTCTTTACAAAGTCACCAGCTATGTGTCCCCATAGCGTCAAATTCGTCATTGGAACCACTCGATATGATTGGTCATATAAAAACCTTGGGACCCAAATGCATAAAGAGTGCTATTAAGCCATGACGCTGGGTACCTAAAAAAAGCTTGCAACTTTTATACGAGCAACCACTGTACTACTATCATAGGGATCTGGTCAAAAGTAGTGCACTATATTATGGAATTGGGTACCAGCCTTGACAGCTATGAGGAACTGCCTTCAATGTCTCTGAGCTTCTGAGGAGTCAAACTGGAATGAGTCAGGCCAACACACACACACACATATTTCAACGAGCAAAGTTTAAATTAACCTGCAGGATCTTCTTTGAAAATGCAAATCATAATTGAAAATGTCTCACGCACCTGAAAAAAGTATCTTCAGACGAGCGATTACTTTTCCTATTTGAAACAGTGAAGTTCAGAACCATCTCAATCCAACACTGCATTCCACACGACTTCTATGTGTTGCTGATAGGAATGGGCACATGAGATGGAGTCATACTACCATCTAAGCAATATCACACTAATATTTTACTACTGTCTCTGTGACTGAACTGGCTCCCCCTTGTCCTCAGCCCTGTCCCTCTCCTCAGTAGTGTAGATAGGGTCGCTAAGGTACCTAGTAGGGTAGTTGGGGGAGCCAGGGCTCGAGCTCAGTCTTCCTAGAGATCCATAATTCCCATTTTCTGCTGCTTCATGGTGAGTAGAGGAAAGGTCAGATACAGCCGTCAGACATAAAAAAACAACAGGTCATCAACAACAACAGGCAATAACAACAGACGAAAGCTCAAATAGGGACTAAACTCCACACAAGTAGAGACACAGACCGGAAGACAGTTAAACTGAGTACAACTACAACCCATAAAAAAAACAAGCACACACACAGAACTACTACTACTATATGTCTAGTGATGGGGGAAAAAATAGAGCTGAGCGTTTTACTACGATTTGGGTTTTTACTTTACCATCAATAATGGTATTTTAATGTTTGGTTTACTCTGTTACTTGAGTCATCCCTCTCCTGTTTACTCTGTTACTTGAGTCATCCCTCTCCAGTTTACTCTGTTACTTGAGTCATCCCTCTCCAGTTTACTCTGTTACTTGAGTCATCCCTCTCCAGTTTACTCTGTTACTTGAGTCATTCCTCTCCAGTTTACTCTGTTACTTGAGTCATCCCTCTCCACGCCTCTTTCCACACATTTTCCGTTTTGAGCGTATCATTTGTCTCTGTGCTGCTGTTTGTTATCCACGTCGGCACCAACGATGTTAGGATGAAACAGTCAGAGGTCATCAAGCGCAACATAGCTTCAGTGTGTAAATTAGCTAGAAAGATGTGTCGGCATCGAGTAAATTGTCTCTGGCCCCCTCCCAGTTAGGGGGAGTGATGAGCTCTACAGCATAGTCTCAACTCAATCGCTGGTTGAAAACTGTTTTCTGCCCCTCCCAAAGGATAGAATTTGTAGACAATTGGCCCTCTTTCTGGGACTCACCCACGAACAGGACCAAGCCTGGCCTGCTGAGGAGTGACGGACTCCATCCTAGCTGGAGGGGTGCTCTCATTTTATCTATGAACATAGACGAGGCTCTAACTCCTCTAGCTCCACTATGAGATAGGGTGCAAGCCAGGGAACAGGCTGTTAGCCAGCCTGCCAGTTTAGTAGAGTCTGCCACTACCATAGTCAGTGTAGTCAGCTCAGTTACCCCCATTGATACCGTGTCTGTGCCTCGATCTAGGTTGCGCAAACCTAAACATGGCAGTGTTCGCCTTAGTAATCTCACTGGAATAAAGACTTCCTCCATTCCTGTCATTATTGAAAGAGGTTGTGATATCTCACTTCTTAAAATAGGGTTACTTAATGTTAGATCCCTCACTTCCAAGGCAGTTATAGTCAATGAACTAATCACTGATCATAATCTTGATGTGATTGGCCTGACTGAAACATGGCTTAAGCCTGATGAATTTACATGGCTTAAGCCTGATGAATTTACTGTGTTAAATGAGGCCTCTCCTCCTGGTTACACTAGTGACCATGTCCCCCGCGCGTCCCGCAAAGGCAGATCTAAATGTTTTTCCTCATAATCCTGGACTATCGAACCAACATTTTATTTCGTTTGCAATCGCAACAAATAACTTGCTTAGACCCCAACCAAGGATCATCAAAAGTCGTGCTATAAATTCTCGGACAACCCAAAGATTCCTAGATGCTCTTCCAGACTCCATCCACCTATCCAAGGACGTCGGAGTACAAAAATCAGTTAACAATCAAACTGAGGATCTAAATTTAACCTTGCGTAATACCCTAGATGTAGTCGCACCCCTAAAAACAAAAAACATTTGCCAAAAGAAACTAGCTCCCTGGTACACAGAAAATACCCAAGCTCTGAAGGAAATGGCGCTCCACCAAAATGGAAGTCTTCCTACTAGCTTGGAAAGAAAGTACAGTGCAATATCGAAAAGTCCTCACTGCTGCTCGATCATCCTATTTTTCCAACCTAATTGAGGAGAATAAGAATAATCCTAAATTTCTATTTGATACTGTTGCAAAGCTAACTAAAAAGCAGCATTCCCCAAGAGAGGATGCCTTTCACTTAAGCAGCGATGAATTCATGAACTTCTTCAACGAAAAGATCATTATCATTAGAAAGCAAATTAGACTCCTTTTTTAATCTGCATATTTCCCCAAAGCTCAGCTGTCCTGAGTCTACACAGAACTGCCAGGACCTAGGATCAATGGAGACACTCAAGTTTTTTAATCCTATATCTCTTGACACATTCATGAAAATTGTCATGGCCTCTAAACCTTCAACCTTCATACTGGACCCTATTCCAACTAAACAACTGAAAGAGCTACTTCCCGTGCTCGGCCATCCTATGCTGAACATAATAAATGGCTCCCTCTCCACCGGATGTGTACCAAACTCTCTAAAAGTGGCAGTAATAAAGCCGCTCTTGAAAATGCCAAGCCTTGACCCAGAAAATGTAAAAAAAAATATCGGCCTATATCGAATCTCCCATTTCTCTCAAAAATCTTAGAAAAAGCTGTTACGCAGCAACTCACTGCCTTCCTGAAGACAAATAATGTATACGAAACACTTCAGTCTGGTTTTAGACCCTATCATAGCACTGAGACTGCACTTGTGAAAGTGGTAAACAACCTTTTAATGGCGTCAGACCAAGGCTCTGCATCTGTCCTCGTGCTCTTAGACCTTAGTGCTGCTTTTCACACCATCGACCATCATTCTTTTGGAGAGATTGGAATCCTTAATTGGTCTACACGGACAAGTTCTTGCCTGGTTTAGATCTTATCTGTCGGAGAGATATCAGTTTGTCTCCGTGGATGGTTTGTCCTCTGACAAATTGTAAATTTGTCAATTGTAAGTTTCGGTGTTCCTCAAGGTTCCGTTTTAGGGCCACTAT
Source organism: Thymallus thymallus (assembly GCA_023634145.1). Taxonomy (NCBI): domain Eukaryota; kingdom Metazoa; phylum Chordata; class Actinopteri; order Salmoniformes; family Salmonidae; genus Thymallus; species Thymallus thymallus. The sequence continues at coordinate 3,300,763 of CM042405.1, forward strand.
ATATTTCACCTCTTGGTGATGTCATTCGGAAACATAATGTTAACTTCCATTGCTATGCGGATGACACACAGCTGTACATTTCGATGAAACATGGTGATGCACCAAAATTGCCTGCCCTGGAAGCCTGTTTCAGACATAAGGAAGTGGATGGCGGCACATTTTTTACTTTTAAATTCTGACAAAACAGAGATGCTAGTTCTAGGTCCCAAGAAACAAAGAGATCTGCTTTTGGATCTGACAATTAATCTTGATGGTTGTACAGTCGTCTCCCAAAAAACTGTGAAGGACCTTGGCATTACTCTGGACCCTGATCTCTCTTTTGATGAACATATCAAGAATATTTCAAGGATAGCATTTTTCCATCTTCGTAACATTTTTAAAAAAATCTGACATTTTTTGTCCAAAAATGATGCGGAAAAGCTAATCCATGCTTTTGTCACTTCTAGATTAGATTACTGCAATGCTCTACTCTCCGGCTACCCGGATAAAGCACTAAATAAACTTCAATTAGTGCTAAACACGGCTGCTAGAATCCTGACTAGAACCAAAAGATTTGATCATATTACTCCTGTGCTAGCCTCTCTACACTGGCTTCCTGTTAAGGCTAGGGCTGATTTCAAGGTTTTACTGCTAACCTACAAAGCATTACATGGGCTTGCGCCTACTTATCTCTCAGATTTGGTCCTGCCGTACATACCTACACGTACGCTCCGGTCACAAGACGCAGGTCTCCTTATTGTCCCTAGAATCTCTAAGCAAACAGGTTGAGGTAGGGCTTTCTCCTATAGAGCTACATTTTTATGGAATGGCAGAGACGCAGACTCCGTCTCAACCTTTAAGTCTTTACTGAAGACTCACCTCTTCAGTATGTCCTATGATTAAGTGTAGCCTGGCCCAGGGGTGCAAGGGTGAACGGCAAAGCTCTGGAGCGACGAACCACCCTTGCGGTCTCTGCCTGGCCGGTTCCTGTCTCTCCATTGGGAGTCTCTGCCTCTAACCCTATTACGGGGGCTGAGTCACTGGCTTACTGGTGCTTTCCATGCCATTCCTAGTAGGGGTGCGTCACTTCCTGTCGGATTTGTTGCCCCCTCTGGCTTGTGCAGTGGAGGGGATCTTTCGTGGACTATACTCAGCCTTGTCTCAGGGTAGTAAGTTGGTGGTTGTTGATATCCCTCTATTGGTGTAGGGGCTGTGCTTGGCAGAGTGGGTGAGGTTATATCCTGCCTGGTTTGGCCCTGTCCGGGGGTATTGTCTGGGTATTGTCGGAGGGGGCCACAGTATCTCCTGACCCCCCCTGTCTCAGCCTCCAGTATCTATACTGCAATAGTCTATGTGCCGGGGGGCTAGGGTCAGTTTGTTAAATCTGATGTTATTATCCGGTGTCGTGTGAATTTAAGTATGCTCCCTCTAATTCTCTCTCTCTCTCCCACTACCTCCTCTCCCAGAGGACCTGAGCCTACCCGGTGGACCATGCTTCAGGACCACCTGCCCTGATGACTCCTGGCTGTCCCCAGTCCACCTGGTCGTGCTGCTGCACCGGTTTCAACTCTTTTGCCTGCGGTTATGGAACCCTGACCTGTTCATTGGACGTGCCACCTTGTCCCAGACCTGCTGTTTTCATCTCGCTCTCTCTCTACCGCAGCTGCGCTCTATTGCACTGAAAAACCAAGTGACATTCACTCCTGATGTATTTAACTGTTGCAACCTCCACAACTACTTTTATTATTATTTGACCCTGCTGGTCATCTATGAACATCTTGGAGAAAGAACTGGCCTTAATGGCCATGAATTGTTATAATCTCCACCCAGCACAGCCAGAAGAGGACTGGCCACCCTTCAGAGCCTGGTTCTTCTCTAGGTTTCTTCCTAGGTTTTGCCTTTCTAGGGAGTTTTTCCTAGCCACCGTGCTTCTACATCTGCATTGCTTGCTGTTTGGGGTTTTAGGCTGGGTTTCTGTATAGCACTTTGTGACATCGGCTGATGTAAAAAGCGCTTTATAAATACATTTGATTGATAAATAAATTTGACCTAGCCCCGCCCCCTGCCACTCAAGTAGCGCATTAGTTGTTGCTTGACCATGAGACACTTGCGTTCAGTCTGCATGGACAATGCAGCACAAGCAACAATGTTGATGACAACAATGCTGTTTTCACTTTGCTTCTTAATATAAATCCACTAGCATTCTATAATTACACTATTAGTTTGTGTTTCTTACATCTGTAAACGGCTAGTTTGTCTTTTCTTAGCATGTTGGGCCTAAATCGTGTTAGCCGCTAATGCTAATCGTTAGTTAGCCGGCTAGCTAGCTAATAAATGTACTGAGTCCGAGCAAACGTAACTAGCTATACAGCCTGATAATACCAGTGATGGTGTAGACCTGTTGCACAAACAACATGAATCCAAATGTTGTTTGTGCAACAGTATCTTCTATATCAAAGAGGAACATGTGAAGCATGAATATGTTAGCTACATGAAGTAGCTAAGAGAAAACATTCAATGTAGCCAAATATTAAAATGGTCCCTAGGAAACACTTTGGTTCCTACCCTGTCACAATAACTCACAATAACTACCCACTATTATATTCTAACTATAGAATAAGAATAATCATTCTACTTCCATGATTCCAACAGTTCACCCAAGTGTTTTGCTCTAAATCGCAAGTGAGGCAATTGCAACATTTGGTTAAAAATAAAGCCTAGATTGTTCGCCCATTTCGCGCTGCCAGTAACCAAAAGGTTGCTGGATCGAATCCCCGAGCTGACAAGGTAAAAATATGTCGTTCTGCCCCTGAACAAGGCAGTTAACCCACTGATGCCCAGTAGGCCGTCGTTGTAAATAAGAATTAGTTCTTAACTGACTTGCCTAGTTAAATAAAGATATATATATATTTAAACCTGAATTGAGAAAGATTCATTGAAATCACTGAGAGTGTATGTGTTGCCAGGGTAACCACTCATAAAGCACATTTAGAACTTTAATTATTCATAAACATAAAATACCATCATACCATCGTTTATACTGTGCGATGATATTTTGGCCATATCACCCAGCTCTAGCGGAAAATAGATAGTTATATTATTTTACAAGATATATCGTTTTGACAATATCGCAACTCAACTTATGTCATGCAATAAAATGCAAATTAATTATTTAAAAATCATACAATGTGATTTTCTGGATTTTTGTTATAGATTCCGTCTCTCACAGTTGAAGAGTACCTATGATAAAAATTACAGACCTCTACATGCTTTTTAAGTAGGAAAACCTGCAAAATCGGCAGTGTATCAAATACTTGTTCTCCCCACTGTATAGTGCACTACTTTTGACTGGGGCTTGTTCCCTATATAGTGCACTACTTTTGATCAGCACCCTATTGGCCCTGGTTATAAGTAGTGCATGAAATAGGTTAGGGTGCCATGTGGGACGTACACCTATAGCCACTTTCTCCTCCACTCGGTGGATCCATGAGCTATTTATACCCCTGCTACTCTTTAAGATAGGTACTTTATTGATCCCCCGGGGGGGAAATTTCAACGGGAGCTGCTTAAAAGGCGACCACTCAGGGCGGCGCCAAACTGCTAAACCTGGGTTAAACACCATTTGACACCCTTTGACTTTAGGTGTGCTTAATTGAGCTTGTCTAGTGCAATGGAACCAATGGAATTGGCCCCAAAAGTGAAAACCACGCCATCTGGCACTCCAGGCCAGGCTCAAGCAAATGCTCAACAGTATTTGAAAGATTTTGAATACTATTTGAACTCAGGCAGGTCTGCTGCCCTCACTGGATCCTGGCTCTGAGCCAGCCCTGCTGGATTAACACTATGACCCGTGCTGCAGGAGACACTGACCTGCTATTGGAGCACACAACATATTATAGCAATACTGACAGGCAGACCAGCCAACGGGAGGGCAGAGTCAAAGCTTTGACTAATCCCACTGGTTGGCTAGGGACAAGGGGGCAGATGTTCGTGGAAGGTGTTTAGCTACTGTGGAAAAGGAGAGAAGAAGAGGGGAGGGGAGAAGTGGAGGGCTGCTGTTCACTTACAGTTGATTTCTGAGCGAGTTCTCTCTGCTCTGGAGTGTTTGTTGGTGGAACGGATGGTGTGTCTCACTGCTGAAAGAGGCTGGAGGGAGGGAGAGGGAGAGAGAGAGGGAGAAGGAGAGAGAGAGACAGATAAGGGGGTAGCGGGAGAGAGAAAGAGATAGCGGGGGAGAGAAAGAGAGGAGACCGAGAGACATCAAATTTAGATAAGCTTCACAGTAAAGGAATATAAATACAGTAAATCATGTCATAAAATGGTGTTATCACATTATATATGGGATCATTCTAAAGAAGTGGTGCAAATTGACCCTTCGCTAAAGCCCGGTGCCAGAATTTTAGGATACCAATCGCAGCACTCCAATGGATAGCAACTGTCATCGAGTCCGACACCTCAGACAAGCTCACATTTAAATCACATGAAAGCCAGTGAAGGCTATGGCAAAAAAAACATTGTTTTCTTTAAAAAAATGTTTAAGTGGCTAAATAATTGAACAGTGCATGCACCAGGAGTACTTGCTTCTGTGATTCCTGAAATGCAAAGCCTGTTGGAGCACCAAAATTATACTTTATTATATTGTTAGCTAGCTCAGCCGTTTAGCTAGCTCAGCCGTTTAGCTAGCTCAGCCGTTTAGCTAGCTCAGCCGTTTAGCTAGCTCAGCCGTTTAGCTAGCTCTCAGTCTAATTGACCACCAAACATTGCTAATACTAGCTAGCCACTTAACATAACTTGTTTTCTCAGAATGTATGCTAACATTTTATTTGTCACATGCTTCGTAAACATGTGTGGACTAACAGTGAAACGCTTACTTATGGACCCTTCCCAAAATGCAGAGAAAAATAAAAGAGAAATAATAGAAAAGTAATAACACGTAAAAGTAATACTAAATACAATGAGCAACGATAACTTGGCTATATACACGGGGTACCAGTACCAAGTCAATGTGCAGGTAATTGAGGTAGATACGTACATATAACTAGCCAGCCGAACCAATGTGTCGGAGGAAACACCATTCAACAGTCACCCGGCCCGCCACAAGGAGTCGCTAGAGCACGATGAGCCATGTAAAGCCCCACCGGCCAAACCCTCCCCTAACCCGGACGACGCTGGGCCAATTGTGCGACCGTCCTATGGTACTTCCTACCACGACCGGTTGTGGCACAGCCAGGGATATGAGCCCGGGTCTGTAGTAACTCCTCTGTGTGATGCAGTGCCTTTGACCACTGCGCCACTCGGTAGTCGGTTTTTAATTTCATTGTGTATTAGAAACACAGTTTGAAATCATTGTCAGGGGATTTGAAATGTCTGAGATGGCAGCAGTAGATCCCTATAAAATACATCAGGAGACCACTTTTGAGGTCTGGGTAAAATTTAGCAGGGAGGCATTTTAGACTGGGTTGAGGTTATTTATTTACCTCCAGGTCATCGTCGTCTAGCTCAGAGAAGTGTTGGTGGTTATCTGGGTTGTTCATCTTGTCCAGCAGCTCCACAGCTACCCTCCTGGTCAACCCTGTCTGACCTACAAACAAATGCTGCAACAAGCAGACAGACACAGAGTGAGAGAAACAGACAGACAGAGTGAGATAGACACAGACCGTTGGACGGATGGAGAGAGAGACAGACCTAGGGAGAGAGAGAGAGAGACAGAGAGAGAGAGAGAGAGAGAGACACGCAGACAGACGAACGGTGGGAGACCAACCGACAGAGACAGACAGACAGACATACAGGAGGAAGGGAGGGAGCGAGACAGACAGAGAGCGAGACAGACAGAGAGCGAGACAGACAGAGAGCGAGACAGACAGAGAGCGAGACAGACAGAGAGCGAGACAGAGAGCGAGACAGAGAGCGAGACAGACAGAGGGACAGACAGAGCGAGACAGACATACAGGAGGAAGGGAGGGAGCGAGACAGACAGACAGACAGAGGGACAGACAGAGAGCGAGACAGACAGAGAGCGAGACAGACAGAGAGCGAGACAGACAGAGAGCGAGACAGACAGAGAGCGAGACAGACAGAGAGCGAGACAGACAGACAGACAGAGCGAGACAGACAGACAGAGCGAGACAGACAGAGAGCGAGACAGACAGACAGAGCGAGACAGACAGACAGAGGGAGACAGACAGACAGAGGGAGACAGACAGACAGAGGGAGACAGACAGACAGAGGGAGACAGACAGACAGACAGAGGGAGACAGACAGACAGACAGAGGGAGACAGACAGACAGACAGAGGGAGACAGACAGACAGACAGAGGGAGACAGACAGACAGACAGAGGGAGACAGACAGACAGACAGAGGGAGACAGACAGACAGACAGAGGGAGACAGACAGACAGACAGAGGGAGACAGACAGACAGAGGGAGAGACAGGCTTTATTGGTGATCTAATGACAATAACAAGATGGCCTGCTCACTAATGCTCCTAATACCACCTTTTATTAGTGACTAGGATCAACCTCTGACATATTTCACCAATGAGTCTAAAAATAATGAAGACGGTTTCATTTTAACGATCATTAACACCTTGTACATCCCGGAGGAAGAGTCATTTCAACCTAATGCTCCAGAACATTTTAATTAATAACTCTAGATTAATTAGACTATCTAAGGGCTGGTTTACCTGACCATATTCCTAAAGCACTTTCAATTGAGATTTTACATCAAGCATGCTTTTTAGCCCAGGGCGAAATTCCATCTGGATACGGAAACGGCCTTAAGAGTTATACTGAACAGCTTCGTCCTCCGTTTACATGTTTTCATGAGGATTTGTCAGTCAGTTACCGATAGGAGCTTCTCTGCTGTCGGTCTCTTCTTCGGGTTCTTGGTCAGAGAGACTTTAACAAAGTTATGGAAGGCTGTGGACCTGGAGGGGGAGGGAAACTACTGTTACTGACTGCAGTAGTAAAACAGACTGCTCCAGGTCACATGACAGGTGTACCGTACTTACCATTTTGTTTTGTCTTTTAGCTTGGGAGGCTGAAAGCTGCTCTTTGACATGAGAAACAAGGCCCTGGAATAGAACACATACATTTAGAATAAATCATGTTCTAAAACAATATTCTCTTATTTTACCACCAGTGGTGAGACTTTTATACACAAAACCTTCCTAACACTAAGATCATCTTAAGTCTGTTTGTAGGAATTAGGCAATGACTGACAACGATCTTAGAGCTACAAACATTTCTGTACTTTTAATTTAATCAGATCAGACAACAGCTTTGTGATGAAAAGATCAGAGGGAAAGTTCTAGTAAAACAAAAGCAGGAAGTGGTTAGCAGGAGTCTAAAGCCGACATTACACGGAGATGCCGACAACTGTAGCAAGAGAGTAGAGAGCATCAACTCACACACACCGCGTAGCGTATGCCAACTTAATTTCACGAGAATCCATAATAAACTGTTGTATTTGTTACGTTCACTATGTAGCCCGTGTGAATAATTGTTGTGTTCTTTTTGACTCTCCTTATGTCTTACGGGAGCCACCGTAGCTGCCTACTGTTATGTCGGCTAATGAACGAGAGGAGAGTTGTACCTAATACACCCTAGCAGTTTAGAAAGAAATGAGCTAGTCTGGGTTTTTTTTTTCTTTCTACATAACAGTATTCTCCGTTATGAGTTCCTTGAGTTTCCCATTAATAGCCTGCTAGGCTATATGCCTCTTCTCGAAATCAACAAAGGTAGGCATAAAGTTATTGTTTTCAAATATGTATTATTGGGACTGGTAGCTAAACGTAGCAACACTAAATAGACAGTTAACTACAGTTGAAGTCGAAAGTTTAGAGACACTCAGGTTGAAGTCATTAAAACCCATTATTCAACCACTCCACAGATTTCATGTTAACAAACTATAGTTTTGGCAAGTCGATCAGGACATATACTTTGTGCATGACACAAGTAATTCTTCCAACAATTATTTAGACAGATTATTTCACTTAAAATTCACTATATCACAATTCCAGTGGGTCAGAAGTTTACATACACTAAGTTGACTGTGCCTTTAAACAGCTTGGAAAATGTCAGAAAATTATGTCATGGCTTTAGAAGCTTCTGATAGGCTAATTGACATCATTTGAGTCAATTGGAGGTGTACCTGTGGATGTATTTCAAGGCCTACCTTCAAACTCAGTACCTCTTTGCTTGAGATCATGGGAAAATCAAAAGAAATCAGCCAAGATCACAGAAAAAAAATTGTAGACCTCCACAAGTCTGGTTCATCCTTGGGAGCAATTTCCAAACGCCTGAAGGTACCACGTTCATCTGTACAAACAATAGTACGCAAGTATAAACACCATGGGACCACGCAGCCGTCATACCACTCAGGAAGGAGACACGTTCTGTCTCCTAGAGATGAACGTACTTTGGTGCGAAAAGTGCAAATCAATCCCAGAACAGCAGCAAAGGACCTTGTGAAGATGCTGGAGGAAACAGGTACAAAATTATCTATATCCACAGTAAAACAAGTTCTATATCGATATAACCTGAAAGGCCGCTCAGCAAGGAAGAAGCCACTGCTCCAAAACCGCCATAAAAAAGCCAGACTACGGTTTGCAACTGAACATGGAGACAAAGATCATACTTTTGGAGAAATGTCCTCTAGTCTGATGAAACAAAAATACAACTGTTTGGCACAAATGACCATTATGTTTGGAGGAAAAAGGGGGAGGCTTGCAAGCCAAAGAACACCATCCCAACCGTGAAGCACGGGGGTGGCAGGATCATGTTGTGGGGGTGCTTTGCTGCAGGAGGGACTGGTGCACTTCACAAAATAGATGGCATCATGAGGAAGGAAAATTATGTGGATATATTGAAGAAACATCTCAAGACATCAGTCAGGAAGTTAAAGCTTGGTCGCAAATGTTAGGAATTGTGAAAAAGTGTGTTTAAATGTATTTGGCTAAGGTGTATGTAAACTTCCGACTTCAACTGTATATGTCACAATACAAGACGTAACTGCACAACAGTCTATTTTCTGGACATTTATCTGCTCACTTTACCAGCATTGCTTCGTGTAGGTGCCAGAAAAATATTATTGCTTTCTAAATAAAAGCGCATGATGCTCACGTCCCGTTTGTTTTCTGTCATTCACTACCGTGCATTTTAATTCCAGCGTCTAGACTCATGTTCAAGCGAGTAAAAAACACTTTTCAGTTGATTTGGGCTTAAGGGGGCAGGAGCAGCATTGACGTTTGATATGTGATGAAGTGGAGAGCAGAAACAGCCTTAATTAGTAGATGAGTGAGTAAGTGGAGAGCAGAAACAGCAGTGATTGGTTGATAAGTAAGGAAGTTTAGGGCAGGAGCTGTACCTCATTGGGTGCAGATCAAACATAGGAGGCTGCAGCTCAGCCAGTTCTATTGAGGTGATGCCCACTGCCCAGATGTCACACAGCTGGTTGTAACCTCCGTTTTTCTCCACCGCTGCTACCTCTGGGGCCATCCTGCACAGATAACAGACATATTTCCAGTCGCGTCTTCATATGTACACATTTGACATTATCTCCTAGAAATAGGATAATTATGACTATAAGCATGCACTGTACGCTTAACACAACTTTGTATATCAGCTTGACCATTTAATTGCTGGTGTTGTATACAGTATGTAGTGATTATGAAAGTATTCAGACCCCTTGACTTTCTCAACAATTGTTTAGTTACAGCCTTGTTCTACAATTGATTAAATAAATACAAATCATCAGCCATCAACACACAAAACCGCATAATGACAAAGCGAAAACAGGTGGACATTTTTGTATATTTATTAAATGTAAAAAAACTGAAATAAACGATTTACATTAGTATTCAGACCTTTTGCTATGAGTTTCGAAATTGAGCTCAGGTGCATCCTGTTTCCATTGATCATCCTTGCGATGTTTCTACAACTTGATTAGAGTCCACCTGTGTTAAATTAAATTGATTGGACATGATTTGGAAAGGCACACACCTGTCTATATAAGGTCCCACAGTTGACAGTACATGTCATAGCAAAAACCAAGCCACGAGGTCGAAAGAAGACAGGACTGTGTCGAGGCACAGATCTGGAGAAAGGTACCAAAACATTTCTGCAGCATTGAAGGTCTCCAAGAACACAGTGGTCTCCATCATTCTTAAATGGAAGAAGTTTGGAACCACCAAGACTCTTCCTAGAGCTGTGCCTCCCAGCCAAACTGAGCAATCGGGGGAGAAGGGCCTTGGTCAGGGAGGTGACCAACAACCCGATGGTCACTCTGACAGAGATCTAGAGTTCATCTGTGAAGATGGTTGTGTTCTGGAAGGTTCTCCCATCTCTGCAGCACTCCACCAAATCAGGCCTTTATGGTAAAGTGGCCAGACGGAAGCTACTCCTCAGTAAAAGGCACATGATAGCACGCTTGGAGTTTGCCAAAAGGCACCTAAAGACTCAGAAAATGAGAAACAAGATTCTCTGGTCTGATGAAACCAAGATTGAACTATTTGGCCTGAATGCCAAGCGTGCGTCACATCTGGAGGAAACTTGGCACCATCCCTACGGTGGCAGCATCATGCTGTGGGGATGTTTTTCAGCGGCAGGGACTGGGAGACTAGTCAGGATCGAGGAAAAGATTAACGGAGCAAAGTACAGAGAGATCCTTGATGAAAACCTGCTCCAGAGCGCTCAGGACCTCAGACTGGGGCAAAGGTTCACCTTCCAACAGGACAACGACCCTAAGCACGCAGCCAAGACAACGCAGGAGTGGCTTCGGGACAAGTCTCTGAATGACCTTGAGTGGCCCAGCCAGAGCTCAGACACAAATCGAACATCTCTGGAGAGACCTGAAAATAGCTTTGCAGCGACGCTCTCCATCCAACCGGACAGAGCTTGAGAGGATCTGCAGAGAAGAATGGGAGAAACTCCCCAAATACAGGTGTGCCAAGCTTGTAGGTTCATACTCAAGAAGACTCAATGCTGTAATC